>VZQC01004693.1:943348-972089 GCA_009823505.1 Rhizomys pruinosus | reverse complement strand
GGTTCTTGGTCTCTCAAGTCGTGTTTTTGAGGTTGCGATGTAGTATGTTTTATTTGTTCCTTTCCTGTTATATTTGAATCGGGGCACTTAGGGCTATCAATTTTCTCTTCAATACTTTTTTTAAGTATCCCACCAGGTTTTGTTGTATTCGTGTTTGCCTTTGTGTTCAGTTCCATGAAGATCTTTTATTCAACAATCTTTTTTATTCCTTGAACCCATTCATTTATTAGGTATTGTGTTGGTTTAGATCTTCCATGTGCTTGTTGACTAGTTGGCTTATTCTGGGTTCTATTGAGCTCTATTATGCACTGTGCTATGATAGAATGCATGGAAAATTTCAAAATTTTTTTTTCCTTTGTATTTTGTTGAAGTTCCTTTTATTGCTCCAGTGATGATTGGAGTTATGTTGTGCTTAATCTCAGTCTGACAAGAGAAATACTCGAATTCTGGGTTGTTGGTGCACTTAGTCTAGTATATTTTTTTGTGGAATATTAGTAGATGTCCTGTGAGGTCCATTCTTGTAGTGTAATTTTTTGTTTTATTCACAGTTCTGATGGGTCTTTCTGTTTTAGGTTCTTTGGATCCCTGTTGATCATTCCAACAGGGGCTCAGTGGGTGTTTATGGTCCACACTACTAATTCACTTCTTTAGGATATTCTGTGTGTCTCTTGGCTGTCTTGCAGAGAGTGTGTTTATACCAGTTAGATGGCACCATGGTGGAGCTTGTGCGTGCCTAGCACTATTTTATGATTGTGAAATCTTCACTGGTTCATATCTGTTACCTTTGAAAGGATTATATATGGCTTTCCCCTCTTTTTCTTCCTCCTTAATTTTACTTTTGACGCTCTATTTTCTGTTCTGATATTAGTGATAAGCCACTTCTGCTTCTTTTTGGTCCATTTCGCTTGGGATAATTTTTTCAATCCTTTGGGAAAGGATTTGTATGTTCCAACAGGCCAGAGTATCACCAACTTAATGGCTGAGAAAGAAAATGCAGCTTTGCAGTGAGTAGGATGTACCAGAAAGTGCCAGCAGAAGGATTGACTCCTCTGGGCATTGAAGGGAAGAAATGCCTCAGATTGCTGCAGACATCAGGCCCCTGTGGATCCGACTAGTAACAACGATTTTTAATGATTCCTGACGAAGCTTACCTTCTAGGTGCCGCAAAGGTTTTAATACAAGAGACCTTCTTGAGTTTTTTCAATCTCTCCCCTTAGCTCTTTCTAACGTTTTTCATGATCAATGTCTTGGTACTTCTTGAGCTTTTCATTCTCTTCCCTTAGTTCTCTAATGTCTTTGAATGTGTCCACAATTGTTCTTCTAAAGTCCATGTCTTGGTTTCCTTCCAGGGAGATCTGGTTGTAGGACTCTTCTGTAGGGTTGGTAGAGTTCATTATGGATTTATTATGAGCTTTTCTCATTTTTGTGTGTGTGTGTATTTCGCATGTGGATTTGTTTGTTCATTTGTTTCTTGGGGTTCTGGTACCTCAACATTGACTGCACAGACTATAATCACTAATACTAAGCCTGCTAAATCCTCTGCACCACCACTCCCCCATTTGGGGGTGGGTGGGTTTCCTACCTTGGCCTGCATGCTGGCACCCTGTTGGTCAACTCACACCATGAACTGGGTGCGTGGTGGTGTTTTGAAATGTGCATATCTGACTCTGCCCATGACACAGGCTTGGAAGCGAATGTTGGAAGGTTCCAGACTATACCAAGCCTCTACGGTGCACAGGGGTGCCCAAAGCACCCACCCAGGCAGTATTCACCTGATCCTTTGAAGGCTGTTGCTGTGCAAGACACAGGTGAAGTCTGCTCTCTCCAGTTGCTGGGCACATGCTGGTGTTGTGCTGTGTGCGTGTCTTCCTGGTGTTCTTAAGGAGGGCATCAGATCAGCTCTTAGAGCTAAATTCTGCCAGTTTACAACTTCTTTTAACTCTAGCTTCATGGGATCTGACACATGCCTTCTTATGTCATCTCTGGGCACTTCAGTCAACCCACACATACTGATACAGAGACACATAGACTTTAAAAAATGCATGAAGAATTTTAAAACTCTGTACAGAATTTAAGAATGTAAAAAAATACAATCTTATAAAAGAAATTTTTTGACATTTCCATTTAATTTTTTTGTTTATTGGTATACACCACTGAAATGGAATACAGGAATTTCAAATGTGATTTGGGGATGTTGTAAAGCAAAGTGGCTAATTTCGGGGGACCGTTGGGATCCCTGTTGACTTATAGTTATCAGTATTAACTGTATATTCATATCAGTGGTCATTTCTCAAGCATATATTTATGCAAGATGTATCAGCTTCTGGATCACTCACATTAAATACAATTATAGCACTCCTATATCATACTTTATATAGTTATAGTTATAAAACTAGTGTTTTACATGTATATGTGTAGCTGTATATGAATATAGCGGATTGTTTTTTGTGGATTATATGTTATGCATACATCTATATATAATAAAAATTGTTAATATTAGCAATTTGCTAGGTACAATAGTATGTGTAAGATAAAATTGACCCCCACTCCCACAAATGCTTGATATGTTTCCTGATAACTGATATAAATTAAATCATTAACATTTTCAAAAAACTTTCATTTATTAAAACCTGAATGTGGAATATAACTACTCTTGGAGCTGTGCTGTCTTATGGAACTAATAAATAAACAACTTGCAAAATGTTCAAATGACTGAATGATGAACCACAGATGCATTATCAAAGTGACAGCACAGTCCTGAGGACACATATGAAGATTTGAAGTATGAAGGCATACAGCTTCAAATGTGCTTCCGGAGCATATGAAATAGGCATCTGTGCATCATGGATTCATTTTGTATCTAAGAAAATGGGCTTATTCTGACTCTCTCTTCTAGTTTCTCTTCACTCATTTCACAAGCTAACACTGAACATCTCCTGTGTGTTCAGGACTGTTGTAGAATATAATTGAAGGAATGAGGCAAAGTATCTGTCATTACATATTGTTATAAGTATCATAGAAGAAATTTTTATAAAAAACTGATGACAAGGCAGTAAAGAAGTGTGCAAATGCAACACATATTTTCTTTAAACAGGAGCATTCCCATATAGATTTTGTAATTTTCTGATTACTATATCTCTATTATACTTCTTTTTCACTATTTAAAATTTCTTTTCTCTTTTTAAGTGTATAATTATTATTTAAAGTGAGAAAACCTTATGAAAACGTGATTTATTAAGTTTGAATTAGAAAATGTGGCAAATATATCATCATTCTCATGGGGGTTTGAATGAGGATGTCTCCCATAGACTTCAAGTATTCAGACAGTTTGTCAATAGTTGGTGGTGCTGTTTGGGGAGGTCTTAAAGGGTGTGGCCATTTTGGAGGAAGTACTTCACTGGGGGCAGGCTTAGAAAGTTCAAAGAGCCAAAACACTACAGGAATGTGACAATGCTCTGCCGAAACCATCAAAGACAGTTGGTGCCAGGGAGGTTTCAACGGCAAGAAGCAGGAGATCAGCAGGACTCCAACCTGAGGCCTGGGGGTTGCCAGCTGACTTCCTAAGTGTTTCTGCCAAACAGAATCCCCACAAAACTTCATATCATACAGGATATGACTATCTAGTTCTATCAGGCAACCAATAGCAGTATGACTAATCTGACAGTTTGTGGGGGCTTGGGCCCTAGCCAGAAACTCACCATTGGCACTGGAATTTTGCCCAACAACCTATGGCTCCTGAGAGAACCTTATTTCACTCATGTGGGTTTCTTTTCTTTTTCTTGGTACAATAAGATTTTATTTTAGTAATATTTACATAATAAGCAGAATCTTAATCACTAAGTTTTTCTTCATCACTGAAATATGTGCTTTTCTTTATCCTTGGGTGTTTAGAATCATCTGAGGTTGAGGGTCCCCCTGGCCTGGGTCTCTGTTTGGTTTGTTCTTCTTCAATTTTAGCTTGCTGTAACGCTATGGCCTGACTGAGACTGTCCTGAGCACGATCCTCCCCTTCTTCACTTACTTCCACCTCCTCAGTTTCTTCTTCTGGTTCAGCAACTTTCTTTTTCTTCTTTTTTCCTTCTTTGGAAGCTCACATTTTCCAAGCATATTTTTAGGGCAGGCATAACTCAAGTGCCCGCTTTCCCACATTCATAACACTTAGATTTGTCAAAGTAATTTCACCTTCAGATGATCTCAGCTGCCCTTCCATTGTCATTAGCGGTGCTTACATTTATCACTCTAAGAAAGAAAGAAATGTTGTTTACTGCTCCAGTTCAGTTTTGTGCAGAGTCGTTATCCAAAAATAAAATTAATGCAACCCCTTTAAAAAAAAGAAAGTTCACAAAGCCTTGCCAGATTCCAGTTGCTCTCTTTGCTTCCTGTGCCCACTTAAAGCTGTGAACCTCCACTTTTTGCTCCAGCTCTTGCTACCATGCCTCCCCACCATGCTGGACTCTAATTCCCTGCAACCCTCAATTGTAAGCTCAAATAAGCTCTTTCTTTTATAAGTTCCCTTGGTCACGGTGGCTTTATCATAGCAACAGAAATGTGACTAATACAATACTCATTGTACCGATAAAAACACTGAAGGGGTTGAGTACCTCATCATTTTCAAAGACCATTCAGCAGCAGCGACATCAATGTTTTAGAAGAAAAGATTGGTTCTGTTCTTGCCCTCTCAAAATAGTGGTAATTTCTTTATGTTTTTACATATGTATGAGTGTACTGTCTGCATGTACATAGGTGCACCCATGTTATGCAGTGCTACAGAGACCATAAGAGAGTGTGGGATTCCCCTGGAACTGGAGTTAAAGATGGTTCTTAGCAAACATGTGGGTGCTGGGAATCAAATCTGGGCCTCTGCAAGAGCAGTCGGTGCTCTTAAACACTGAGCCATCTCTCCAGCCCCTATGATAATTTCTTAATATATCTGTTAAAATATGTTACAAATACTGAATGAAATTATTGATAATGATGAAACTCATATATATATATATGGAAAGAATTTCTGATTCTTATGCTTCCTTGGTTTTTCTTGTAGATATTGCTTTCTATACCCTCTACACAGTTTAACAGCTATTCCAATCTGTGCAGAAAACATGCCATGAATTTGATTCACTGAGAGTTTTTATATGCTGTTAATGGTAGTAGAAACAGTTCATATTTGTAAAAGAACTATGACATTATTTTTGGAAAGGACATAGAATATGTAAAATATAATGTAATGCATTTGAAAATTATCATAGCTAGTACCTAGCCTATATTTAGAAATATTCTCTTAATATATTTAGTCAGTTTTTGAACACATTACAACAAAATTATATTTTTGCATATAAAATGTAAAAATTGAAAAGTTTTATTGTGTTAATATACCTTTAGGTATATAAGGAATTTTTCAACATTCAAGGAAAGCTTCACATTTTTATTACTCAGTAAGAAAAAAAAAAGTCATTAAGGAGAATTAGATTGTTATTTAAGGCAAAATACACATATTTATCCAGTTGAAATTTTATTTGTTTCCATTTTAATACAATGTCATTTCCCAAGGTGGTGAAGCAAAATTATAACCACTTTGCACATTTTTTAGGGTTATGGCCATTGAAATATGAAATTTAGCAATGTGAAACAATAGCTTCTTGGAAATATTAGAAAATTTTTCATTCTCACCCAAAGCATGAGATAAAATTGAATAAAACACAAAAAGGTAATGAGCCCTAAATTCATCTGAGAAATAATATTTCAGTGTAAATGAGCACCCTGTGAAAGAAAATATGCTGACTTCCCTCTTCCCAAGGAGTTATGGTCCATCAATAATGTCACATCTTTGCAAATTGTGGGTGCTTCCTACAGCCACATCAATAGATGATAGCAATCTTCTATTATTTATACAAAATACTTCAGTTGGGGAGCAGGGAAAAAGCCTAATTCTTTTCCAAAATGAAACTTGAAAGCTTGTAATGAGCTACTGGAATGAAGAAAGATCTGATAGTTTCTAGTCACAGAAGAGACATATTTAGAAGTTCTTTTCAAGAGCAAGATCCAGTGGACTGTCATTTGAGTAGATTCACTTTGGAAACTGGTCTCTGAGTTGCATCTATCTTTGCTTTGGTTGGATCTGGGTGGTTTCAAGTTAACGTTTCTGGTCTACTACATGATGCAAATCCATGATCTAATGATGAATTTGATCTATCATGCTATATCTTGAAGAACACCAGACTGTTCTCCAGCCTCCCATTCCAATCAAGGTGCCTTGACGGTCAGTCTGCTCCTGTCATCTTGTCAACTGAAATCCACAACACTATGCTCTCATGAAACCTGGACACTTTTCTAGTGGCAGAGTGTTCCAGTCCTCGGGAGCACCTGAGCATGTTGCTCAAAGTACACTTGCCATGACTTCTGCAGGATGCAGTAGAGAACTTATCTGAAAGAAGGAAACATGGAAAAATATAGTAGATGAAATTTTCTTGTCTCCAGTGGTCCTGAAGCCTTACCTCACTGAATAAAGGGCAGAAAATTTTGTCATATACCACAAAAGATGGCACACACACACACTATTCTAGAGAAGGGAGAGTAATAAGACTTTAAACCTAGGATAGAGAAGGAGATGCTATTGAGCCTTTCAGATCAATTTTAATACCACTAGAAATTTCCTCCCTCTGGAAGAAGAGGAAATTTTGCACATGGCCTATTGTATTTACAAAAGAGTATTTATCTTTCCATCAAAAAAGCCAATAATGATGAGAAAAATAATCATTGGAATTGTTACAGTATTATTGGGTAGATAAAATCAGGAAAGGGACAATATCCTCTGCCTCAAAAAGAAGTTAGATAAATTCCCTGAATCACACAGAAAAATTTGATGAAATTTTTACATGATTTGAAATCTATGCAAATGTAAGTACAGCATATTCCAAGTGGCAAATCATAGCCAAACCAATAACTCCAAAAACATTTATGCTGTGTAATGCTTAAATTAGAATACAAACTGGGTTTAGTAGTTCAGGCATACAATTCCAGACTACATGGGGAGCTGAAGCAGGATAGCCATCAGTCCAGACCCACCTGGACTGCAGAGATTGTTAAAAGCCACCCCGGGTAACACAGCCAGACTCTATCCTAAAATAAGTAAAAAGAAGCCCGAGGACATAATGCAGTAGTAAAGCTCTTAACTTACTTAGGAGGTGTGAGACCTTGTTCCATATCCAGAACCAAGAAAAAAGTCAGACTAGAAATAAGATTCTGTGCTAATGGAATACCATCAATAATACTCTATTCAGTATCACAGTAAAGCTTCATCTCATGTTAGACAGTAGTTATTGGCATATAAATTCTCTCATATGTGGAAGTAAAGAAAGTAAACAAAAATATAGAAAGATGAGAAGGACTTAGGAAAGGAAAGAGGAAAGAAGGGCAAGACTAGAGAAGGTAAAAGAGTACTGAGTATGGCTAAAATATTATATATGCATATATGGCATTATTAAGGTCAAAACATTGTTGACTCATACTCAGCAATAATAAAATATGGTTTTCCTCTTTTATATTCTACTTTTCCTTTCAGATATAGGCAAAAATGCTTGCTTAGAGAAAAAAAGAATGGCTATAATTTTAAAATGGGAAGAACATGAAATGGTAGGGATGGAAAGAAACCCTTTCACATACTTCTATTGGCAATGTAAATTAGAAAAGATATCACAAAAAACCATGTCAAGATAGTAAATTCCAGGACCAGAGAAGCAGAGAAAAGGGATTCTGTGGAACTTTCTTGTTATCCAGCCCAGCATAATGGTAAATTTACATCCCCCAAAGTATGGTGGGTGATACATGAGAAGGAACATGTGAAATTTACCTCTGGCTTCCAAACGCATATACAGATATGTATTCAAAGACATGCATATATGCACCCATATATGAAATATACATAAACCATCTCATAACTGTTGGTGAGACTCAGCAGTAATTTGCCATTTCACCAGCTCTTGGGGGATACCAACTAGGTCTAAACACTTTATAATTAATATCTCAGTTTCTTAATACAAGATGAGTCTAAAGTATACTCTGACAATCTCCAATCAGAATTAACCCAGTGTGCATACATATGTATTTCATGAACAAATCTGCATCTGAAAATCTGTGGTGTTTTTTTTTTCCTTCAAAGCCAAAAATGTGCACCATGTCAAATGCTCATGAACAAGCATGTGATTAAACTGATTGTCATGATCGCCCTAGTTAGAATGCTGTTCCAACCCTACGATGTATAGCAAAATCCCCAGGGCAGAATGCCTCTGAGGTGGAGGTAATTTAGCACTATCATTATCAAGCTATGAATCATCATCACAACTGAAAGACTAAGGCTAGAATTTCTGAAGGACTAGACACAGTAGATAAATTCTCTTTCCAGACAACGTTTGGTTAAGTGATAGCTATGAGAAGTAGATTCTTTCAGCCCTAATTCTGTAGCATGGCAGACAAAGCTATGCTAATGTCAGTTTTAAATTTGAAACTACAGGTATTATAATCCTACTAAGGAAAATATTAGATATTGTCTAATTTGTTCAGTTATCTCATTTGCTTCTAAGAGAAGTTTTCATAAATTTCTGTTTCCTAATAAGTCATTTTCCAAAACAAAATAAGTATTTTTACTAAAGTCCTGAATACTTCTCTTTTTTAAATTTTTTTTAAATTTATTTTTGTATGTGTATGAATGTATTGTCTGCATATAGGTTTGTGCACCTGTGTCGTGCAATGCCGCGGAGGTCAGAAGGGAGTCTCGGATTCCCCTGGAATTGGAGTTCTCCTGGAATTGGAGTTACAGACGGCTCTTAGCCACCATGTGGGTGCTGGGGATAGAACCTGGGTCCTCTGCAAGAGCAGTCAGTGCTCTTAACTGCTAGGCTATCTCTCCAGCCCCAGTCCTGAGTATTTCAAGTACAATTTAGGAGAGATTAATTTCACATGACAGAGGAAAATTAAAATACAAAATGTTTTAAATATATGAAATTCCCATTCAGGGGATAAACAAAGTGCTCTAACACATAGCTGCTTTCATTTGTTGTAAATTGGAATTTCAGGAGCTGGAGAGATGACACAGTCTTTAAGAGTACTGGCGGCTATTGCAGAGGATCTGGGTTTGATTCCCAGGACCTCCATGGTGGCTGACAGTAACTCATACTGTCAGTTCTAGGAGACTTCAAAGCCCTCTTCTGACCTCACCAGGCATTGCAAAATGTGGGTGCATTTACAGACAAGCAGGCAGTATACTGCTACACATAAAATAGAAAAATAATAATTAAAAATAAGTAAATAAATTGGAACACAAGTAATAAATTGTGAATCCATCTTTATGTTTTATTTTGAAAGCAGTTGGGTCAGTCTTGTGGTATCGTTGGGGATCCTCAGCTCTTCAGGAGCCATTGATGTAGAATGAACTGAATTGAATTTGTCACAAATAACTCATCTCTCAGTGTCCTACCCCATCACATTAACTAACACATATGAAATGCAAGGTTAGCTGGAATGCATTTTCATGCCTGTTTAGCTGCAATCGTAAGACACAAATAGACATTGACAAATGTCCCTTGTCCTTTTTGAAGATAGTTTAATGTCGATAAACTGGAAAATGTAAAATTCTAATTCCTAATAGGGTAATTTACAAGTTCACTGAAACATACTATTCTTAGTAAGGCCCGTTCTACATCATATAACTCTCTGAACTATATTCAAGCACTGATTCCTTACAACCAAATTGTTTCCCAAGAGCTCCTGAATTGTATATTGATTCATGGATCCTCATTAACATTCTAGCAATGCAAATGGAACATATGATAGCTCCTATTTTATACATGGAGAAATTGAGCAAATAATGTGTAGCCAACATCAATGTTATTAACCTTACTCTGAAGTTCTGTAGGGGGTTCATGTTCTAACTTCTTTTCCTCAGGTGCCAAGATAGAGTGCAAAATATACTATTAAACCTCCTAATTATAATGATCTCTTTTTATTGCTTTAATACAAGTGTATACATTTTATGGAATGGTTTATAAAAACAAGCTTTTTAATTGTTGTAAAATGGTATTTTTGTATGCAATTTTATAAATTAGATGATCTAGTTTGCTTCTCTATTGCTATGATAAACCAGTCTGAATACAAAGAACTTTGAAGAAAAGGTTTATTTCATCTTACAATGCCCAAAACACAATGGGTCATAGCTGGAGTGCAGAGAAGGAATTCAAAGCAGGGGTTCAAAGGTGAGAATTGAATGGAGGAATGCTACTTACTGGCTTGCCTTCCTCTGGCTTGTTCTTTTTATTAAATTTTCTTTTTATTAAAATTTTCTTTTTATTAAAATTTTATTTTTGTTGAGTATTTGTGACTTTCATACAAAATAGTTTGATGATATTTAGATTACCACTCATATTCATGCCCCCCATAACCCCCCACCAATTTAATTTGTAGGTCCGTCCACTGGGCCCACCAAGTCCCATTTGTATAAGATATTCTCTTTTTTACTCCCAGCAGCCACAAGTTCCTGAGCTTGGGATGGGATTTCTTGCCTATTTCCCCATGTCTATGCTGAGATTTTGTCTAGTTGGAGCTTGCATAGTACTTGTGCATGCTGTCACCATTGTGGTGTGTTCACATGAGATATTGCTACAAACAAGTCCAGCTTTCATCCCTAAACAAAGATTATTTTTGCAACAGTTGGAGACTATTACAGAATTCCAGAGTTGGTCAAATGCAAAGAATAAGTGTCTATGTGACACTTAACTCTAAGTGAACACATCTTCAGTGGAACCTCTACACACAGGATGAATGGATCTCTCAACTCTCACAAGAAACATTTCCTGATATAATAGATGGTGATCAACATCTATTATGTATATTGCTTCCTTTTAATTTACTTTCTGTTTGCATTATTGGTCTAGGTTTTTATTTCCACAGTTATACCTTCATTAATTACTTTCATTTCCTGCATGGGGACAGTTTCTCCTTTCCTCTGTGTTTTGAATTGCTTTGAGTATTTTCTAAAGTATTGGATTTCTGGACATGTATTCTTTCATCTTGTTTATGGCATGAAAGTTTTTCTTCGTCCTTCAACTGTAGTTCATATTTTTTTTTCTGGATAAAATAGCCTGGTTTGGCATCCATAGTCATTTAGAATTGGGAATACTTTGTTCCAAGCTCTTCTGGCTTTCATCATTGCATTGAAAAATCAGCTGTAATTCTGATGGGTTTTCCTTCATATATAACTTGTTTTTCTCTTGTGGTTTTCAGTATTCCTGCCTTTGTTTTGAGCATCTAGCATTTTTACTATGAGATGGCATAGCCTTTATACATTCTTCCTTCCTTTGTCCAGAGCCTGCAGTTTCCAGGAATGCAAGTTCTCTGGATTCACTCTGGCCAGCAAGCAGGTCAGTGAATCTAGGTCTTAGTCCTGGAAGGGAGGGGGAGCGAGAAGATACTGGGAAACCCAGAGAGAAAAAAAAACAGACTCAAGAGCAAGGCCTGGGGAAATTCCACAGGGGAATAACTTTATTTTTACAACCTGGGGTATTTATACTGGACCTTGTGAGGTGCAACGGGGGATTGAGGGGGTAGAGTAATTTATACCATATACTCCAGATCACTATAGGAATGTGAAAATGTTTTGCCCAAAGCATCAAAGACAGTGGCGCCAGGAAGGTTTCAAAAGGGAGCAGGATATCAGCAGGAATCTGGTCTAAGGGTTTGTATTATTCAGGGTTCTCTAAAGAAACAGAAGCAACAGGAGGAATATATAGCTATATACAATTTATTGGTTTCCTCACATGACAGAATTCAAGGAGTTCAACAGTAGCCCTGCCGAACTGGAGAGGCTGAGAATCCAGGGAACTGCTCAACTCACAAGGCTGGATGTCTCAGTAGTCCCAATCTGGTGCTGAAGGCCTGATGGATTCCAAGAGATCTGCCCGTCTCAGTACACGATGCGATCTGAAGGATTGATCACAGCAGCAAGACAAACTCACCAGTGAGAGAGATGCAAGCTGCAGGTAAAAAGGGACCATCTCCCTCTTGAATAATGAATGGGTCAAGGAAGAGATAAAGAAAGAAACAAAAACATTCCTGGAACTGAATGACAATGACAATACAACACAACAAAACCTATGGGATACCTTAAAAGCAGTCCTAAGAGGGAAGTTTATAGCCCTGGGTGCCTACATTAGAAAAACAGAAAGAGCACAAGTGAAAGATCTAATACTGCAGCTAAAAGCACTTGAGAGGCAACAACAGATGAACCCTAAACGCAACAGACAGGAAGAAATAACAAAAATCAGAGCAGAAATCTTCCATGGCCTTTAATACTGCCTGCCAGCAAAAGGTAACACCCACATTTGGGGTGGGCCATCCGGGTTGAGGTATTCCAATCCAAAGATCCTTTTTCTCTTATTTGTTCTTTAGTCCAATCGAGTTGACACCCAGGATTAATCATCACAGGGTTGGAGGTTGCCAGCTGACTTTTTAAGTGCATCCACCAAATGGAATCCCCACAATATGGAATGGGAGGGACCAGCTCCCTCTGCCATCATCTTTAATACTGCCTGCTGGCAGAAGGTAATTCCCACATTTGGGGTGGGCCATCTGGGTTGAGGTAGTCCAATCCGAAGATCTTTTTCTCTTATATGTTCTTTAGTCCAGTCAAGTTGACACCCAGGATTAACCATCACAGGGTTGGAGGTTGCCAGCTGACTTTTTAAGTGCATCTGCCAAAGGAATCCCCACAATATGGAATGGGAAATTTCTTTTCTGTACTTTTGTAGAAGTGTTCTATGTGTTTCTTGTATTTCTATGGGTATGTTTTTTATTCAATTTGGGGAAATTTTCTTCTATAATTCTGTTAAAGATCTGGTCAACCCCGATTATTCTCCTCCCTCTCTACATATTATGTGGAGGTTTGGCCTTTTCATGGTGCCCCAAGTTTCCCGATTATTGCACTTTTGTGGGTTTTAAAAAAAATTTTTCATAATCTTTGCTTGAGCATTCCAGTTCTTCCATGCCATCTTCCAGTCATGCTGGTCTATTTTCCACTTCCTCCAATCTGTTACTGAGGCTTTCTCCCATCCTTTCCTGTTGACTGGATGAGTGCTCAATTTCTCTTTTCATTTCATCCTTTCCACTTCCTTCCACAGTTTGTCGGTCTCTTCTTCTAGTATTTGATTCATTTGTCTGTGTTTCTTTAAGTTTATTCTTCTCTTCATCTAGTTCTTTGATTCGTTTGTCTGTGTGTTCACTTTCCTTTTTCATTTCATTCTCAGATTTCTCCAGTATTTTTGTTGTAGTGTTTGTCATTCTTTCCTTCTAGTTCTTTGATTCATTTGTCTGTGTGTTCTCTATATTCCTTGATTACTTTGAGTATGTCTATGAGAGACCTTTTAAGATCTGTGCCCTTGGGTATTTCCAGGAAATTCTCATTTTAGGAATTTTCTGTAGGGCTGGTAGAATTTAGCAGGGATTATTATTTGTTTTTCCCATGTTCTTGGTTTTTTGTTGTGCTTTTGACATGTGGATTTGTTTTGTTGTTTGTATTCTGTTATGAAGTGCAAGTACATGTGCTCTGGGCCTGCATCAGCCTTCTTGCTGGGGGGGGTTGTCCCCGGTACACCTGTGTGTTTGCTCAAACTGGGCCTGCCAGCCTCAAAGTGTTTTTTGGGGGCCACACCAGGACAAGTTGGGCCTGCCTAATTCAGGGTGCCTGCTGACTTACTAGCCAGATATCCCAACTAAATTGGTAAACTCCAGGGTGAATGAAGGACCCCGTCTGAAGGACACTTGAGTGAGACACTGGGCATGGTCATGCATACATATACATGAGCATGTGTACAAGCACACAGTTAAAATTTGGGCAGTTGTGGTCAATGGCAAATAATTTATAACTAAATTTTAGTAGAGATGAGTAAAGAATATAATTGATAAAAATTGTTTTCTTACTGGTGCATGTTTGCCTCTAAACACCAAGGGGTAAAAACCAAATTTATTAAGAAAATTGATGGAATTTATTTGATTGAGAAAGAATAATATTTTTTCAAGAGAAGCAACTTTTTTAATCTTTCTAAGGGCTTAGAAAAGAGGTGCAGTGGGTACCAGTTAATTTGTTACCTGATTAAAGGAATCTCATTAATTTTTTTCTGAACTGATTCATTTACCTACAAGAAGAAAACAAAATATTTTTTTTTGATTTGGACCTATGTTTAGATGTGAGGTGTTCTCTAACTGTGTTATTTTCCTGGTCCATTTACTAGAAGTCAAGCTAGAGGCCTCAGTTCATAGAGGTGTTTGTGTTTGTTTGTTTGTTTGTTTTTAGCTGAAAGGAAAAGAGAGAGAGAAAGCTCCAAGTTGGTGCTGGAACACAAAGAGGACTTTTCTTGCTAAGGGTGAGCAGCTTGACCTTAAAAATATACATTGCATAATTTTGCCTGAAGATATATGCAATGTCATCAGTGCAAATCTGGACCTGAATATAAGTAGTGATTCACTGCTGAGCAATTAGGTTAATAATAATATATATATATATCAACTTGTAAAATATAAAAAGTTATGTGACAGCCATCATTCAAAACATGGTCTAAAAATGTTTGTCAGAAATACCGATTGAAATATTTTATGTTGTTATTGTGCCTTCTAATATCATGATTGTTATAAGACATATATTTAAATTAAAATATGTATTTTTTACTGATTCCGTGTTAAAAACTACATAATTATTTTGTAATTCAAAGTTACTTTGGCAGCCTTTTAGAGAGTATAATTCTGACCTGTCCAAAAATAGTAAGATTTTCCCAATATCAATTTTTGATATGCCAGGTTATATTTATAGCTTGGCTGTGATTTTTATTTAAATTAAAAATAACAGCCTTTCTCCGATAAAAAAATTCAAGCAGAAAGTATTCAACAACACTCCTCAAAAATTATACTAAAAATTCACTGGCTGTTTCAGCATGGCTGTAATCCAAACTCATATATAAAGTCCTACAAAATGAATTCTGCACTTAGTTCCTTATGAACATTGCATTTTGAGAATTTTAATTCTGAGATATAATAATTGATTAACATACAAGTAGAAGTATTTTCAAATGCTTCCATAACATATGAACATACTTAAAGAGTCCTCCAGACTAGCCTGACAAGTATACCTTTAACCAACTAAAGAAGCTTCTTATCCCAACAGATGGAGATTATTACAAAATTTAACAACTGTTCACAGACAGTAAGTGTCTGAGAGAAGCTCAGCCCTAAGTGACACATCTACAGTAAATCCTCTACAACTAAAGCTCATAGAATATAGTAGAATGGGGGGTAAAGAGAATACCAATGCATCTCTCAACTCTCATAAGTGAAGCTTCTTCATACAACAGAGGACAATTTACATAAAAGGCCACAACCAATCAAAGTGTAAACAATAAGATACTGCATGTTGCATACCCAGGGTAGGACTCCTATATTAATACCCTGTCACCCAGGGTTCAGTGAGAATTCAGGACAAGGAGTTGGAAAGACTGTAAGAGCCAAGGGTGGTGGATAACCATTAGGAAACAATCCCCAGGCTTCTGGAAACTTGCTCCTATGAATTTACAGCAATGGTGACAATATGCGCAAATCCCATGCAACTCAAAGCATACGAAACCCAACATAGAATTGGAGAAATGGGCATGAAGCCCCAAGCTTAGCTGAGAAATGATTGTCAACTGCTCACTGATGGGTGAGGAACAGTTGGTCTTCTTTACTTTTATGGGCATGATACTAGATATGTAAAGCTGGCTCCAGTGGATGGGCTCATGCCAACGGACATTTGGGGATGTAAACTTGATTGGTTAGGTCTTAATATATATGATGGAATACGTGAAATCTGATGTGGGAGCTATGTCAGGTGAAGATAGAGAAAGGAGTCTAAATATAGTGAAGAAGTATTAAATGCACAAAAATAATAAAAAAATCTTAAAAATTCTAGTGAAATAGACTCTGTTCTGAAGTGTTATAATTATGCAAAGCCACTAGACCAGTGAAGTCTAGAAGATTTCGGTGTCTCTTTTTCTATTGCAAAGAGAGGTATTAACAATCTATTTAAAAGTTTACTGGCTTTTACAGTTTTTGGACCTATAAAATGGTAATTTTATGTGATTCAAATGTATATTTTATGAGGGAGTTCATACAAGTTGAGTTGAATTATGAGATCTTGTCTCCTCGGTGTGGGAATGAATTCAAATGGGTCAGAGAACAGATGTCAGTCTTACTTTCATCTCTCTAGTACCTGACAGTTTTAGGCAGACTACAGAAGGCCACGGTGAATTTTGACAGTTCTTTTCTTGTGAATTCACTGTGGGTATCTGACTCCTCCAGGTGGTCAGTGGCTCATTCTTACAGAAACTACTGAAACTACTAAAGCTCAATCAGTCTTCACCTGCCTTCCTATTAGTCTTTCAAGTTTTGTTCACAAATTCTGTTTCAGGCCTGACAAAGACTCAAGTCTAGACAGAATAAAAGGGCATTAGTTGCATCAAAATCAAAGCCTATGGAGAGATGGCTCAGCATTTAAGAACACCAGCTGCTCTTGCAGAGGACCCTGGGTTCCATTCCCAACACCCACATGACGGCGGCTAAGATCTGTCTTTAGCTCCAGTTCCAAGGGAATCCGACGCCCTCTTCTGACCTCCATGGCACTGCATGACACGGGTGCACCAATCTTCATGCAGACAGTACATTCATACACATAAAAAAATAATAAATGAAAAAATTAAAAAAAAATCAAAGCCTTAATCCATGAGATAAACATTGATTTCAGCAGAATCTTAACTTTGTACTCTTGAAAAACATGGTGCTTTGATCCAAACTAATTCATACCAACTTTACATGCTCCAAGGGTTAGAAGTTTGTTTTTTTTTTAAGTTATTTTTTACTGAGCGCATTTCATACAACACTATTTTTTGGTGTTTTTGACAGGGTCTCCCTTTAGTCTCAGCTGGCCTGGAGCTCCTTAAGCAGACCAGGCTAGCCTTGAACTCATAGTCTCCTGCCTCTGCCTCCTGAGTGCTGGGATTAAAGGAGTGCACCACTATGCCCGGCCGATACAACATTTCGCTAATTTAGACTCATTCCCCCATCCATGCCCACCCCTCCCACTCCCCAGTCCCTGCCAGAGCTCATGGATTCTGCCGTAAACGTTAAGTCCTATCTTGCATCTTTTTCTCAGTCTTTTATAACCTTTTCAATGCAGAAGATTACTGTTTTGGTCAGTTCTTTGAACAGGTTGTTCTCTCTTTTTGTTTGTTGCCTTTAATTTTATATTATTCCAAAATATACATATATATATTCCACACATAAATCATAATTACAAAATCTGAAAATAAACTATAGGTTAATTCCAAAACACACTTAGGGATTCACATTTTAACAGTAAAGTTGTATGCAGGTAAAGAGAGAAATAACTTTACAATCTTTTTTTTTCAGGATATGAATATACATCTTCCACCTACATATGGTAATTACAATGTGTGAATACAAGTGGTAGGTCAATTCTACAGCCCATCAAGAGATTCACATTAGGGCTGGAGAGATGGCCAAGCGGCTAAGAGTGCCGACTGCTCTTACAGAGGAACTGGGTTCGATTCCCAGCACCCACATGGCGGCCGAGAACCATCTGAAACTCCAATTCCAGGTGAACTCCAGTTCCGGAGGAATCCAATACCATTTTCTGACCTCCGTGATATTGCACGGCACGGATGCACAAACTTGCATGCAGACAGTACATTCATACACATATAGAAATAAATAAAATTAAAAAAAAAGATTCACATTATAAAAGCACAGTTGCTTTCAGATACAATGAAATATAATAATAAAGTTGCTCAGTTTGCCTGCCAACTGGGGATTTGGTGTTAGCATCCACAAATGAGGGAATCCATTCACCCTTTGTTTTTCTGGGACTCTGTTAGTTCACTTAGCATAATGGCTTCGAGTTCCATCCATTTACCTGCAAACTTCATGATGTCGTCTTTCTTTATTGCTGCATAGAACTCTATTGTGTAGATGTACCACATTTTTTTTATCCACTCATCATTTGAGGGGCATTTGGGTTGCTTCCAGCTCTTTGCTATTGTGAAGAGAAATGCAATAAACAAAGCTGTGCATGTATCTTTGCAGTAAGATGCATCTCCTGGGTATATAACCAGGAGTGAGTGGTATGGCCGGGTGAGGTGGTAGGCTCATTTTGAGTCTTTTTTTTTTTAATTTTTTTTTATTTATTTCTGTATGTGTATGAATGTACTGTCTGCATGCAAGTCTGTGCACCTGTGTCGTGCAACGCCGCGGAGGTCAGAAGAGGGTCTCGGATTCCCCTGGAACTGGAGTTCTCCTGGAATTGGAGCTTCAGATGGTTCTCAGCCGCCATGTGGGTGCTGGGGATCGAACCCGGGTCCTCTGTAAGAGCGGTCGGCGCTCCACACTGCTTTCCACAGTGGTTGTTATGAGTTTACATTCCCACCAGCAGTGGATGAGTGTTCCTCTCTCCTCACAACCTCTCCACCATTTGGAGTCTTTTGCTTTGTTGTTGTTGTTGTTGTTGTTGTTGTTTTCTGTCTTTCAGAGACAGGGTCTCCTTCTAGCCCCAGCTGTCTTGGAACTCACTCTTTAGACCAGGCTGGCCTTGAATTCACAAAGATCTACCTGCCTCTGCCTCCTGAGTGCTAAGATTAAAGGTGTGAGCCACAAAGCCCAGCTAGTCTTTTGTTTTCTTGATCTTGGCCAGTCTTATTGGAGTGAGATGATACCTTAGTGTGGTTTTAATTTGCATTTCCTTAATTATTAATGATGTTGGACAATTTTATTATGTTTCTCAACCATCTTTACTTCCTTACTGGTGAAGTCTTTGTTTACCTCTTTACTCCACTTTTTGAGTAGGTCATTTGTTTTCTTACTTCTTTGTATTTTAAGTAGTTTATATATTCTGGATGTTAATGCTCTGTCAGATGTATCAGTGGTGAAGGTTTCCTCCCACTCTGTGGGTTTTCTCTTCACTCCCTTGATTGTTTCTTTAGCTGTACAAAAGCTTTTGAGTTTGTGGAGATCCCACTTGTCAGCTGTTGTCTTTATTTCCTGTGCAGCTGCTGTTTGATTTAGAAAGTCTTTTCCTATGCCTATGTCTGGTAGGTTGCTGCTGACTTTTTCTTCTATCACCTTCAGGGTTTCAGGTTGAGATCTTTGATCCACTTGGAGTTTATTTTTGTGCAAGGTGAGAGGCAGGGCTTTAATTTTGTTCTTCTACAAATGGTGATCCAGTTTTGCCAACACCATTGCTGAAGATGCTATCCTTCCTCCACTGAGCTTTTTTTGACCCTTGGTCAAATATTGTATGAGCTGAAGTTTGGATCTTCACTTTTCTCCCATTGGTCAAATGGTCTGTTTTAGTGCCAGTACCAGGCCGTCTTTTTGACTATGCCCCTGTAATATAGCTTGAAGTCTGGTAAAGTGATCCCCCCTGTACTGCACTTTTCACTCGGTTGCTTTAGCTATTTAGGATCTTTTATTTTTCCATATGAATTTAAGAATATTTTTTTCCAAATCTGTGAAAAAGCTCATGGAGATTTTGATTGGGATTGCATTGGATCTGTATATTAATTTGGGTAAAATGGACATTTTTACTATATTAATTTTCCCAATTCATGAGCATGGGATGTCTTTCCATTTTTTTAATGTAATTTTCGATCTCCTTCTTCAGTGGTTTAATAATTCTATTTAGTTCAAATTTTACTGTATATGTGTGTACTTCAACTTTCCTTTCAGAGATTACTTCAATCTTCAATTTATTTGTAAACTCATATTTCTGTGGCAGCAGGCATCATTGAAATATAACACCTAATTCTATAAAACAAACTGTAAAGACTATATTATTTCAAAAACTGGTTTTATAATATATTTTATTCTTGTAAATTTTCTAAAAACACATTACTGAAAGAAAAGAAAAAAAACTTCAATTTACCATAATCATGGGTACTTTAGGATAAGCTACATATATTTCGATCCAGCATTCTATGGTAATAGACCGACTTTGTGTTTTATGTTATGTTTATTCAACCTAAAACCACAGAAGATAAGCAATTGTCATAACAGTGCTATATTTGATTAACCAATTGTTTTTCATCATAAAGAAATGTATTGAATATTAAACTTAGTAATAAAAATTTTCTGTATTGTTGCCAGTTTCAGGGGAAGACCTCAAACCCATCCGGCCACAATATCATGGATTAGACTAGCCAAGGAAAATACAGCAGACCTCAGAGCTCTATTTACCAGGAGGAGGGAGAGCAAGATCAACTTACAGAGTGTGTACTGGATCTTGATGACTAAACATATATCTAACAGAAAGTATAAGGAAATTAGGCCATAAAAACAGTTCTCCAAGGGGTAAAAGAATGGTGAACACCTAGGCTTTATGTTTGAAGTTGTAAGTGTTAGGGCATTTCTGAATGCCCAAGATGTGCATGTTAAAACAGAAAGTGCATTCATTATGTTCGGAACCGAAAAGCAAGTCCTACACATAGCAATGTGTTACGGACATGGTATTTTCTTGGTATGGGTCAAGGTATGTTTTCATGTAGTGGCTGACTTGGAGTGTAAAGATGACCATAACACTATCCTTCCCACTGACTCTCTTAGTCACCTCTCAGAAGTAGAATGGATGCAGCAAACCAAAATTGGCTTGGATTTTCTGTCTAATTTCTCCATTCATGTACCAAGAGTACATGAGTAGTAGGTTTCAAACAATATCAAAGTGAACAAAATGAGGAAGGAAAGATATGTGAATTTTATTTCATGACAGATGTAAAAGTATTTATATGCACTTGAAAAATCCATTATATTTTTCTTATTTCTTTTAAATTTAATATTATTTACCACCAGAAGTTCTATTTGATTCTATAATTGCTTATAGAACTGCGATTTTACAAATGAATGTATAAAAATTCATTTATATATGCAAAATAAAAAAAGTCCACAGTGCAAAACAATAAATAGCATATCAATTGATTTATATATTTAATCTCTGAGACTATAATATTTCATTTCATTTTAGTTTATTATGTTTATGAGTTTATTGTCTGTCTGTATGTAAGTGCACCTGTGTCATGCAAGTGCCAGTGGATGTCAGAAGAGTGTGTTGCATACACTGAAAGTGGATTTATGGACAGTTGTTAGCCACCATGTGGATTTGGGGAACTAAGCCCAGTTCTTTCACAAGAGCACCCAGTGCTCTTAACTGAGCTATCTCTCCAGTCCTACATTTGTTATGCTGCATGTAAAATGGCTGGTTAAGAAAATAAATGAGGAAAAAATGACTTGAACTAGTACATGTATTTTATCTCATTGTGTATTATTTCCCTCTGTATTGGTTAAAATAATTCTAAGTTATTTTCTGAAGAACCAAATCTTTATGAAGAATACTTAATTTACAGAAATATGTACATATATATGATTGAATGAATTACTTTTATGCTGAACCAAATAGAGACTTTTAAAGGTGTTGGAAGAGTTCTCTTGTTTCCTTTTGTCTCAATGCCATCAGCATTCTGCAGTGCCCCTAAGTCCCAAAAGGAATCAGGAAGATACAAACGTATCTTCTATAAATAGCCAAGGGTTTAATTTGAGCAAGCAATGAGGCAATAAGGTACTCTTTTTATTGGTTTTGTTTTGTTTTCATTTGTTTTGGTTTTGTTTGGTTTAGTTTGTTTGAGACAGTAGCTCCCTGTTGCCCTACTTGGAATGGAACTCACTAGGTAGACCAGGCTGGCCTCAATCTCACAGAGATCCACCTGCCTCTTCCTCCAGAGGGCTGGGATTAAAAGTGTGTACCACCATGCCCAGCTAAGAATACTCTTGATTAATGTGGGAATAGATTGCTTGTAGTGATTATTTCACACACACACACACACACACACACACACACACACTATATATATATATATATATATAATAAAATTTATATAAAATTTATATATAAAATATATAAATATATTTATATATTATGTTGGGCATGGTAATTATGTAAAAATTTTATTGGTCCATTATCCTTCAATAAAGCTATATAAATTTTACAGAGTGAAAATTAGGATTTTGTTTAATTAAAATGAATTCTAAAAACATATCCTGTAGCTAAATTATGTGCCAGGTTGACAATATCACATTTGTAGGTTTCTACTCACATCCAGATCCTGTAAGAGATTATTTGGAATTGAGTTTCTTCATTATATCCCTGAATGACAAGTCTTTTACATGTTCACAAGTTTAATAGCACAGTTGAAGGTGGTGAATTGCATTTGAGTATGAATGAAAGATTAAAGCATTGTGTTAAATTGTGTTTACTTGGAGCTGGTTAGGTGCACTGGGTTCAGTAAATTAAGTAACACTTCATGTGAACATTGACACAAACTTAACTCTGGCCATGCCACATGAATTGTCTTAAATATATTTCCAGCAAAACTTCTGTGGTTCCTTCATCTTAATGTCTGTAATCTTTGCTCCCATTTAATTAAACAGACATGTGTCTTATTCTTTTCTCCTTGTAGATGTCTAACACTAATTCTCCTTTCCTAAATTGCTTCTATCCCTATAGTCCATGCTAGTTTCTCATTCTTAAATTGCTTTTCTCCTTTGACTAATTGTAGTACTTTTTGATTTTCTTACTTATAAAATCCATTATTAGAAGTATTAGTAAGTCTTAAACCAGTGAACTGGCTTGGTGGGTGAAATCACTTGACATGCATTCCTAGTGACCTGACGTGCATTCCTAGTGACCTGACGTTCATTCCTAGAAACCAATCTGAATTTGGTGGCAGACGTAAAACAAACATAAAACAAACAACAACAAAAACGCTACCTTAAACAATGTTGAGAGTGAGAACCAGTCCTCTATTCAGGTTGGATAGATGGCTCTGCAATTAAGAGCATTGGCTGGTCTTGCTGAGAACCTGGGTACAGGTCTAAGCACCAACATGGAGGCCAACCACTGTCAGTAACCCCATTTCCAGGGCAGCAGACACATTTTTGTCCTATGTAGTCATCACGCTCATTTGGTGCAGTTACATACATGCAGGAAAAACACTCATACCCAGAAAATAAAATTAATTGATTAATGATAAGTCTGACAATCTAAAACCGAATTTGGTTAGCTGTGATTGATTAATGATAAGTCTGAGAAACTAAAACCGAATTTGGTTAGCTGTGAACCATGTGAGCTACAGCAGACCTGGATTGGCAAAATATGTCCACTCCTGCAACAGTGGCATAGGTATTATGGGACTAGCCATACAATTTCTCATCCACTATAAGGCCCATTTCATAATATGGAATCCATGCCCTACACTATTATCAGGACAAAAAACTGGTGGCTAAACAATTCCAAGGCCATAGTGGAAGACCCATAGTTTTCAGTATCCTAAATAGACATATGATTAAACTGACTACCAGTGGCTTACTGGTTTACCATAGATTGGTTCATCTCTCAAATCTCACCTGTCAAGGTTATTCTTGGAGAAAATGGTGACTAACACAGAAAGACAACTGGTCCATGAGCAGACAAAAGGTGATAATGGAGTGTTCAAATCAATCGGGGCACCCATATCACACCGTCTCCTGCCAAGGTTCGAAGACCCTTTCAGAACAGGGTGAGAAATATTGTGAGAGCCTGAGATTGTGGATGAATCTAAGAAGAGTGTGTTTTCTGGACACCACAGAGTAGTTGCACATAGAAACCCACAGTACAGAAGCCTACTACTGTGCAAACTCAAGCCAGGTAGAGGTCCAACAAGTATGGGGAGCTGGGCAGGAAGTCAGAGCTCTAGTTGAAGATCTATTAGCAGTTAATAGATGCTGGGAGAGGGAAAGTCAGGTGCTTGTTTGATACTTGTAGTTTGGTCCATACCCAATAGTATTTAGAAATATAGATTAGACACTATAGGCCCTTAAACAAACAAATAATAGAGGACATGACATTGAGGGGTAGGAAATTATCTGCACCAGAACATGATAAAAAATACATTATATTCTGGCCTTGGTGGGGCACATCTTTAATTCCAGCACTGGGGAGAGAGAGGTATCTCTGTGAAGAGCAAGGCTATTCTTGTCTCCAAAGTCATTTTTAGACCCGGTAGGACTACAGGAAAACCCTATCTCAAAATATAAAAGCAAAAACAAAGACAAAATACACTATACAAAAGTTTCAAATCAATAGAAATATTTTAAAAATAAATAAAGCATAAAAAGCTCAAAATGCACACACTTAAAATATGTGATGTTTATATATTTTGAAGTTCTCAACTTTCAAAAATACTCTAGAAGCAATATATTTCAATTGTTTAATGAAAATATTATTATAGAATGATAATATATGAGAGTATGCTTAAACATCAAGGTCTTACAAATAATTTAGTAGCATTTCTGATATTTATATTTGTCTTTTCTTATTTTCTTTCATTTTGTTATTTTTATTTTATTTTATTTGGACTTTTTGAGACAGGGTCTCCCCTGTAGGCCTAGCTGGCCTGGGACTCTCTATTTAGACCAGGTGCCCTCAATTTTACAAGGATCTGCCTGCCTCTGACTGCAAGCGCTCGGATTAAAAGTGAGTGCCATCACTGCTGCCACTTTCATCAGTTTTTACACTGTGAGACGTGGTCTCCATCTTAGCCCAGTACTGATTCTCACTCAGGGAAATCCTTCTGTTTCAGCCAACATCCTTGGCATACATCATACTTTTCATTACCTCTAGTTTATCATGAAAAATTGGCTAAATTCCATCAATATGTATTTATTCTTTAGAACTATTGATTTTTATCAATTGGTACATCATAATGGCTAATCATCTTTTTCCAAATTTCATACATTATGTTCTGATTATATTTAGATCTTTTCTTGTATCTGCACCACCACTTATTTCTTTAGGTATTTGTTACAAAATGCCAAATGTCTTCTGTTTTAATTCAGTTTTGTAAAAATCTGCCTATATTATAGAGAATTTTTTTCATAGGGAGAAATCTATTAACATCTGTACATTGCTTATCTGAAATGATAATTTCATTTTGTTTCTCTTAGCCTAAGAATTGCTGGGCAGCTGATTATCACAAGGTGAAGAAAAGCTGATCTTATTTAAGGATTTTGGATAGGCTGACCAAACCTCAGTGGATATTACATCAAGGGATGTCTGGCGATAGTAATTTGAGTCAATAGACCTTAAAATAATTGACAGAAATCATGAAAACCAGCTAGGGGATTATGAATTTATACCCCCTAGCCAATTGTATTAGGGGGTATAAAGATGATTAAAATGTATATGAAATACACAAAACTTGATAAACAAAATAAAACATTAAAAAATCAATTTTTTTCAACACTGCTGAACCTTTGGTACATGTGTTTTGAAATGTTCACTTATATTTTTATTATTATATGAATTTTATTTGTACAAACATCTGCCTTTGTAAAGCATACATACTATTTAAAAAGATTGCATGACAAAATAGTATATTTGGTTTGGGACTGGAGAGATGGCCTAGCGGTTAAGAGCACCGACTGCTCTTGCAGAGAACCTGGGTTCAATCCCCAGCACCCACATTGTGGCTGAGAACCATTTTTGGCTCCAGTTCCTGGGGATTCCAGCACCCTCTTCTGACTTCTGTGGCATTGCACAACAAGGGTGCACAGACCTGCATGCAGACAGTACATTCATACACATAAAAGTAGTAAAAAGAATACATTTTTAAAAATATTTTTTAGATAGAATGTCCTTGTAGTGCCAGCTGGCCTGGAACTCAACAAGTTGACCAGGTTAGCCTTGATCTCACAAAGATCTTTCTGCTTCCTGAGTGCTGAGATTAAAGGTGTGTGTCACCATGGCTGGCCCAAGAACAATAAATTTTTTAGGTTAAAAATAAACTATTTTGGTATTTCCTTATTTCTGCCTCTATCTTCTTCCTCTATGACTGGGTGGTTCCTCAGTGACATTGACTTGAAAGGTAACAGTATATTTTCCTATTCTTTTGTCTTCTAAGTCTGGATAAATCAGTTTTAATAACTACTAGAAATGAAGGTGCAGATATCTTTAGGAGTACTATTTTTTTTGTGTCTTTTTGAGACAGGGTCACCCTGTAGCCCCAGCTGTCCTGGAACTCACTCTGTAGACCAGGCTGGCCTTGAACTCACAAAGATCCACCTGCCTCTGCCTCCCAAGTGCTAGGATTAAAGGCGTGCACTACCATGCCCAGCTAGAGGTACTAAATTTAAAGAAACACATATGTATATATGGATGAATTGATTGTTTATTTTTAAACCAAATGTAAAATTCTACAGATGTTACAGGGAAGTTTCTAGTTTCAAATTGCCACAAAGTCTGTAGCAGTCTTGGTTATTGTTATCCACAAATGGAAGGATTGAGAAAGGACTTAGAAGTTTGTATACTAGGCAGAAAGAGTTTAATTAGAGCAAGAAAAGAGGCAATAGTGAGTCATTTAAAACAACATGTCACCCCCCCACTGGATGGTGGGGCTGTGGGGGTTTGGACACAACAGCCTGTAGATTGGTTTTGCACGAAGGATGCTTGTACTCATGGATTATCTTTTATATTTTTAAAATTAAAATAAAAAAACAGAGAAAGATGCAAGACAGTTATGGCAGAATACATGATCTGGGATGGTGTGGGGGTGGGGGGGAAGGGAAAGGGAAAAATGCCTGATCTGAATTGGAAAATGATGTACGAAATGCACAAAGCATCAATAAAAAAATAAAAAATAAAAAATAAAAAATAAACAGTCTGGCTGAGCAACAAAGTCCTGACAGGCATGGACTTATATTTCTTTTCTCTGTGTTGTCTCCTTCCTTGTCCCTCCACAGGGTGGCAACTTCTAGAAAAAGGATGAAAGGATGTGCTTTTCTGAGAAACCCATTTCGTCTATAATTCTGGTTGGTAAAATAGATATATAAGATGCAACACTAAGTATAAGAAGTTTAAACACTCCTTTAAGGGAAAGCATAGTACAGGAAAGGGCAGGGAAAGCATAGTACAGGAAAGGGCAGGGAAAGCATAGTACAGGAAAGGGCAGGGAAAGCATAGTACAGGCAAGGGCAGCTTGCTCTTGCTCCTCTGGTGAAAGAGTACTGGATTTGGTTTACTATGACATAGCTTTAATGGAACTCAATTACACATAGGATTTTTATGTTTATGCTGTGGTCCTCTGCTGGCCCAGCTGTAGTTGGCCACTGTAATTACCTTTATTCCTGCTTCAGGGCCTTGCTCTGTCCCAGCCAATACTCTTTCTTCCCTATCTCTGGGGACTATTGGTCATTCCCCTGCAGTGCTCACCCCCTGCCTAACAGAGACATCTCTGCTCTTCAACTTACAGGTTTGAAACATCATTCTCAAACTTCATATTAGTTTTTCCCTCTTTCTATCAAGGCCACTTTGTAGTGCAGGAGCTGTTTTCCTCTCATTTGAATCCATCCTCACAGTCTGCACTACTCAAAACTCCTGCTGATCGGTAACTCTGAACTCATTTTGTTTCTCTCATTAGTCCCTCATATTTTAGAACATTCACATCATACCAATATTGTTTTATATTAATGTATTCTTCTACACTTGTTAAGCTTTAGGTCCATAATAGTCACGCTAAAATCTGGGTTTTTTTCCTTCTAAAAATTCCCTTTACTCAAAAAATTTGTTGTCTGTGTATAGTATTGTGTCCCTTTATTTGTGAGGTTTACATCTATATCACACAGCTGTGTTATTTACTTTTTCTGATGCTGTGGCAAAATACCCTGATAAAATAAAGAAGAAAGGTTTGGTTTGGCCTCCCAGTTTAAAAGAACTATTTAGCATGGAGGAGAAGTCTTGGTGGCAGGAGGGAGTCCTGGTGCATCCAAGAAGCAAAAAGTGATGATTGTTGCTGCTCAGTAGCTTTCTCCTCTGTGTATAATCTAGGGCTCAAGGGCAAGAAATGGCAACACCCTGTTTTAGAGTGGGTCCTTCCCATCCTCAAGCTAACCAAAACAATCCCTCACAGGTATGTATAGAAGTAGCCTGTTTTATATAATTCCTCCCAGGTGTGCCTGGACACTCATCTACTGGGTTACTTCAGATCCTGTGATGGTTAAAATAAATTCTAACCATACAAGACTTTCTATACAAATTCTCTGACACAATCCTAGCACATAGTCCAGCCTTTCTTTGCTTATTTTGTAATATATTTCTAAAATTACTTATCAAGGACTTGTGCATTTCAGAATGCCCTTGCATTCAATTGTAAATAGCTGAACATCATTTATAAAAACAATTTAATGATTGTACCCCAGTAGAATTTGCATGCAAAATTTCCTCAATATATATCTTGACTCACCACATTAATGAGAAATATGAAAATGTTCAAAATGTTATTGTAATATACATTTAATCCTGCATTTATTTCTGTTTTGCACACTGGAACCCATTTATTATGATTTCACTGAAATTTAGTCAAAGCAAACACATATAATCTAAAAAGTTGAGATAAACCATTTCATTTTACTTTTTTCTCATATTGCTGATAATTATATGATACATAGCCATGAATCTCTTGTTCTGAAATAAAATTAGATACTCTTTAAATTATTTTTCTTATTTTTATGTGTACATGCACAGTGTGTATATTTATATATATATATATATATATATATATATATATATATATATATGCCTGAT
>VZQC01004693.1:494824-943313 GCA_009823505.1 Rhizomys pruinosus | reverse complement strand
ATATATATCTTGTTCCCCATGCATGTGTACATACATATGTTCATGTGTGCACATGTGTTTGGAGTCCCAAGGTTGGTGCTGTGAATTTCCTCAGATGCTTGTTGCATTTTTCTATATGAAGATGCTTCTCTCAGTCAAACTCAGAGCTTGCTAATGTAGCCAGAATCCTAGCAGCCCAGGCTACAGGTTCTTCCATCCACTCTTTGAGGATGAATTTAGGGCCAAGCATCCATGCCCACCTGGAGACTACAACTCTTTTACTCTTGTTTGTGTGCCAAAGGTTTTAATCTCTGTGCCAACTCTCCACCCCAGATTATATACATTTTGAGAAAACAATGACAAATTAATCTGTTACACAGTGCAACATACATTTTCTGAATTATTGACTATTTGAAAAAAAATCATTAACCAAGCAAGCCTCAGTAGTTGTACATTTGTTTTCTTTAGACAGGATCAGTGATATTATCACCTTTGCATTGGAATCTTACTCGGATGATAATTTGTTCCTTTTCTTTCTCTGCTTCAGTTTTTGTTCCAAGAAGGGGCTCCTATACACAAAGAAAATGTTTCAGTACTTTTCTTCCTAAACCAGGTTAATTAAACATACCACTGTTCTGAAACTCATAGAGTGCATGATTTTCACCCAAGAGTACATGTTAAAGTTCTTAGCAGATTGGATCACATGAGTGGAAAATAATGATGCACAGCATAGAACTGGAGATTGACTAAAGTCTCCTGTAATTCCACTATAAAGAGTTCTTTTAAAAAAAAAATGTTAAAAAGCCTTATAAAGACAAAGTTCTCAGTGAAGACTGACACTGTCCTCAAACCTGATCTTGTTTGATAATTTCATCTCTGATCAAGAGTGGCTCATTGCTGAGGACAGAGAGATAAATAGGAGATCCCATGGTGAGGAAGTTCGCACCCAGTCATTCCACAGAGAAGTAGCACATTTCCCGCACACTTTGAACTAGCTTTCGAAGAACCTGCCTGCACTGCTCTCATTTCAGCACACTGAATTCTTTCTGCTTTGCCCTTCACTTGACCAGTCAGCTTCGGACAGAAAAGTACTCTTTTAAAAATGCAAATAAGATCTTTTTATTTCCTAGATTAAACCCTTCAATAGATTTCATTGCTCTTAAAGTGAAGTCCACAATTCTATGATCAATAAGGCTGACTAACTTCATTCTGCCAGTTACTCGACTCCACTTATTACACTTGACACTGCAGTGCAGTGCAGTCTAGTCTGTTGACAGCCTCCCTTAATTCTTGGTTAGCTCCTATGGGATTCTTTATGTCAGTTCTCTTTCACACACAGATCTTCATGCTTGTTTCAGTCACCATTTAACACATATGCCATGTTTCTAAAGAGACCTATAATATTTCTACCACAAAGTAAAATACATTTAAATCTGTATATGCACACACACACACAGATACACACACACACACAGACTCAAACATGCAAAGTCAAGAAGGAAGAGACTGACAGTGTTCTTTCAAACCATGTAAATGGTACATTTCTTTGATCTATTCCCCCCACTTTTATTTGTATTCAATTAAATCTAAGTCAGTATCTATGTAAGATATCAGATTTATTTTCAGTATGTGCGCATATGTGTACATATAGTACTGCAATATAAACTGCTTTATTAAAAATGTCTGGGAGCAAGGGCTGGAGATGATAGTTCAGTAGTTAAGAGCACTTGCTGCTCTTGCAGCGGATGTGGGTTTCAATTCTATCACCCACATGGAGGGTAACAACCTTTTGTAACTCCCGTTCTAGGGGATTCAGCATCTTCTTACAACCTCCACAGGCATTGCACCCACGTGATGCACTTGCATATATGCAGCCAATACAATCCTACACATAAAAAATGAAAAATAAACACACCTAGGAACAAATTATACACGCCTCAGGAAACTTCTTTTTTATTTTTTTTACTCTCCCAGAGCCAATCATAGTCATTCAGGTGTCAGAAAATAGTGAAAAGCTTCCTCCAATGAGAGTTCAACTTGACCTTAGAGGTGCCAGGAAACAAAACATCAAGAATATTTGGAGAGTTTAAAGGGACAGATATGGTGTACTGGATAATCTTAATGAGGTCAGAGGACAGAAGCAGCATTCACTCTGTCTTTCTTGCTTATATTTTATTTTATTGTTTTGATAATTAGCTCCTTCCCGCAGGAGTCAGAAAGTGTTTTTAAATGTACTGTGTACTATCAACTTCCCCAAAAAGTCTATATGAAAGATATCTGTGAGTGACTGATTTAATGTAGGAATTGGAGAGAAATTCAGTGAAGGGGAGTGAGTCAAACACAGGTGAAGTGAAGACAGATCAGGAAGGATGCTATGGAATAGGCTATACGGAGTTGCAACAAGCAATATAAAATGTAGCTTCTAGCCAGGCATGGTGGGGCATGTCTTCAATTCTGGCACTTGGGAGGCAGAAGCAGGAGGATCTCTGTGAGTTCAAGGCCAGCCTGGTCTACAGAGCAAGCTCCAGGGCATCTGGGACTACAGGGAGACCCTGTCTCAAAAAGACCCCCCCCCCAAAAAAAAAATGCAGCCTATCTTGATCAGGAACCTAGGTTGACATTGGTTTATCTAAATCTGTGTTCTTACTACTGGTCTCTCATGAGGAATGTTAAAGACGATCCCTGAATTGGCACCTGGATTTTGCAAAGAAATGTTCTTGTTACTTCTGCTGACATTTCATTAGTCAAAACATGATGAATCTAGCTTCAGTTGCAAAGCAGAGAAGTACTATCTACCATGTCAGGAAGCTAAATGACATGCTGTCATGCATATCAGAAAGTAGCACATGCGCAGCATTTCATCAAACATAAAGGAATTTGTAAACAAGAAACTGTGATTAAAAGAACAGATAGTGTTTGTTTAAGGCATGACCAATAATCTTAAACTCATCCATAATTTCTCCAAGACATGTTACTGAGTTTTGTTCCATAAGATACTACCTCAAATATTACCAGATATTTAAACAATCTGTTTGCTTCTAAGAAACCATGAAGAGAGGACAAAATATTGAAAGAAAGCTGAAATGTTGGACAATTTTCAATGCTTACTTAAAGTATTACATGGTAAAATATTGAGCAAAAATTATTAAATCAAGTCTAGGATCCATATTTTCTTGGATAAAAGTTAATGTCCATCTTATTATATACTATGTTGGATTTTGACATAAAAGTTTATAAGCACATATACAAAAATTCTAATATCCATAATCCCTACTTAGAATGTTACCTTCTACCTGGTGGGCTGTTGTAATGGATGTAGATATATTAATGCAGATCAGTCCCCTTCATTCTCTCATTTATTTCTATTCTGAATAGAAGAACAATATTTTATTGTAGTGGTTAATGTTAAAGGGGGAATGGTTGAGTGTATCTTAGCTCATTTTTTCCAAAACAATTTGTATTGCCAGACAGAGGTATCTTTGACTGTTGCTCCTTCAGCCATAAATTATGAAAGTGCTGACCATCTGTTTGAGAGACCATGTTTGTCTAGGATGACACATAACTGACTGAGAATTGTCTCAGTTTGTGATGAACTCATTGACATAATAAGCACAAATCCCATAATGTTTCATTAACTATTAAAATATGAATTTCCTTGTTGATTTAAAGCTTGAGTAAGAAAAGCAAAAGATTACTATTATGAAATACTATTGAAATAGAAACAGAAATATATGATACTGGTTATCAAAGTATCAAAGACAGAAACCTTCTTGTGGGATTTTCATGTAGATTTGATTTTTTAAATGAGCCTTAATATAAAATTAATGTTGTGGTTGTTAGCCTTAGCCTTTAATGTCTCTGCCATCATTATATAATAGAGTACATAAAATTGGGGTTTAGTAGGATAAGGAAAAATGGAGACAGCATCAAATTATAGTCAATGAAAAATTTAAAAATCAAACAAAATACTTAAAAAGACTATTGACATTATAAAAATAGCTATTTGATAAAAAATATATGTATAAATAAATAAATTAAAAAATAGCTATTGAAAATGTGTTAGATAACTCTTTCCTGAGTATAAATTACATGCCCACACACACATATTCTAAACAACAAGAAACAAATAACAATTTCATTTTTAATTTAGAATATAAGATTTGTCAGATAAAATAGTATTCCTCAAAATACAAGTACTACATTTGGTATCTGTAGAGTTGCTTTACCCTATTTTCTTCTATGCTGATGTTACTGAGTTTCCACTAAAGGGATAGAATTTATCATTTATGAACATCAAGTGGTTATTCAATTTTACATATATATCTGAGCAGAACTTTCATATTAAATTTCAAATGTAATTATTGTAAGACTTTTTTTCTGAGCTCAGCATGTTTATGATAGCAAGTGTAAAACTTGATGAATCAAATTTAATAGTGCATGATTCATTTCAGAAAAATCCTTTCATTTTGAGAAGTGAATGCTGCATGGATTTACATAGATTTATGAAAATACCAATGAGATTTCAAGCTTAAATAAAATAATATGATCAAGCAAAGAAGAATTTAAATGTTTTAAATACAGGGCATCATTACTTTGTTCCAGGTATAAAAGCTTATAATTTCAAACTGTGTCTGGAGATGATTACACAACAAATATAAATACCTAGATGAGGGAAGTCAGGTTGGAAACATGAAGTGAGGTTTTTGAATTCTCTTCTCATCATGAGGATGGTTTTCTCTTCTATAAAGACTTTCTTAACTTAGTAAACACTTAAACATTCCAGTTTTCAATTTCTATTTAAATCCCATTCTGAAATATTAACTTTGATACTTTATTTTTCCTCTTTTATTTTTAAACTTGATTTGCTGAAATTATGTATCACTATGTGAAATTGAAGGAACTTTGAATAAAAGATTTTACTTTCATCTTACAAACCTTTATTGAGTACTATTTCAAATGTTTTCAATGATATTTTAATGGAAAATTACTTTCCTTAGAAAGTAGACCATTCCCTTCATATGTGAAGCTTTTTTCATCTGATATTCTTGGAAATTCCATGCTTATGAAGCATATTTTCTTTCTGTACAGGCCATATCCTTATACTGACATACTCAAATGGTTTTTATTTTAAAACTTTCTTTTGTACCGGAGAAGTCTTCCCATCATTTAGTGCACCTCCCAGTGTAAGAAAATTATCATATATATTATCAATAATCAACAACTGATTTTTAACTTCCATGTTCTGTTAATAATGTAATTTAATAAAACAGTTACTAGTGGCTTAATGTTCTCCTCAAGTTATTTGGATGTGGATTAATGCTCACTGAATTTATCTATTGTTCCTTTGCTATATGGAGCAGAGAATGGGTGACTGCAAAAGTTCTTAGTCTGAGCCCTGCCTTGCAAGAGAGACCATATCAGCTATTGGCAGCACCTGTCATCTGCCTTTTGTTCCTAGAGGCAGCATAAATCCTTCTGCAAATGAAATCATCCCTTTGAGCACACAGGAAATGTCAAAGTCAGTTATGCAGGCGATCCTTCTTATTCTAATTTCATTTTTGACAGTGTTTCTAGGGATATGTTAGAGGAAGATATGGCATATGAAAATAGAAAACATGAATTTAAGATATATTGGGCAATTTTCATTTTTCATTAGAAACCAGCAATAAGAATTTCTGGAAATTTACATAAGCATTTACATTTTATTTGTATTTTAGTGATATAGCTCATCTCATTATATCAAGAAAAATACCAAGTGATGATAACTTACTGTTTGATTACTAATGAAATTTTAGAACAATCCCTATGTACTGGAATTCTTCAGAAAGGAAACCTGTGTGATTACAGAGGTAGTGGACATGTCCTGGGCTGCCAAGATTGAGATGCAGCATAATGCTGGGAGACATCATGTTTGAAGGGAAACAGGGTGAGGACACAGAGATCCCATGTTTCAGTTGTCTGGGGGCACTTTTGGCAAACCTATAGTGTTCAAGGAGGCTGGTTCTTGTATTTTACTCAGGCTTCAGGTATGCACAAAGCTTCATCCACGTTGTGTGGGGCTATCAGCTTCATTCACAGATCATTGATCGTATCTTCTCCCCAGACAGAAATACCATCCAGTCTGACAGACAAAAATAGACAAATACTTGGTGGAGTATCCTTTAGTTATATGTTATTGATATTTTGTAACATCCTTACATTTCAGCGCCACTATTATTTTAATCTGATAGTGTCCTGTTTAGATAATTTTATACATGATTATAATATTTACATCATTTCCATTCCTACCTTTCCTCCTCCATGTACAAATGTTTAGGGTTGACCACTTGGGATTAGAGAACCTATCAAGAAGGACATCCATAGAGAAATCAGATTCTCCCTCCACATCTATTATAGTTCTTCATCTGGATTTGGGAGCCCCATCCACACTGGCATGTCAAGTGGAGTTCTCAATTATGCAGGTCTTGTTTAGACAATTATATTCCAGAACTTTTATGGGTGCTACTTCTTTATCATGTCTAGAATATACTAGCAGATGGTACCCTATTCCTCTGGCTCTTACAAGTTTTCTCTCCGTTCATCCCTGATGTTTTTTGAGCCTTAGGTACAGGAATTTCATTGATACCCTGTACATGTATCAATTAGGAATAGGCATCACTAGGTCCTTTATTCTTTACATACTGAGAAACTATGGAGCATTTTAATTGACTCCATCTGTTGCAAAAATAAGCTTCACTGATGAGTGATGAAGCCACACTTACCTGTGAGTACAAAAATAAACACAGTATAGAAAGACATAAAGTTGGCTCAGGAATGTGGCAGTAGTAGGTTCTTCTATGTGGGAGGTCTATGACCTCCCCACCCATGGGTACTTAGCTAGGCTTACAGTACCACACATGGATTCATCCTACTGAGTGGGGCTTTAAGTCAAATTAGAAAACTGGTGATTACCACCAAGATAAAAGATACACCAATAGACATAATTTGCTAGGCTGTTCATTGTGGTACATGGGATTTATAGATGGATGGACTATCCTATCAATGCTTTCCTCTCCTGGCAGCTTGAATAGGTCTGTTTTCAATACTCCTCTCAATCTTATCAGTAGTTTAATTTTTCTAATATGGAATATAGCTAGTATAATATTTCAAATGTTTTTAAAAATGAGGATGTCAAGAAAATATGACTTTACTTTTAAAAAAATCAAGTATTAAAAAAAAAAAAAAAATATATATATATATAATATTATATCTATATATATATCTCCTGTCATTTCAGAGAATTCTTGTTTTTGTTTATTTACTTTTATATCCCAGATTAAATCTTGTGAGAATATTTCTCTACTTACATTTTAAGAATGATCTTAAAATTTCTGCAAGGTTATGTCCTGCCTTTTGTTGAGAGAAAGCATTTAGTAATCAGTGGGACCTGTCCATTTGGGTGCGGGTTCAGAAGCTGAATCTAGGTGGCTCTCTTTTGCAAGCACCAGTATCTTATACATCAGTAGTTCCCATGGAGTCTTAAAGTCCAGAATTTCTCTTAAATGGACATAGCCTACGCCTTCAGGATCAGCACAGTTAATTCTCCACACACCTATGCTTAGAACAAGATGCTTTGCATGTTCCTTTTTTTTTTCCTCATCTTTTTCCATCTGTTCTCTACATGGCCATATTATTTCACTCTTGTCACGTGGAAGTAGTGCCAGAAAAAATTATAAAGCTCTCATACTTCCAAGGCTATTACTTAAGAATCAAGAAAGAAGCAAACAGACATGATTTCCTCAGAGTTCACTGTTTTCCCGGTGGTTTTGTTATTATTCATCACAATAAAAATGTGGTTCAAAACAAGTCTAAGCTCAGATATCCTGTTTTAAAGGCCAGAGTCATTAACACAAGCATCATTTCTTTGATTAATGTATTTATTAATGTTATTAGCTTGTATATTTTTTGGTGCTGAGAGAAGGCCTTATACATGAAAGACAAGCATTGTTTACCTGAGTAACACCTCCAGCCCTTACCTATTATTTGTTTCTGATTTTCTTTTCTTGTTTCACATTCATGGGAATTATAGTATTCTTCAAATGAGAAAAATGATAGTATTGTTGATATACATTTTCAATTACATTTTATTTATTTATTGTCTGTATATGCCTTATGCTGAATATGTGGAAATCAGAAGACAACTTGCAAACATATATTCTCTCCTTCCATTATTTAAGTCTTGGGAATCAAATTCAGTTATCAAGCTGGTGGGAAGTGCTTTTTTTTGCCTGCTCAACCATCTTGTTAACCCAATATGCATTTTATATAGTGAATATTTTTTTTAATTTAATTTGAAACATAGGACTTGGAAATGTAAAACCAGCCATTCAAAATACTATAAGACATGTATAAAAATATATTTACAGTTTTTCACAGCAATTCATTTTCTTTGGCATAAAATCTCCATTATTCTCACCCATATTTACTAATGAGCTTGAGAGTGGGGAAGAGAATTAAGTGTACAGGGTAAATTGTAAGTATTCATAATGAAAGTTAAGGTAATAAAGCAGCATCTGCTGGTCTCTATTCTACAACTCATTCCTACTGTTATGCTGACCATGGAATAAAAATAACATACTAGAACATAACAATAAGTATTTGGAATTGCCCAAATTCAGAGTTTACTATTAATATGTGAGGAGGTCAAGTTAATATGGTGTATGTATGTTATTAAGGGCACTGATTTTAGTACTAATGTTTCTTTTTTCTATAGTGGGGAATGCTAACAGTTCTAAAACTGATCTATACACACAGTTAAGGAGCATCTAAATACTGGGCAGTAGTACTTAGAAGGTTTTTCATTGAATAATACTATAAATTGGAAAATTGGTGGAAAGATTATGAAGTTATATTTGGAAAACAAATATATTCTTCCAACTCATGCTTGCTAATGATTGTCGGCACATTAACAGGAGATTGAATTTGTGGAATTTGAATAAGTGAATTGCAAGAAGATGAGAAAATGCAATTTATTTAGCATTGGTTAAAAAATATTGCTAAGTCAGTACACTGAAATATAACACCCTTCATTGATTAGCTGCCAAATACTGGCTCTCATATTCACACTCTCTAAGCAATAAAAAATAACTTTCTTATAAAAAAAACTTGGCAAACCAATGTCAAACACGTATTGCCAATTCTTGTATTGAGAAACTTTCCATAAAGGTGGCCAATTCCCACCAGAAAGTCTTCACCTAAAACACATGATGACAAATCCTGTCAAAGAACAAGTGGTTCTGCTGGAACCAAAACAACTGTTCAGGGACTGAAAAGCTGGCTCAGAGGTTTAGAGCACTGGCTGTTCTTGCGAAAGCTCTAAAATTATCAGGTTACAGAAACTGTAAGTAGATAAGCTATAGACCATAGGGCAGAACTTACTACTATTATTTTGCCAAACAGTATTAAATGACTATTTTTATGCCCCTAGATTAATGAATTTTTCAGTTCTCATCAGAGAATTTTCTTCTTTCAGAAGATGGAAATAAACATAAGAATCCAAAAGTGAATAATTTATAGGGAATAGACTGCAGAGTGCTCATCCATAAATGAGACACCTATACCACATCCTCTTCTATGAAGGATCATTGTGACAGAGGGGAGAAAATGATTGTATGAGTCAGTCTCAGTGGGAAATTATAAGGAAGGCATGCTTTCTGAACCCAACAGGGAAGTATCAGGATACATAAGACCACTGTAAGCCCAAGCTAGGCAAAATCAAAGAATGTGGTTGTCAAGAATCTCCAGTCCTACCTAAGGAACTGTTAGCAATTGATAGCTGTTAGGTGATAAAAGAGTCAATTTCCACATAGGGTTTGATGTTTTGTAGGTTGAAAAGGATGCAGGGCGTGGGCTCATATCAAGTGCATTTTGGGAATGCATATTAAACTTTCTATGTCTTAAAATAATAAAGGACATGAAGTGAGGGGGTGTAGAGAGATAGGGATCAATCTGAGAATATAGTGTTGAAGGGATCTGAATATGATCAAAACACATTGTATGAAATTTTCAAAGAATCAATAATATTATTTAATAATAAGCAGAGGAAGCAATCCAATCACCACCAGACTAAACATGAATGATCTATCTGAAAGCAGTGAAGAGTAAATAAAAAGAGCCACAAAACAAAGTTTTCTGTAATTTCAGAGCACTGAGCATAAAAGAATTATAGCATTCCAGATTCCATGGTATGGTTCCTACACTATGAGTAAAATATTGAAAAACATTCCATTTTTTATTTCTGGCATGATTTGTCATTTCTGAGACCAACTTAGACATTCTAAGAGTTTTATTTATTTATTTATTTATTTACTAAGACAGGGTCTCCCTTTAATCCCAGCTGGCCTGGAGCTCACTACGTAGACCAGGGTGGCCCTGAACTCACAGAGATCTACCTGTCTCTGCCTCCTGAGTGCTAAGATCAAAGGTGTGCATCACCACACAAGCCTAAGACTGTTCCTAGCTGCCATGTGTGTGCTGGGAATCGAACCTGGGCTCTCTGTAAGAGCAATCAGTGCTCCCAACCACTGAGACATCTCTCCAGACCCTACATTTTAAGAGTCTTAATATAACAAGATAACTAGTGTGTAATAGAAATTCATTGTAGTATGGTTTGGTGGTAGAGCTTTGTTGTTGTTTTACTTATTTTAATGGCTGGGTATAATTTCTCAGCTAAGACTTTCTGAAATTTCTCTTCCATTTCAATACTATCAAAATGCATTCATGATATCTGAACAACTTTCTGTCTGATATTCAAGGGTGATTTGTTATGTTATTTAGTTCTTACTAATATTTGTTGAACAGACTTGCAAAATTGATCCATTGGTAACTAAGACCCACTACGTTAAAGCACTTCTGTGGTAGCTGTCACTGTCTGCTTAATTTGAAACACTTGTATTCCTGACAATATATTCAGCAAAAAGATTGTATGTTCTAGTTTTCATTGCATCTAAACATGATTATAACCTAACATCTACTCATGGAAATAGTAATGAATTTGCTGTGATGTATTTCTAAAAATGCCTTTATAAATTGAGCTACATACATGAGAACAGGATTTTGTTATTGATCTTAATTTTACTTCTCTAAATTATGGATTTGATAGAGGTCACATGGACAGTCAATGTGTTTTTTTTTTAATTACATCTGTAATTTAGATGTATGTCATAAAGAAGGCTGCAGGCCAAGTATTCTTCACTGGTGAATTTTATGAACTCCTTTAGGACAAAACAATATCAATGGTGTTTCAGTCATTTTGGCACAGGAGAGCCCAAGCTAGGCAGTGGGAGTTGAAAACTGACTGCAAGAGTGAGTTTGTTATTACAGGCAAGTACACCTCCGTATCATTCTCCTGAGTGACAGTGTGAACCTCTGAGACAGTGCACATGCCAGTGGAGCAGCTTTGGAGACCTTCTTCTGGAGGTGGAATTTTGGAGCTGACTGATATGCGTTTTAGTCTTGGGGCTGTTCTATCTTCCTGCAGTGCCAGATTTTCCCTCAGCTGTAAGGGAAGAAGCTTCAGGAGTTCTGGGTTTATTGCAGCCACATCATCAAAGCCAATGTCTTTGCCCTTTGTGGTACCTCCTGTCCATTCCACTTAAACACAGGATTTCTCCAAGTTCACAACCTGTTAGATGCACATCACAAAAATTCGAATAGGTTGACAAGCATGTTTCTTTAGTCTAAGGGAAAATCTTATACAGCAAAGCTCTTAGGAAAAAAAAAATCTCTCTTCTTCTCCCCAAAACTCCTTTCAAGCATATATTTATAGGGAAAGAAGATGTGACCCAGAAAAGCCCACAAAAAGCCTAAGAATGCACTTTACAGAAAGGAGAAGGGAGAGGCAGCTCCAACAGTTCAGCTACAGGTGCACTAATAACCCTGGGGAGGAGCACTTAGCCATTAAGAACATGCATAAATCCTGGCGAAAGCAAGGAGGACATGCATTAACTAGGAGAAGAGGTAGATATTAAATCAAATGGGCACTGTCCCAGGATGCCTTTCCCATGGAACAAAGGAATCTAGGGCTTAGCAGAGGACCCCAATTCTGGTGTTCCAAAAACAGGTTGTTAGAAGGAGATCTGGTTTTAGTCACTCCTGCCCTGTCAGGCCTACAAGTTCACAAATCCCTGAAAGCCTTTGCTGTTCTGGATTAACCCATTGTAGGACGCAGTAAACATTGGCACCGTGAATTAAGCCATTACTGCATTGGCTCTTGATGGAGAGACCAAAAACAATCTAGCTTGAAGAGAAGACTCCATGAACTTCCACCAGTGCAACAAACACAATCCACAGCTCTGCTAATACATAGTGTACAGTCCCCACTCAAGATTTTTTACGCAAAGAGCCTCTCCAATTTTAGCTCTGTCAATCTTCCTTTAACTAAGGCTTTTGATTAGGGCAATGACAGATTTGGCTTCTTTGAGGTAAATGAAAGCATTGGGCGTAGCACTTGGGAGACCCCCTTCAAGAAGAAGGAACCACTCCTAGGATGGTAGGCTCACCTTAGGCCATGTTGAAGATGTAGAGAGAATAATTATCACTTTAATGAGTAACTGCACTTTTCCTTCACAGCACTCCTATCCCCCTGAACAGTCTCTTAAAATAACTGTTTCCTAAGACTGCTCCATTTACACATTACACAGAAAAATATAAATTTTCATTTTCTTATTTTAATCTTTGGTTTAATCGTGTTTCTCTAACACTGTCAACTGGTTATTCTTCCTCTAACCTCCCCCCACACCCAGACCTATGGCTATCTGCCACCATGTGGCTGACCTCCATGTGGGCTTAGTTCAAATGACATAGCTATTCTTTTTCTTCTTTTTCCATTTTCACTCTCTGGGTGGCTGTGGAAATTCACATTTTCCTTGTTCTGGGATTTTTCTTTAAATTCTAACACAATTGTTCTTGAGCTTCAATGAAAGGACAAAATATGCTATATTTTTGAAACCAAATATACAATAAATAGACATGAAAAAATTAATAGCACTGGCTGTTAAACAAAACTAAAATTGAAATAACAAGAACTGGAGCAATGGAACAGAGCATCTGAGAAAGGTCCATTCGAAATCTTTCTGCAAGTAGACCATTTTGAATAGCTCTTCATATACCAAATTATCCTCACAAGAGAAGAGAAAGGCAGATGCGAGTCATATTATATCCATTATAGAATGTTCAGGAACAATACATTGAAGAGAGCAATCCATATTTTCTCTACCCCAACTCCAAGCTATGCATTATGGAGAAAGACATCAGCTACTTAGGAGGAACAAGGTTGAATTAAGACCAGACTTTAAACTCAAAACCAATAGCAGACTCGCCGTGGTATATATAACCCAGAGCTCCAATACACTATCTCAGAGGAGTACCATAGGTGGACTTATTGGTGCTCATGTGAACCAGGTAGCAGGTTGACACCACCACTAGGTCTCCAACATTGGGCTGCAGAATAGAGAGCTAGAGGCTACCCAGTAGTGAGCAGGTCATGATAGTGGATATAGGAGTTTAACTCAGAGCTCGTTGCTAGGCATGCTATGTTACAGCACAACATCAGTTTAAAATAAAGGGAAAATATGATCTTGATTACATCAGAGATAAAAAATAGAACCCCCATACCTACACTAGTGTCAAGTAGAAAACTCCATATTTGAAACTTTGAGATGAGCCTACTTCTGTAAGACTTGGTCAAAACTCAGGTCATAGTCAGCAAAAGAGTCCATAGTAAATAAAGCCTTTTTCCATCCTCAGCAATGCGGCTACCTTAATTCTATCAATCGTGCCTTGTAAAATTCAATCAGTACCACATCTTGCTACCTTAGAGAGTACAGGGTCTAAATACATAGTCTGTTGCCCAAGATTGGGATAACATTGATGAAGTTAGTCCTTCATCCAGTAGTATTAGAACTCAGTCTCACAGTCTGGGCCCAATATGTAACTGACACTAATGCAGGTGGAAATATATGCTTAAGTAATTGAGGCACATGTTTCCCTTAAGCTGAGGTTTAAGTCCTGTTAAATGTTGCTAAAATGTAAGCTTTGTGTTGACCTTTCTTTAAGTCTTTATTGCAAGCATACTGTAATGCATTTTGCTTATTTTTTTATATTCATTAGTGAATGAACAGAAGTGATAGAAATCAAAAGTTCAGGGCTTTGCATGGTAACAGATAAAACTTCCCTAATTTCAGCAGCGTAGGGTGGTGAACTGTTAGAGGAAGGGTCTTTTCTATGGGAACTAACCAAAGCTTTCACAGCAGACTGGCTGTTTGGAACTCCTTAACATTATTCTGAGAACACTGCATGCTGCAAGGACCATTACAATTGAAGTCATGTTTCCTGTTACAGTAATTCTTACAGTAGCTATGATCATCCAAACTTCTCTGTACTGGGGAGGCAGCATTGTAGGCAAGAAAAACCTCAATAAACTATAAATAAACCCTCACTCAGGATGGGAGAGGTGCCTTCTCTGTAACTCAGCAGGAAGCACGTGGTTCCTGTGATGTAGGACTTGTAGTTCATCCTAATGCAAGGTATATTAGGACAAACATGAAGATTTGCTGTGACTGGAACAAATACAACTTTTACTGGCATAGCAAGTATGCTGCATGTCACCTTTTGGCTGTATAACCAGGGGCGTTTAGCTCACATTTTAGTCAGCTGGAGGCGCCCAGGTGTTACTCTATTATCTCCAATAATCACCTCCTCCTATCTGGGCTTTCTTTCCTTGCAGTCTTTCTTTAACAAGAGAGGGTTGATTTGGGAATATGAAGAGGAGCCAGTGACTCTGGCAGTGAAGGATGGCGGTGACAGTAGAAGTGGCAGCAGAAAGAAGGACAGGAATAAAGCTGGAGACTTGCATAATAACCTAGGTCGATCACAGCAGGAAGTAGACATTGCAGAGCTGGAGGACGGTGGTCTACAGAGCTTAGTGTGGAAAGAGGTCTAAGGAAGAGCCAAATCTTGAACTCCAAGGGTCAAGGCAAAGAGGCTCAGAGCCTTAGCAGTAGTCACACAAAAGGCTGGTAATCTAGGTTCAAGAGGTACATCATGGGGCACTGGAAATCCCCAGGGTCCAAACACCCAGGATTCAAGAGCGGCCACAGTCTCCTGGCACTGACTAAATCTGACTGTTGCTTTAGCTAGTTCATTCTTAAGGACCAAAGATTCCATTTGCCGGTAGGTGCTGGGATCTTTGTCATCAGAAAATACAAAGGAAACCCCTAGTCTACATCATGATCTACTGTCCTAAGGTTATCATTTCTAAATCCTAAATCTCTACTCTCTGGACTCGGTCTGTAGACCTCAGATCTGGCAGACAGAATACACAAGGCCCCAGCCTTCCAAAGCTGGAAGAGCTTCTTTCTACCTACTTGTTAATTTCCATCTAGTGGAGCAGAATGACTTCAGATAGCACACAGCTAACAACACCAATCTTTAATAAGAGAACTATGACCTCCAGCTTACTGATGCATTTAATAGTTGTAGCTTTCTCATAACCCCAACCTTTAAGCCTCCAGGAATGTGGTATTTATTTGTTCTTTTCATTTTTTGTAAGTTCAACTCAGAAACTTAAATAGTCTACATCCTTGAAATAAAACTTTTAGATAAGTAGATGTAGGAATTGAATGTCAAATTCTAATGTCAACATTCTATGAATGTTCCACCCCCCAAATTATCTTTAAACACATGTTGCATATTTATATTATAAATTTGTGTTCCCCTGAGATCTTATGTATGTATAAACTTTGGGGGGAAGGGAAGGGGATATATGCCTGAACTGAATTGGAAAATGATGTATGAAGTACACAAAGCATCAATAAAAAAATCTTTTATTAAGTTTCTCATTCTAAATTTCCACATTTCTTAATTTACTACATGAGTAGTGTTCCCAAGAAAACTTGCCTTGTCAAAAATAAAACCCCCAAAGTAAAACAAAAACCTAAAACCAAAAGCAAACAACTTCCACACTAAACAAAACGCATTACATTTTGCTTCAATTGAATACTAATGGTAAAACTGTTAATAATGATGTTAATACTAAACTCTTGCTACATATTTCTTTAACCCATAAGAATCAAATTTATTTCTGAGGGAAAAATGTGAAAAACATAAATCTGTAAAATTTATTGAAATTGAGAAAGGTGTAAGGATCTTCAATTGGTTGCATTTCTGTGCTCCCTGGCTATCTGCATCTTAGCCACATTAATTTTTTATTTGCTTGCATCAGTAGTCATCAGTTTCACATATAAAACCAGACATGTAGGTGTAGGCCTTTAATCATAGTATTTGGGAGACAGAGAGAGGTAGCACTCTGTGAGATGGAGAGCAGTCTGGTCTACATAGTGATTTCTGGGCTAGCTGGGTTACAGAAAGACTCTGTCTCAAAAACAAACAAGAAAAGTAAAAGAGAAAGTACATAGAAACAGAAAGACAGAAACAAAATAGATTGTTCTCATTCAAGCAGCCAGGGTTCAGCAACAGAGCTGCCTCCCCAGGATGTAAGTTGGGGATTTTGCTCTATTTTATGGTGCACATTATAACCAATGGCAAGGCTAGCAATGCAAAGATTCTCCATTACACAATAAATTGTATTATGCTATTTTGTGTAAGGAAACTTTACCATTTGTATAAGTGACTCTATGCTACTGGGCTTGTTTATCGTGCTTAATTTATGATCATTCAATGAAAAATGTTCTTAAAAGGTTTGTAAAACTGTATTTTGGCCAATTAGAAGTTGAAGACAAACTATTATTATTGTATAACAGTAATATTTATGGTGTCACTTTATAGTTTAGGGAACATTTGTTGATTCTCATAGGACTCGTTCTGTGGCTCAATCAACTAAGGCTGAAGAGAAACAGTAAATTGATTGGTCTTTTGGGATCTCTGTGCATGCCACTGAAAAAGAGGAGTCCACTGGTGAAAGGATTTGGGTTGCAGCTACTATTCACAAATGATACATATGGGAACACTTTTTCAGATGTATGCTTATTTCTTTTCTTATTTTTGGAGAGCAGATGATCTTTAAACTGAGAAAACAGCATTAGAGTATGGGATTCAGTCACCTATCACTTGAGTTATACCCTGTTTCATTCAACAACTGAGAATAACATTAAGTTGTTTGTTATTTCTAAAATCAGAGCAAACATCTCATTAATGTAAAATCATAAGACTTAACATAAATGTGTAAAAATTACATTAGAGAGGAACAGGTGCAGAAACCCAGCAAACCCAGGGAGATCAGTTAATTGGATTCACTGTTTCATAGAGAATGCTCAGGCATGTGCTGTCATGTAATTTCTAACAAGAAATAAATCATACACTTGATCTGAATGTCTTAGAAGTCTTTCTTTATTCTTAGTATCATTGTCCAACACTACAGTTTTTTCCACCCTGGAATTTTGCAAGCTGTGCCCATTATAGCACTTAAAGATGTAGTTAAATTGCAAAGTTATCACTTGTAAAGTATTTGAAATCAGAGGATTTTCTAGATAACTGATGAGTTTCTCAGTAATAACAAATCAAGAGCATAAATACAGTGATACTTAATTTTAAAAACATAGGATTTTGGGGGCCTGAGACATGTCTCAGCAGTTAAGAGCACTGGTTATTCTTCCAGAGGACCCAGGTTAGGTTCCCAGTACCTACATGTCAAAAAACAACCCTCTGTAATTCTGGTTCCAGAGAATCTGATGCCTTTTTCTAATCTCCATGGGCACTGCATGACATAGGTGCACTTACATGGATGCAGGCAGTGGATTCATACACATAAAATAACAATAAAATGAAAGATAAAACCTTACAGATACACATATACATTCATGCACACTCTATGTACCTATCCATACACCTGTCTATAAACACAAATATATACTGGGTATATTTTATTTATCTCTATTTTATCACATAGTTATTTCAACACAATAGTTTGCAAAGTGTTTTCTTTCAGAATGTCCTTTCTTGCATATATAAATTAAAGCATATCCTATAAGTTAAAACTTATTCCCTAATTGTTCTCTACTTTATCCTCTATTAGATTTAGGTAATTGCATTTTTGCTTAAGATCTTTTATCCATTTGCAGTTGAGTTTTGTGCAGGGTGAGAGATAAGTGTGTAGCTTTATTCTCCTATCCAGTTTAAACAGCATACTTTATTAAAGACATTGATTTTTATCAACCATGTATGTTTGGTCCCCATGTGCAAAGTCAGGAGGCTGTACTAGTGTGGGGTTATATGTGGTTGCTCAGTTTGATTGTCTTACTTTCACATGCTGTTAGACAATCAAAGGCTGCAGCAATAGCTTGTGTTATTTTGGAAGTCTCTTGTATTATCCTTAACAACAACTCGAAGGGAGGTTTATCCTGTCTAGCATTGTGCTTTTTGTTGATGTTGTTAAAAGCCTTTCGGGCCTGGAGAGATGGCCTAGCGGTTGAGAGCGCCGACCGCTCTTGCAGAGGACCTGGGTTCGATCCCCAGCACCCACATGGCGGCCGAAAACCGTCTGAAACTCCAATTCCAGGAGAACTCCAGTTCCAGGGGAATCGGACACCCTCTTCTGACCTCCACGGCATTGCACGACACGGGTGCACAAACCTGCATGCAGACGGTACATTCATACACATGCAGAAATAAATAAAATTAAATTAAAAAGATTTTAAAAAAGCCTTTCGCTTGTACACATGTACTTGTATATTTATTATATGTATATTTTTCAGTAAGACTTTGACCTTACAGATTTCCTTCTGGTTTGTCATGTCACATATGCATTAACTCTCTCCGCTTGCTCCCTCCCAAAAAATACCCCCTTTAATAACACCTATCACCTTCCATCATCCTTTCTTGACTCTTTCTTTTCCTTTAATGCAGATCAAGTAAAAAAAAGAAAATAGAAATATTAATGCAAGTCTCTGAAGGTGAGTAGTAATAACTGAGCTTATTATGGCACATAGATTCAGGTAGAATTGAAATTTTTACTACCAATCAAATTTTACTGTAACAATTTAATATAAGCATTGTATATTTCAAAAACACTTATTCTACTAGATGCAAAAACGTAGCATCTTCTTCCAGAACATCATTTGACAAATTCCGAATTTTGTAATATCTTCACATTATAATTTTTTGTCCACTTATCGGCATGTAAATGTAACTACTAATATAATGACATCATCTGTTGTTATCACTTTAAGAATAAAATTTTTCTATTACCATTGCCTGTCTGATTTATTTCCATATATCCATTTGGTCTATCAAGGAAGTTTTGCATACAAATAATAATGCTGTCAAGTATTAGAGGGATTGTAGACCCATTATTACATGAAGCCCTCCTTTTGCTTCCTATTTAATACTCCTTATTTTCATATCTATTACATTGTTTCCATTATTTATTCCATCTTTAATTCATTTGTGTATCCCTTCATAGGAGCAATCAAATGTGTAACATGTGATAGACAACAGCGATGCATTATGCATACATTAAAACTAAGAAAGACCTGAAGGTGTCGGTCAAGAGTTATGAGTCCCTTGGTAGAGGATAGGAGCTCAATTCCTAACATCCATGCTCAGAGGCTCACAACCACTGATACTCTAGCTCCAGGCCATTTGACTCCCTCATCTGTCCTCGTAGGGTACCTAGGTACTTGGGGACATACTGACATAGGTATATACCCTCATCAAGATAAATAAAACTTACACCTTTAAAATCAGGTGCTAAGAAAGATAGTTTGGTGAACAAGTTGTATTGTAGTCAGAACCAGGCAGCTCTTAGGGCCCCATCTGAATGTAAGGTGAAGCTGTGAACCACCTTTAAGTATGTACTTTGAGAAATTATTACATTTTGTTGGGATTACTCTTGAAATTTGGATATACATATTATTCTGTTATGATAATTTTCTTTCTCATTGCTCATGCCTAATTAACTCATTCCTCTGCCATGCCTCTAAATATTGCGTGTTGCTATTAGAGGAGTATATCACTGTCTTGATAGTATATAAAATATGTAATAATAATTAATACTACTACATGTAAATATGTATATTCATTTTTTAATGTTTATTGATAGATACAAGTATATAGAATCAGGGCTTGAACATGATTTGATAGATTGAGTAGACTTAGTTTCAATACTATAATAAGGGAACAATTCAAATTCTCACCATTTGTTTCCCACCCACAAAAACCACTTCAAGGGCATGAACTATCTCTCAAATCTGTTTAGTTTTGTGCAAGTAAACCATGTTTCTTTTTAAAAAGACTTGTGCACTTGCCCAGGCTCAAGGATATTGAAATCTAGCACATAAAGATCATTACTACAGGTAGAAATACAGGCAATGCCCAGGCTCAAGGATATTGAAATCTAGCACATAAAGACCATTACTAGAGGTAGAAATAAAGGCAATGGATCAGGAGATGTTATAAGCCACAGTAAGACCCTGTCATATTCAACAGAAAAAAATGTAATTCATGGATTAACATACCATCCAAACATCTGTGTCTATACCAAAGTAACATAAGATAACAATTAGTACTGTTTAAATACCTATATATCTAATTGCTTGTGCTTCGTTAGTCGGATCGAAAGGTTATTCCTGGACAAACTGTCAGCCCATGAAAGAAAACAGCCAGAATTGACCAGAGTCCTAGACAACAGCTCCAGAGAAAGTAGACTGTTTTGCTTCTCATCCACCTGTGCCCCTTTTCTAAGCCTAGGGAACAATCTGGAAGAGGGGGGTGGTAGAATGTAAGGGCTGCGTTGGGGTGAATGGTGAACTGGACACTCATTTGATCAACTTGACTGAACATACAAGCCCCCCCTGCTGGATGGTGGGACCAAGGAGCTGTGTGTGTTTGGACACAACTGCTTGGAAATTGGTTTTACATGAAGGATGCTTGTACTCATAAATTATCACTTATTGCTAAAAATTGGAAAAAAAAACTGAGAGAAAGAAGCAGGATGGTTATGGCAGAATGCAAGATCTGGGATGGGGTGGGGTGGGGTCGGGGGAAGGGAAGGGGAAATATGCCTGAACTGAATTGGAAAATGATGTATGAAATACACAAAGCATCAATAAAAAAAAAAAAGAAATACAGGCAATATACTATTACAGCAACAACCATCAATTACAGTTAAGGATTTTCTGTAACAACCAAATGGATAATCTAATATTGCAACAACTCAAGTATTACTGAGCAAAGTGCATTTCTATAATATTCAGTGTTTCTATTCAGTTTTCTAGCTTTAAACAGCCTGTGATAACTGGCAGCAAAGAAGGTCTTTGCAATAGATTGCCTCTACTTGAGAACCTATGATGTAATTATTGCATGCTGCTAATATACTAGCTAAACATTAAAGATATTCCTAAAACATTTGATGGTAGACTATGATTAAGACATTACTCTAAAAAAAATCTTATGCAGAAGGAAAGCTTTACTGACGTACTTCTGCTTTAAATATTGTGCCCCAAATGAAGTCCAGTAAGCACACGTTCTGTCTTGATCCCCCTGCATTGGCCTCCATGATACTGCCGAGGTAATCCAACAATGTCAGTCCATCTACTGAGGAGGCTAGGTCTTGGAGAGCCACTAATGGGACTTCAGCCAGTGTCCAGTCTATAAAGAGGAAAGTGTGCTCATCCTTCAGAAAAGGAAGCCTGGTCTAACAAGACCTGATTTTGTCCTCATGTAGATGGAACTGGTGGATGAGGAGATGAAAGAAGCAAGGGGCTCACACCCTTTCCCTCCCCCCCCAAAAAAACTCTGAGAGACCCCTGAGGACCAGATCCTTAGCTGACCTCAACCAAACAAATCTTGGTTAATCTGGGCTATCTGTATGGCCTTAAGCATCCAGAAGGAAAGTACAACTAGAAATAAATAATAAGACCAGAGAAACTGTAAAGCAGACGCAAAACTTGAGATCATAGTAAAAAGACAAAAAGGAAAAAAAAAAAAAAAAAGAGCACCGTTGTTTGGCCTGTCTACAATTCTTAAAAGAAGGCACATATGCTCTGTAGATGCCACTGTTTTAGGCACTCCTCAAAGACATGAGATACAGCTTTTTTTACTTTTTAGCCTTCCAATGTGGACTGAGGACTGCTGAGATACTCAGCTTGTGAACTAAGTGGCTAATGTAAATTCATTATTTTTAGTATTTTATTTAAACCTACAGCTCTTCCAGATGAGTATTTTGATTAATACTGCACTCAAAAATAATGTCAAATCTTATTCAATGTCGTCATCTTAAGATGAACAAATTTGTAATTTTTCTAAGTTTTCCGGGATAAATTAATTTTTATGTATTTATATAAGGTTACTATTCTTGTTGTATCTGATATTTATTTTATTTTGTTTTCATGATATTTACACACTACTATGTAGCAGCTATTCCAAGGGGTTTATGAACATCATCAGCTATTTGAATTCTTGGAATAACACTCTGAATTGCACATTATTATTCTAAATTTACCCACGAGTAAAATGGAGCTTATCACAGTTTAAAAATTTTCCCTGAATATACACAATTAGTAAAAGGAAAAAGTAGAATTTCAGGGTATCTAGAGAGCCACACATTTGTTGCAATGCAGGGACACACACACACATACAAACACACACACACAAACACACTCATACTGATATACTTGTTTGTTTCCTTTAGTTGAGGAAAATATTTATGATTTTTAAAAGAAAGAGACAAGCTCCTTTAGGAAACTTAGATGCATTGTGTTTTCAATTCTGTGGAGTTGCTGAGATATTTTGTTTCATTGTCAGTTTCCTATTAAAACAGATATTATCTGGGTATCCTATGAATATGTAAAATGCTTATTCATCTTAAATCTTAAACTTTGATTAATATAGAGCAGTATAGAAAAAGAATAATTTCTATTACATCGTATTTATATTTTATTCACATGTATATGTGTGTCTATGTGCATACCACATATGTGCTGGTATTCATGGAGGCCAAAGGAAGTGTGTGGTTCTCTAGAGAAGGAGTTATAGGATGCTGTAATTTGATGGTTTTGTGTGCTGGGAACACAGTTCAGGTTCTCTGAGAGAGTGTCAAGTATTCTGAACCACTGGCCATCTGAGCCTTCTGAAGAACAAAAATTCAAATTGTCAAATGTCTCAACTTCAATTTTGCTCTCAAAGACAAAATACTGAAATGCTTTGCTCTACACAGCATGGTACCAAGAAGCAACTTATGCTTGCTTACCCTGGTGTCATAATGTCCTCTATTGTTGCTGTGATAATCACCAAGATAACAAAGCAACTCAAGGAGGAAAAGGTTTATTTCAGCTTTCGTTTCCATGTCCCAGTCCATCACTGAAGGAAATCAAAGCAGGGACACAGGCTGGAAAGTTCAGGCAGAGGGGGAGGGCTTAGTCATTCTCACACTGACTCCTGCTAAGCTAGCTGCTTTTAATTATTTTATTTAATTTTGTATATTTGTATGCATATGAGTGTACTGTCTGCATGTAGGTCTGTGCACCCATGTCATGCAATGCCGCGGAGGTCAGAAGAGGGCATCGGATTCCCCTGGAGCGGGAGTCAAAGACGGTTCTCAGCTGCCATGTGGGTGCTGGGGATCGAACCCGGGTCCTCTGCAAGAGCAGTCGGAGCTCTTAACCACTAGGCCATCTCTCCAGCCCCTCAGCTAGCCTTTTTTTAAAGTGCAATTCTCTGTATTCATTACAGAAAAACAAACATTCAATAGACATGTATGGATTTTGCCATTATTTTTCCCAAGGTGTACTTTTTTTATTTGGGAAATTATTACTGGTCATTGTAGCATACTGGTCATTCTTCTCTTTTCCTCTGTTTTTTTTTTTTTCTTAATTTTTTATTTGACCAGTTAGTAAACATGGGAAATAAACATAAGGAGTTTCCATGTAAACCTAAGTAGCAAGCATTTGAGTCCAATTCTTTTACAAAACAGGGTTCCCAAGTCTAGTTGAAGAGGTTTGCTTACACAAACATGTTAATCAAATAAAACTCTGCAGGGGTCCAGGCCCACTTCTTGCCCCCCATGAATCAATGCAAGAGTGGCATGAAGGCCACTGGGGCAGCCTCCAGGAGGTTCGGCCTTTACTGTAAAACATCTTTAAGCAAGCATCACACAAGTCCTGAATGAGTCTCAAGTAAACCTCTTTATTCTTAGTTTTTCTTTATGATAAGTCTCATGGCAGTCCTCTGCAGCAAATCTCTCTCAGCAAATCTCTCTATGCTGCCTTTGTTACAAGCTTATATGGGAGAAACACAGGGCTCTCAGAAAGCACAGGAAAGGGGCTAAGATTCTAAGGAATGTGCCTCACACAAGAAGATGAGGAGAGAGAGCTCCAAAAGGTAAGACTCAGGTGAATTAACAACTTTGTGGAAAGGTACTTGACCATTAAGAGCATACAAAAATCCTGGTAAATCAAGGAAGACAGTCTAGCATCACAGGATGTACTCATGTCCTAATTTAGGTATACACTAAATAGGAGAACAGCAGTAACTAGAAGGAGAGATAGATATATTAAATCAAATGGAGACTGTCCCAGATGATTCTCCCATAGAATCAAGGAATTTAGGGCTTAGCAGTGCATCTCATTGAATTTCCCAGTAGAAGAGCTGAAAATGAGCTCTTGTTTTAGTAGCCCATTTCCCTTCCTAAGCTGACTTGCTAGCTCAGAAACTCCTGAACTCTATTTTATTCTAAATTAACTCATTCTGGAATACAGCAAAAAACCAATCTATTTTTGCTGTGATCACACAATTCACCACCTTTCCTTGGTCCTTACACTCTGATGTGCCACCCTCTTCCACAAGAGTCCCTGGGTTTTGGAGGGGAGGACAAGAGAGAGGAAGAGATAAAAACATCCATTTATTCTCTGAGGTGACACATCAAACTCTTGGGTCTGTCCAAGTTCTTTTTTCAACAGACTTCCGGCTCACTTAGAAGTCTCATTTTAATTCTAGTAATAAAGCACAAATAGAAATAGATAGATATTAACCATTAAAACAAGTTACACTATGAGCATAAACACACATCCTTGGATGATATCTCGGTCCAGGCGTTATAACTCTTTGACAAAGGGATGGCAGTGGCTTTCAAAGGTGACCTATAAAGTCTCCTGACACTAGGAGGCTCCAAGGTTGCAGTTTTATCTGTGTGTCCTACCATCTCCCACCCCCTCCCCCACCAGGGAGTGGGGTATAGATCCAATTGGATTTGTTTTTCTGGGCGTACATGTACCAGGCTGCCACTATTACACTATATCTCATTTGGCATGTAAAAGTACTTCACATGAGATTGGTAATAAAACTTCAGAGACCATTTATTTCCATTCGTTTGCATAGTGCTCTCTGGCACCATGTAGGTCAGGTGATGATTTGCAGTTCAGGGCCTCAGCATATTTTTTTTTTCTCACACTCATATCACACCGTATCTTCAGCAGTAGGGTCTTACTGTCTATTTCTTGTGTGCACCCAAAGTTATAGGTCAATATCCTTTCTTGTGGGGGCTTTTAGAGTCCCTCTGGCCAATAGCTCCTGGTAGGGCAGCCCACAGCTGACAATGAAACCTTAATCTACCAATAGTCTTTATTTAACCATACAGAAAAATTGCATCCTGTAGGGAAGAGACATATTACTTCCCCCTCTGCTTTTATAATTGTGGCTACAATCAGAACACCCTCTCTTGTTTTCCAGGTTTCTAGTTTTCCAGAAGGCAGGAGTTTTATTACCTACCTATAGGCAGGAACCAAACTGAAAGGGTTTAACAAGCCCATTCAGACTGTGACCTTCTGGATTGTATTCTGCTGGTTCATGGAGGTAACCTAGTTTTAACTCAGCCAAACTATCTTGATATGGGCAAAAAAAAAATGCCAGTTAATGCATGTGTATTATAGATAAACATGGAGAACACTCATGTCTATTTAATCTAATAGCTGTAAGTGGGAATCCAGTACAAGTCAGGAGTGGATTGAAAATTAACAACTCTATCCCTAATTAGCTTAAGTGTGTTATATTTTCTATTCTGGAAATAGCCATCCATTTTAATCTTATACAGTAGTTAACTTTTATTTAATATTCTTATACTTAATTACATCTACTAAGAGATCTACCCCTAACTTACTAAAATTTATTAAATATTATATATAACAGTTATTTTAAATATACCACTATGAAATAAACTTTAGAATGACCTTGCAAGTCTTGGGGCAGGTTGTAGAGGAACAATTTTTTCCAAATGTTCAGAGATATTTTACAAATTTGGCAAAATTCCTGTCTGTTCACTACAAAGATATTTTAATTAGGTGGTCAAATGTTCTCCATATAAAATATATCTGCGCGTTTCCCTCTGCTCTGGTCCCGGCTGGACTTGTGGGCGGGAACCGGGGTCGCAGGGGAGACGCCATAACGCGCCAGGCCAGCTCTGTTCACAATAGCAAAAAGCTGGAACCAGCCCAGGTGCCCTTCAACTGACGAGTGGATAGAGAAAATGTGGTACATGTATACAATGGAATACTATGCAGCAGTAAAGAGGGACAACATCATGAAATTTGCAGGTAAATGGATGGAGCTGGAAGACATTATGTTAAGTGAAGTAACACAGTCCCAGAAAAACAAACGACAAATGGTGTCCCTCATATGTGGATGCTAGTACCAACAACCCAGATATAAATATTTCTCATGGAGAGGGAGGCATAGTAAAAGAACAACAGAAAGACTGCATCAGAAAATGGACTGAAATGGTGAATTGGAAAGGGGGGATGGGTGGGAGAGGGACACGGGTGTATATTCGATTAAGGCATATTTAATTGACGTGAGCTCAGCAAGTACCCAGTTTCGCCTAGACACTGTCTACAGGACACATGGTGTTTTAGGACTTAGTAAAAGTAAAAGTAAACATGTGTATATTAAACAACATTGGTTTACAGAATCTGATAAAAATGGTAATGCATCTGAATTAAATGGAGATATAATTCGCTGTTGCCCACATTTGCTTTACATAAAATCTGTAGAGCAAGAACTTTGGGATTGACACATACAAATGTTCTCTATAATTTCTCTGTTGTACAGTATCACCTTGTAGCATTCTCTTTAAGATGATTTAACGTAAAAATTAAGTTTGCTTCCCAAGTTAATCATATATAGTCACCCAAAACAACATGGGTGAATTTGATGAAATCTATGCCTTGACTCCACCCTATAGTCATGTATAATACAACTATCTTCTGGAGACTCATACGCAAAAAAAAAAGGGGGGGGGATACAGAAAGACATGAAACCTTTTCATCAAACCCCTGCAATTCAAATCTTAAAACTAACTATGGGAAAAGATTTGTTTGTTCCAACAGGACAAAACGTCACCAACTTAACGGCTGAGAAAGAAAAGATACAGGTTTGCATTGAGTAGGATGTACCAAAAAGTGGCAACGGAAAGGCTGACCCGTCTGAACATTCAAAGGAAGAAAAGCCTCAGATTGCCATAAACATCGAACCCCTCTGTGGATCCTACATGTAACAACTAGTTATAATGAGTCCTAATGAAACTTACCTTCTAGGTGCCACAAAGGTTCTGATATGAGAGACTTCCTTGCCTTCCCACCCATAGAACAAGGAGAAATATGACAATGATGAGGTCGCTCCCCAACTGTAAATTGGAGACAACTATTGTAGAGGTAATCTCTTATAAAACCGGTAAAACTGCTTTCTTTAATTGACTACTAGACATGGGAACTGTGGAAGGGATTACTCTCTGTTCAGAACCAAATATAATACTAAAGTCCTAGGGCTATGCACTCAGGCAAAATATATTAATACAGGAGCTCTGACATCAGCAATGGATTGTTCTACCAGGTGGATGTTGGCCAGGGGATCCAAGGCCCCACAAAAGGTAAGGGCTCCTTGCCTCTAAGTTGGGATACCTACAGGAGGAGAGGCAATAAGACCCTGCTGCCGAAGACCTGACGTTAACATGGGAGGGATGTATTGAGACCACACATGCAAGTGTACAGATGGCCTCTGGAATGCCAGAGAGTGTTACCAAAGGCCACTAAACCAATAAAGCAAATATGGGTCTCCCTGAGTCAAGCAAGACTCCACCGTCAGCACCAGCTACACCTCACCTGCCTGGAAATACTGTGCAGCAGAGGCAGCCATGTGCCTGTATATCCCAAATCTAATTGGCTATTGGCTCTCCCCTTGGAGAAATAACCCATGGCTGATGCCACAAGCTTACATCCTCTACAGGTTAGGAGATGTTATAAGCCACAGTAAGACCCTGTCATATTTAACAGGGGGGAAAATTGTAATTCATGGATTAACATATCCAAACATGTGTCTATGCTAAAGTAACCTACCATAACTATTAGTGCTGCTTAAATACCTATATATCTAATTGCTTGTTCTTCATTAGTAGGATCGAAAGGTTATTCCTGGACAAACTGTCAGCCCATGAAAGGAAACAGCCAGAATTGACCAGAGTCCAAGTCAACAGCTCCAGAGAGAGTGGACTGTTTTACCTCTCATCCACCTGTGCCCCTTTTCTAAGCCTAGGGAACAACCTGCGGAAGAGGGGGCGTGGTAGAATGTAAGGGCTGCGATTGGGGTGAATGGTGAAACTACAGCAATGTAGTCTGGACACTCATTTGATCAACTTGATTGAACAAACAACCTGTCACCCCCCACTGGATGGTGGGGCTGTAGGTGTTTGGGCACAACAGCCTGCAGATAGGTTTTGCATGAAGGATGCTTGTACTCATGGATTATCACTTATAGCTAAAAATAAAAAAAAAAAAACTGAGAGAAAGATGCAGGACAGTTATGGCAGAATGCATGATCTGGGATGGGGTGGGGGTGGGGGGGAGGGAAAGGGAAATAAGCCTGAACTGAATTGGAAAAATGTATGAAATGCACAAAGCATCAATAAAAACTAATTAAAAAAAAAAAAATAAAATAAAATAAAATATATCTAAATGCAGAAATAAATTGCATCCCAGAGCAGAAGTAATCATTCCTTTAAATTAAATACAATACTTTTTTTTAATTAAATACAATTCTTTAGGATCAGAAACCCCATAGTGATTAACAGTCTTAGCATAAAGGACAAATTATTTATTAGTGAATAGATTACCAGAATCCTTGCCTCAGTTTTTAAAGGAGTGTAAACAGTAAGTAGAGAGAGTCAATATTTACATAGTAGAATATCAAGTTTATAATATATATTTGTGATTCCATTAGTTACCTTTATATTTATTTTTTTTATATTTATGAATGTATTGTCTGCATGTAGGTTGGTGCACGCGTGTTGTGCAATGCTATGAAGGTCAGAAGAGGGCGTCGGATTCCCCTGGAACTGGAGTTAAAGACAGTTATTAACCACCATGTGGGTGCTGGGAATAGAACTTGGGTCCTCTTCTAGAGCAGTCGATGCTCTTAACCGCTAAGCTATCTCTCCAGCCCCTCCATTAGTTACTTTTAATATAGACATTATATATGATGATATAAATGGCAATAGATTTTGTTGAAATTAATTCATGATTTAACTTATCTCCACTTTACAATATCATAAATCTTAGAAATGAAAAAATAGAGATATATTTCAAGCTATATCTATAGGGATAATAATCATTCTCACATTATGTTTACTAACCAGTTACTCAGTTTAACTTATATATAAGAATTTGATGTTAGGGACCACTAATGAGGGATAACACACATTTTTTGTTTGTTTGTTTGTTGTTTGTTTGTTTGTTTGTTTTTCTGAGACTGTTCACCTCGATGAGCATATTGTGAAAAGATATTGTGAAAAGAACAGCAATAAAGTTGTGTACATATCTCTGCTATACAATAATATCCTTTGAGTATATACCTAGAAGTATTATAATACCTAGATTTTTCCTATAGCATAGACACTTCTGCCTAGCGATAGTGCCCCCTCCCCAATTTGGACTAGGCTATCCCACATCAGTCATCAATCAAGACAATCTCTTACAATCTGTCCTGGCATTCCTCATTTGAAGTTCCCTCTTCCAAAGTGACTCTAGTTTGTGTATTAGCCAGTACAGAAAAGAAAGACACTGCCTGTGACTGGAGAATGAAATTTAGGATTTTTAACTCTGTTTGACTTAAATAATATAGCCTCATGACATCAATGCATGGGGCAGTATCAATGACAATAGAAAGATAGATTAAATGATAATAGATATGATTGGTAGATGAAGATTAGATAGGGATATATAGATATATAGAAGATAGATAGATGATAGATAGATATAGATAGATAGATAGATAGATAGATAGATGATAGATAGATAGATAGATAGATAGATAGATAGATAGACAGATAGACAGATAGATGTTAGATTCATAAACAGATGACCTATGATATATACTGGTGAGGATTTTGTGATAGACAATTTGCAAAATTTAAGTGAACAAGAAAAAAAATATTTATTTTCTTGTGTTGGTGGGTGGGTAATTTGATTAGAAATAATGAACTGAAGACCTTCCCAACCCTGGCACCTCCAGCACAGGGTTCCAAAACCATTCGATCCCTGTTCCTTCCAGACCAGGGTCTCAGGACTATCCCAGTCCAGTTGCTTCTAGCACAGGGTAAGTGAAAGCCTGGGCTTCTTGGCAGGCAGGTTCCTGGACCTTCCCAGGCCCATCACTTCCAGCTAAGGGTTCCAAGACCATTCCAGCCAGATCACTTCCAGTGCAGGGTTCCAAGACCATCCTAACACCTTTGCCTCAGGCACAAAGGAGAATGAGAGGGCAGGCTTCTTGGCAGGCAGGTTCCAGGACCATCCCAGCACCAGCATCTCTGCACAGGGTTCTAAGGCCATCAGAGTACTGTTTCTTCAAGCCCAGAGTTCCAGTACCATCCCAGCCCAGTAGCTTCCAATGCAGGATTCCAAGACAATCTGAGCCCTGTTGCTTCAGGTGCAGGATCTCTGGAGTTGCTCCAACTTCCAGACTGGATTGGGTAAGGCCCTACTGCCACCTTGGTGGTGAAAGGATTGGGCCAGCAAAAGCCAGTTTATCCCACCCCCTTCCAGCCATCCTGGTAGGAACAGAGAAGAACCACATGAATTTTCCATTAGACTATAGACAACAAATCAAATCCTCATGCAAACAGCACAAAGGAAAATCAACAACATATAAAAAGCAAATAATAAATCCCCAACAAAATCTAGCAGACTCTAACAATGAGTTCTCCCTGTAGGTAACCTAGGACACAGATCTTAAAAGAAAAATAATAGACATACTCAAAGAAATGAAGGGAGAGAATGACAAAGTCAGGAATGAAGTGGAAACACTGGAAAGATCCCATGCTGAAATGAAAAAGCAAACTGACCACCAAATCAAGGATCTAGACAGAGAGAATGACAAACTTCAAAGGGAACTGGAAATACCAATGAAATAACAGGATGAAATGAAAAAGGATATTGTACACTCGTCTAATCAGCAGGAAAAGTTGGGAGAAAGCCTCAGTAACAGATTGGATTAAGCAGAAAGTAGAATATCAACACTGGAAGAAAAAGCAGAAGAACTGCTATGCTCAAAGAGTATGAAAAATTTAAAATATCACAAGAGTGGAACAATCAGGAAATATGGGACATTATAAAAAGAACAAGCCTCTGCGTCACAGGGATACAGGAAAGAGAAGAATCCCACAATAAAGGTATTGATCAGATCTCCAACAGAATAATAGAAGAAAATTTCCCCAAACTGAAAAATGACAAACCCATACCAATACAAGCACATAAAACACCAAATAGAAAAGATTAGAAAAGGAATATGCCATTCCATTTCATAGTTAAAACACTAGCTGCCCCAAACAAACATAAATTACTGAAGGCCACAAGAAAATATTAAGTGACATATAAAGGAAAACCCATCAGAATTACATCTGACTTTTCAGTGCAAATGATGGAAGCCAGAAGAACATGGAACAAAGTATTCCCAGTAGTAAATGACTATAGATTCCCACCCAGATTACTATACCCAGCAAAAATGTCAAGTGTAGTTCAAGGAAAAAGAAAAATCTTTCATGACATAAACATTAAAAAATTAATATCCTGGAAACCAACCATTCAGAAAATACTCGAAGCAATTCAAAGATCAGAGGAAAGGAACAACTATCCCCAAGCACCTAGAGAGAGTAATGAATAAAAGTATAACTGCAGAAGTACAAACCTAGACCAAGAATTCAAACAGAAAATAATGTAAAAGGAAGTATCACACACCTCTCACCAATAACTTTAAATATTAATGGGCTGAAATCTCCAATCAAAAGACATACACCAAGAGAATGGATTAGAAAACAAAACCCAACTATATGCTCTCTACAAGAAACCCATCTTACACTCAAGACACCAACTTAAAGTGAAAGGATGGAAAAAAATATTCCAAGAAAATGGTACCAAAAAGCAAGCAGGAGTTGCTATTCTAATATCAGACAAAATAGACTTCAAAGTAAAACTAATCAGAAGAGACAAAGAGGGTTTCTATATCTTTATCAAAGAATCAATATAATTGATCATAAAATCATAAACAGATATAGATCTATTTATAGATATAAATATATATAGATATAAAAAGATATAGATCATAAAATCATAAATATATTTGTGATTGTGAAATCTTCATGGTGTTTATAAAATTTAGCATATATATATGCTAAATTTTGTGTTTATAAAATTTAGTGTATATATATATAATATTACCAGAATATATATACTATATATATATATATATATATATCAGCACACTAATAGTGGGGGATTTCAATACCCCACTGAGCCCATTAAATAGGTCAACTGCTCAAAGAATAAACAGAGAGACAGCTGAACTGGACAATACAATACACCAAATGAACCTCACAGATATGTACAGAATATTCAACCAAAACAACAGAGAATATCCTTTCTACTCAGCATCCCATGGATAATTCTCCAAAATAAACCACATACTGGGACACACACACACACACACACACACACACACACACACACAAAAACCCTCTACAACTACAAAATCATTGAAATAATTTCAGGCATTCTACCAGAACCCAGTGCAATAAAGCTCAATATCACCACCAGAATAAGCCTAACTATCTACAGGGACACATGGAGACTAAACAATATACTCCTGAATAATGAATGGGTCAAGGAAGAAATAAAGGAAGAAATAAAAACCTACCTGGAACTAAACGAACAAGAAAATACAAGACAGCAAATCCCACGGGATACTTTAAAAGCAGTCCTAAGAGGGAAGTTTATAGCCCTCAGTGCCTACATTAAAAAAACAGAAAGAGGACAAATAAATGAACTAACACCACAGCTAAAAACAATTGAGAGACAACATATGAACCATAAACCCAAGAGACAGGAAGGAATCACAAAAATCAGAGCAGAAATCAATGAAATAGAAACAACAACAACAGTAACTATTAAAAAAATACAAAAATCAATGAATCCAAAAGCTGATTCTTTGAAAAGATAAACAAGATAATAGACCCCATAACCCAGTTAACCAAAAGAAAATAAAAGAGCAAATCTATATCAATAGTATTAGTGATGAAAAGGGAAACATCACAACAGATGAGAAAAGATCCAGACAATCATAGGAAAATACTTCAAGAACCTATACACTACTAAATTTGAAAACCTAAGAGAAATGGATGAATATTTGAAATCCTGGAATTCATCAAAGCTTAACCAAGAAGATATTGACAGCTTAAACAGACCCATAATATATGAGGATATTGGAAATGTAATAGTAAACCTCCCAATTAAAAAAAACCTGGGCCGATATAGTTTCATGGCAGAATTCTATAAGACATTTAAAGAGGAAAACATACAACCATTATTACTAAAACTGTTCAGAAGGATATAAGCAGAGGGAAACCTCCCAAATTCCTCCTACAAAGCCAGCATCACTCTAATACCAAAACCAGGCAAAGATACAACCAAAAGAGAAACTGTACCTATCTTATTAATGAACATAGATGCAAATAATCTCAACAAAATACTTGCAAACCACATCAAAGACCCACATCAAAAGGTTCATCCATCATTACCAAGTTGAATTCATACCAGAGATGCAGGGATGGTTCAACATATGTAAATCAATAAATATCATAAAACACATAAATGGACTGAAAAAAACACATAATCATCTAAATTGACACAGAAAAAAACTTTGACACAATGCAGCATCCCTTCATGCTTAAAGTACTAGAGGGAATAAAACTGGAGGGAACATTCCTTAACATAATCAAAGCCATATACAACAAACCCACATCCAACATCATCCTAAATGGAGAAAAGTTAGAATCATCCCCCTTAAAGGCAATAACTCAGCAAGGCTGTCCCCTATCACCACTCATCTTCAATATAATGCTTGGGACACTTGCTAGGGCAAAAAGGCAAGAAAGAGACATTAAAGGAGTACTAATTGGAAAAGAGGAAGTCAAACTATCCCTCTTTGCAGATGATATGATAATTTACCTAAGGGATGCTCTAACAGAAAACTACTAGAAATGATTAAGACTTTCAGTAAAGTGGCAGGATACAAAATTAACCTAGAAAAATCAGTAGCCTTTCTTCAAACCAACAACAAACAACTGGAGTAGGAATACAAGACCTTCCTGCTCACAATAACTAAAAAACCACTAAAATACCTAGGAACAAACTTAACCAAAGAAACCAAAGATCTCTACAACAAAATCTTTAAACCCTGAAGAATGGGATTGAAGAAGACATCAGAAGATAGAAAGACCTCCCATGTTCATGGATTAGAAAAATTAATATAGTAAAAATGTCCATTCTACCTAAATTGATATACAGATTTGATGCTATCCCATTTAAAATCCCCAAGCATTTCTTCACAGGCTTGGAAAAAATTCCTTAAATTCATATGGAAAAACAAAAGATTCCGAATAGGCAAAGTAACCCTGAGCAAAAAGTGCAATACAGGGTGTGTGTGGGGGATCACTATACCAGACTTCAAACTATATTACAAGGCTGTAGTCATAAAAACAGCCTGGTACTGACACAAAAACTGACGCATAGACCAATGGAATGAAATTGAAGACCCAAACTTGAGCACATACAATTTCAGCCACCTCATATTTGACAAAGTGGTCAAAAAGACTCCGTCAGCATCTTCAAGAAATGGTACTGCCCCTTTTCTAAGCCTAGGGAACAATCTGCGGAAGAGGGGGCGTGGTAGAATGTAAAGGCTGCGATTGGGGTGAATGGTGAAATTACAGCGATGTAGTCTGGACACTCATTTGATCAACTTGATTGAACAAACAATCTGTCACCCCCCACTGAATGGTGGGACTGTGGGGGTTTGGGCACAACAGTCTGTAGATTGGTTTTGCACGAAGGATGCTTATACTCATGGATTATCACTTATAGCTAAAAAATGAAAAAAACAACCTGAAAGATGCAGGACAGTTATGGCAGAATACATGATCTGGGATGGGGTGGGGGTGGGGGGGAAGGGAAAGGGAAATATGCCTGATCTGAATTGGAAAATGATGTACGAAATGCATAAACCATCAATAAAAATTAAATTTAAAAAAAATAAATAAATATAAATAAAAATAAAAAAAGAAAGAAAAAAAAAAGAAATGGTACTGCCAAAACTTGATCACCATTTGTAGAAGAAAATAAATAATAAATCCCTACTTCTCACTCTGTAAAACATCAACTCCAAATGGATCAAAGACCTCAATGTGATACCCGAAATTCTGAAGGTGATACAAGAAAATGTTGGTGGCATTCTATAAGACATAGTCATAAGAAAAGACTTTCTAAATCAAACAGCAGCTGCAGGAAATAATGTCAACAGTTGGCAAGTGGGATCTCATTAAACTCAAAAGCTTCTTTACAGCAAAAGAATCAGTGAAGTGAAGAGAAAACCCACAGAGTGGGAGGAAATCTTTACCAGATACATCTGACAGAGCATTAACATCCAGAGTATATAAACTACTCAAAAAACAAAGAAATAATAAAACAAATGACCCACTCAAGAGATGGAGTAAAGAGCTGAACAGAGACTTCACAAGTGAGGAAAAATAAAAATGGGAGGGAAATATCTATAAAAGTGTTCAACATCACTAATAATTAACGAAATGCAAATTAAAACCACTCTCAGATATCATCTCACTCAGATAAATCTGGGTAAGATCAAGAAAACAAAAGACATCAAATGCTGTAGAGGATGTGGGGAAAAGGGGAAACTCATCCACTCACAACCACTATGGAAAGCAGTGTGGAGAATCTTCAAAGACTCAAAATGATCCCTGTCTCAAAATGACTCTGTCCTACCACTCTTGGATATATACCCACATAACTCATTCTACCACAAAGATACATGCACAAGTATGTTTATTGTAACTCTCTTCACAATAGCAAAGGTCTGGAGTCAACCCAAATGCCCCTCAACCAATGATTGGATAGAGAAAATTTGGTACATCTACACAATGGAGTTCTATGCAGCAGTAAATAAAGATGACATCATCAACTTTGCAGATAAATGGATGGAACTAGAAGACATTATACTAAGTGAAGTAACACAGTCCCAGAAAAATAAAGGACAAATGGTATCTCTCACCTGTGGATGTTAGCACCAAATGTCTAGTAGTAAGGCAAACTGATGTATATATATATATATATATATATATATATATATATATATCAGATGCCAATGAGCTCTGATGGGGAGAAGGCAGGAAGAGGAAGGGAATTGGCCGAAATTTGATTAAGCAATGTTGTATGAAATACACAAGACTTCAATACATTGTTTTATAAAAGAAATAATGCAGAGTTTTAAATGCAAAGTACTCAAGGAATTAATTAATGAACTCTGTCTTCTCTACATACATATTCTGTTTATATCACATCAGTTTTCATTACAAACACAAACATTTATAAAAATATTTCTATTTGTTTAAAGACAATTATAAAAATACAACTTATTTTTACTAAATCCATTAATATAGTGGACTCTTCTGTGTTATAATTAACAGATCATTTTCTATTTGAAACCCATATGAAAGGATTTTCATGCACTTTATATAGAAGATTAATAAAGTTTTAGCTACTTTTGGCTAGTTCGGGTACTCCATTTGTATTTTCAGATAGATATATATTGTTTGTTTTATAAGTAAAAATGAGTACATTTTAAGACCAATGAATTTTGTGGAAAACACATATAAATAAAATTCACGATAATTTCAACATATATTCCAATTTCCATTACATCATATTTTCTACAAATAAACCACTATTAGTTTATTTTAATAAAGAAAAAATAACAAATTATGTATTCTATATGTGATGAAATAGATATTTGTTAGGATATATAAATTATTTGAATTCCCAATCAAGGCTTCTACTTCTGTTTCTGATTTGTGTCACAAGAGTTCTGTGCTATAGAAAAAAAGCTAGGAATTATACAGTTCCTAGGTATATACCTAAAAGATGCATCCTATAGCAGAGATATGTGCACAACACTGTTCATTAAGAGTTAATAGAGGGAGCAACCTGCGGAAGAGGGGGCGTGGTAGAATGTAAGGGCTGCGATTGGGGTGAATGGTGAAACTACAGCAATGTAGTCTGGGACCCTCATTTGAATCAACTTGATTGAGCAAACAACTTGTCACCCCCCACCTGGATGGTGGGGCTGTAGGTGTTTGGGCACAACAGCCGGCATATAGGTTTTGCATGAAGGATGCTTGTACTCAGGATTATCACTTATAGCAAAAATGAAAAAAAAAAAAACTGAAGAAAGAGGCAGGACAGTTATGGCAGAATGCATGATCTGGGATGGGGTGGGGGTGGGGGGGGGGGGAGGGAAGGAAATAAGCCTGAACTGAATTGGAAAAAATGTATGAAATGCACAAAGCATCAATAAAAAAACTAATTTAAAAAAAAAAAAAAGAAAGAAAGAAAAAAAAAAAAAAAGAGTTAATAGAGATTGGGGGCTGGAGCTATGGCCTAGCGGTTAAGAGCCCTGACCGCTCTTGCAGAGGACCCGGGTTCAGTCCCCAGCACCCACGTGGCAGCCGAGAGCCGTTTCAAACTCCAATTCTAGGAGAGCTCCAGTTCCAGGGGAGTCCGACGCCCTCTTCTGACCTCCGCGGCATTGCATGTCACGGGTGCACAGACTTTCATGCAGACAATACATTCATACATATACGGAAATAAATAAAATTTAAAAAAAATTAAAAAAAAAAAGAGTTAATAGAGATTAAAAAGTTTTGTGTGTCCTAGGCTGGTAATGATGTTTCACAATTGTGTGTTTCAGCAACAACTGTGCCTGCAAGCCAAATGGGATCTGCTTTGGATGAAGCAGACCTATGGGCTTATAGTGATAGACTGATTAGGCCCAGAGTGCTCTTTGGCAGCGGCTTTAACAGAGCCAGTAAGGCACAGCATTGCTGTTAGCTACAAGCTTCTGTTGGAAGAAACAAAATGATGTCCTGTGGACCCTATTCCCACAGCAAGCAAAGGTCTTGTTCATCAACTCAGTGTGGCACATTTGCAAAGGCAAGTGTTTCCTGTGGCAAGATAAAGTATTTGGTTATATGACACTTAGGGAAAGGGCTAGAAAAAAATTATCTATAAAAAAAGCAATTCAACGGGGCTGGAGAAATGGCCTAGCGGTTAAGAGCACCGACTGCTCTTACAGAGGACCTGGGTTTGATCCCCAGCACCCACATGGCGGCTGAGAACCGTCTTTGACTCCAGTTCCAGGGGAATCCGACACCCTCTTCTGACCCCCGCGGCATTGCACGACACGGGTGCACAGACCTACATGTAGACAGTACATTCATACACATTCGAAAATAAATTTTAAAAAAATTAAAAAATAAGCAATTCAAGACAGTGAATCATTTAATTTAGTGGAGCATGACACCTCTTCATTTCCTGTATTTTCATACTAAATTTAAATACAGAAAGCTACACATAGATAGTCTGTAATGAAAAGAAAAATATCATTTGTAGTGGTTAGAATGGCCCACATGGGCTGTGTTTCATCACTTGTTCCCCCATTTGAGGCACTATGTACACAGCATATGGACCTTTAGGAGGTGGAACTTGTCTACTTCACTGAAGATTTTGAAGTTCTATCTCCTGGCTTCAGTTTGTTTGTTTTCTCTCTGATTCCTGAGAACAATGTGATAAGACAGCTTCCTGCTTCTGGAACGCCTTTCTTGCCTGTTGCTATCTCATTCCCAAGCACTGATGAACTCCATCATTTTGAAAGTAGTAGCCAAAAAAAAAAAAAAAACAGAAAACAAAACAAAACAAAAACCTCTTTTCTTCTCCAAGTTGCTTTTTGTTAGTGTATTTAATCATAGCAATCAAAATGGAATCAAGATACCATGTGGTACCACATTTCAATGTTGGTTTCAGAAACATATATAATCACCTAACAGGTATGTTGTGTTCTTTTGTTGACCTCACTGTGAGTCAGACATTAAGTGGTAGAAAAAAAGATCATTATGACCATTATGAACATATTTACATATTGTCTTTTCAGGAAGCCATGAACTAAAAGTCTCAAAAGAAAGTGGCACCTTCCTTAGAATACTGATATTTATACAACTTCTGGCAAACCACTAAAGTTTTGAGCAAGAACCTATAGAAAATACAAACTTTCTAAATAAAATAAGGATGGATATGCTGAGAAATGCTAAGCAGGATGATACCATATTCTTGACATAAGCAATATCATTGTTTCTCTGTGAGGATGTTGCACAATTGCTGTAGCCATCCCAAGCCTGGGGCTTGACCAAATTTACAAGTGAATCCTACCAAATATAATCATAAGCATTTAAAAAACTTATAGTATAATCTGATGGCATTACATCCACTAATAACTATCCTTACAAGAAACAAAAGAGGAAAAGATATAGCTGAAGATGAAGCCCTGTGAACACACAACAAAGGGGAAAGTCATTTATCCATAAAACCAAGAACCACCAGGACCCACCAGAAGGTGGGAGAAACCAGCAAGTCTTCCAAGAACTTGCTCCAGGCATCACAGAGATATGATGTCTTACCTAGGACATTATCCTCTAAAGCTGTCGAGAGCATAAAGGTCCATTGTTTAACCTAATGAGTTGATAAGCAACCAAAGAAAACTACAATAGGCAATGACGAAATTGATCTCAAAGATTAAAACAATTTAGCCACGTTTTGGGGTTGGTTCCAGCTCTTCGGTATTGTGAAGAAAGCTGGAATGAACATGGTTATGCATGTATCTCTGGGGTAGGATAAGTCTTGTGGGTATATACCCAGGAGTGGTATGGCTGGGTCAGGTGATAAGCTCATTTTGGGACAGGGAGCGGACTGAAACAGTAAAGTTCCCCCAAGAACAATAATCCTATGCTTTCAAAAACGTCGAAAAGAATCAGAAAAAGATACAGGACAGGAATGCCAGGGTGCATGAACTCAGGTGGGGTGGGGGGCATGGAAGGGGAGAGGGAGATGAGTCTAGATTGGAGTGAAAAATGCACAAAACTTCAATAATTTTTTTTTTTTTTTGGTGATGGAGATCCTGATAAGTGTGAGCAATTGTCAAGTTATGGCAAGAATGTTTAGATTAGCATAAGTTAAACAAGAATACTTTATGTCCATTCAATGTTCAATGCTTGAATATGCATTCATACAGTGAAGGAGGATTCAGAAAAGTAAAGTTTTGAAATTATTGCATTTGGAAATTGGATAGACAAGAGCTTAATAAAATTTAAATATATACTATTAGAAGAAATTGAAACATTTCAATAAACTTATTTAACATTTTGTGGCATCAAACAGAATACGTTGAGGAAGAGAGCCTTCAATGTCTTTCTGATGCTTTAGAGAGTCACTTTATGCACGATGTAAAAGAAGAAAGGAATTTCAATGAAATGTGAATGCCCGAATACAGTGATCTAATTCTCTAGCCAATTATATTATCTATACACATCATTCTCACATTCAGAGTAGAGAATCCTAAGTATATTGTAAATAAGAATCTATACACATCATTCTCAAAATTCAAACTAGAGAATCTTAACTATGTTTTATGTTGTAAATAAGAATTTACACACATCGTTCTCCAACTTCAGACTAGAGAATCTTAAATATGTTGTAAATAAGAAAGTCAAATGGCAGGCCTGTAGCCTCAGAGCTTGGGACGTAGAGGCAGGTGGATCTCTATGAGTTCAAGGCCAGCCAGGTCTACATAGTGAGTTCCAAGACAGCTGTGGCTACAGGGAGATGTTGTCTCAAAAAGACCAAAAAAGAAGTCAATAATGAACAAAGATGAAAAACAAACCACTTCACAGATCTGTCATGGTTAATGTTACTTGCCATTTTAATTCCACTAAACAGTCCCAGGATTAACAAGACAGGTATTTGGATTTGGCTGAGTGGATGTTTTCAGAGACTGACTATTTTTTTTTATTTTTTTTATTGATGCTTTGTGTATTTCATACATCATTTTCCAATTCAGTTCAGGCATATTTCCCCTTTCCTTCCCCCCATCCCACCCCACCCCATCCCAGATCATGCATTTTGCCATAACTGTCCTGCATCTTTCTCTCAGTTTTTTTTTTCCAATTTTTAGCAATAAGTGATTATTTATGAGTACAAGCATCCTTCATGCAAAACCAACTTGCAAGCAGCTGTGTCCAAACCCACACAGCCCCTTGGTCCCACCATCCAGCAGGGGGGGGGGGGCTTGTATGTTCAATCAGGTTGATCAGATGAGTGTCCAGGTTACATTGCTGCAGGAGATATTATAAGCCACAGTAAGACCCTATCATATTTAACAGAAAAAATGTAATTCATTGATTAACATACCATCCAAACATCTGTGTCTATACTAAAGTAACCTATGATAACAATTAATACTGTTTAAATGCCTATATATCTAATGGCTTGTGCTTCATTAGTAGGATCGAAAGGTTATTCCTGGACAAACTGTCAGCCCATGAAAGAAAACAGCCAGAATTGACCAGAGACTGACTATTAATTAAGATGGGGTGATTGACTCTGCATGTTGGCAACCCAATCTCGTAGAATGGGACCATTAACAGAGTGAGAAATGGAAAAAGAAAACCTCTTTTCCAGACACTCTCTCTGCTTCCTGCCTTCCAGTATGTTATTTTCTCTGTTGGGGTATGTACTGAGTTGCAAAGGGAATGAAAGATTGGAAACCATGAGCCCTCTCCTCTCCTCCCCTCCCCTCCCCTCCCCTCCCCTCCCCTCTCCTCTCCTGAATTGTGAGACAAGAATTAAAAATCTTACAAATGAAGTAAGTGAAACAATAGAAAATAGAGAAAACAAATGCAGGAGGACTTTGTAAAAAGCGTTTTGTGAGGGACAGCACAGGCAATAATAATAATACAGACAGCTGAAATGAAGACACAAAACAGTTATTTGTCACCAAAGGTTTATTTCTGACCTAAAGCAGCATGTAGTTTTTCTCTGCAGTTTAGGAGGCATTTACAGGGAAGTCTGGATTTCAATTTTTCGTAGTATGTTTACCATTATTCACTGAAGCTTACAGTCTACTCTTATCCAAAGGGCCAAAAAGTGATAAAGGTTTCATTCTACATTTCAGTTTGCCACACAGACATCTATACTTGGCCCCAGAGTGAAGCATAATATTCTTCTTTTATTGTTTATCCAGAATAAAATTCAAAATAGCTAAGAAAGGTTGTCACTTTCTTAATTCTTTGGGCATGCATCCTGCCATCATTGTTTGCCCCGATTTGCTTCCTCAACCACCAGCCTCGCTTTTCCGGAATTGTCCCACTAACCTGGAGCATGACTTAAACACAGCTGTGTTCTCTCTCTCTCTCTCTCTCTCTCTCTCTCTCTCTCTCTCTCTCCCACACACACACAACCCCCCCCCCATTCTTAGCCTCGGCCTTTAATGCTTTAATGTGTGCGCTATCCCTCCAGCCCAGCAGTGTTCTCTTTTAACCTATATTTAGGATTGTCAAATGACAGGACGGCTGATTGTTTTGGACCTGATTTCAGAAACTTTTTCTTTTTTCTTTTTTAAAATAGTACTACTGATGGATGTTTTCAAATTTCCAAATCTGAAATAGGCACTACAGGGTTTTTTTTTTTATTATTTGCTATAAAATCTTATCATATAAGATGCTGTTTTCCACACAATTCCTTCGAAGTTTTACTCCTGTAATTTCTAGTTCCAGGGTTTGTATTTTGTTTTGTTTTGTTGTTTTTTATAGCAAACCTTTTCGCCAAAGGAACTCAGTGTTGTCAAGTTCATAGAAGACTTAATAAATTAATAAATTAATTCAGAGGCCTGCATCTTAAAACTTTACATAGAAAATCTAGTATAGTGATCCTCACACTTTTTCCCTGATTTTCAAATGTGGTGTTCTAGACAGATTATTTTCCAAAGCACATACTTCTATTACTTATAGAATTGTCTAAAACTTTTTTTAAAACAGTGTTTTAGTTTCCTTTCATATTGCTGTAATAAAATCTCCAGACAAAAGTAACTTTGAGAGAAATAATATTTACTCTGCTTACCATTCTAGATCACCCGCTATCATTTTGGTGAAGTCCAGCCAGGAATTTGAAGTAGTTAGTCAACATCACAATTGAGACCAGAGGAAAAATGGATGTATGCATGCTTGCTGGCTCTCTACTGGCTCTCTCCTTTTCACCCTGTCTAGGACACAGTCCATGAAATGCTTTTAGTATTCCAAAGTCAATTAACTCAATTAAAAAACATCCCTAATGGGTATAATCAAAGGCCAACTAATCTAGACAATACTTCATTGAGATTGCTTTCCTCGGTGATTATTGATTGTATTATCAATTAAAACCAACCATCACAGACAATTAACTGCAATTATATTAACTATTGAATTCATAGTTACAACTAATTTTAACTCATTTACAATATAAATCAAAAACAGTGCAGGATACACCTGTTGTATTCAGGGAGGTGTGTGTGTGTGTGTGTGTGTGTGTGTGTGTGTGTGTGTTTACATATCTGTGATGAATTAATTCAATAGTGATTTGGAGGATATTACTAAAGCACACCTTATAAATTAAATATGTATTCACATTTATGTGAAATTTTATTGATTTTTATGGTAAATCATGTGGTCATTGAGGCCATTTATTAGATACATTAAAAAAAATACTCAGGGGTATTGTCCTAAGCTAAAAGGTCACTCTATTAAGAAACATGTTCTATTAAGACAGGCGTGGTGGTGCACACCTTTAATCCTAACATTTGGTGGGCAGATGCAGGTGGATCTCTGTGAGTTCAAGGCCAGTCTGGTCTGTACAGTGAGTTCCAGGCCAGCTGGGGCTATAGGGAGACCCTGCCCCCCCCCCAAAAAAAAAGAAAAGAAAAGAAACATGTTTTTGCTCTCCAAACCTAAAACATGCCCTTGCAGAGGACCCTGGTTCGAATCCCAGAACCCACATAGTGGCTAACAACAATCTCTAATTCCAGTTCCAGGAGATCCAATGCCCTCTTCTGACCTCCTGAGGCATTGTATGACACAGGTGTACTTACACATATTGGGGCCACACACTTATACACATAAAGTAAAAATGAAAAACAAAACATTAAAAAATTTAAAAAGAAGCATGTTCTAAATATACGTAATTTCTGACGTCCACCTCTGTGTTCTCAAGTGTAGAATAATGATTGTTATTTACAAGGGTCTACATAATTTTCTTTAGGCATTAAATATAATGATTTAATATGAAAACATCAGGATACAAGTTCTATTAAGAATTTTTGCATTTAGAACATTTCTAGTGAATGAATTTGTTTCTTCCTTCTCAATTTTCTATGCAGGAATATTCCTCTCTGGAGTACTTGGGAATAAAGTACTGTATCTTGTTTCATGAATTTCACAGTATTTGTAATTCACATTAAACCATGCATATTTGAACACAGGAGGCTTGATTATCTCCATTTAGATTCATGGAAATTCTTAATCTTTGTTTTTTCTCATACCTCAAAGAGAAAGAAACCATCAATATTTCTAACTTAGTCTATATTGTATCAGTGTTTATCTGAATATGTTAGCATTATTATTTTTTTAATTTTTTTATTTATTTCTGTATGTGTATGAATGTACTGTCTGCATGCAAGTGTGTGCACCCGTGTCATGCAGTGCCGCGGAGGTCAGAAGAGGGTGTCGGATTCCCCTGGAACTGGAGTTCTCCTGGAATTGGAGTTTCAGATGGTTCTCGGCCGCCATGTGGGTGCTGGGGATCGAACCCGGGTCCTCTGTAAGAGCAGTCGTCGCTCTTAACTGCTAGGCCATCTCTCCAGCCCATGTTAGCAATATTTTTATATGGAATATAAAGCAACAGGTTAAAAGACAGATCTAGATTGTTATTAATATGAGGAAATGTCTTAAAATTGCACAAAATTATACATGCATGCGGGCATGCAGTATAAAAAAATCAGGAAAGTAACATGCTATTTCTTGAAATATTTTCTGTCTTTTGCCAGAATACAAGGGCTAGCATTAATTGCAGTTTTTAAAATAAGTCATCTGTGCACAGGAGGCATACATATATATATATATATATTAATATATATATATATATGTATGCTGTGTGTGTGTTCATGTATATCACATATATGCACAAGCAAGTACATGTTACCCTTATGCAATTACATGTTACATATGATGGCTAGATGCTTTTATATAAATTCTGCTATAAATGTTATTGCATTATTTGAACTTTGACAATTCCTTTAGGTTTATAATCACAATGGCAAGCATGCCAGTAAGATTATGATCTATTACTAAAACCACAAAAATACAAAAGGAAAAATTATTTGATAATATAATCTTGTTTTAGGTCCTTTTAATTTTTATGCATACATATAATGAAAAATGTCACATGAAAGAAAAATCCATTTGGGTAGCTAACATGTCACCAATCCCTACAAACTCTTCAACATTTCAAAATTGCAACTTTCTTAAACAAGTCTTTAAATATAGCCAGGCATCTGTTGCCTCAATGAGCTGTTAACATGTTTTGGATAAAGATATTTCCTAGCAGGCAAGCCTGATCTTGGTTATTTGATTTGAGTAAGAAAAAGGGTAACAGAGCAGGAGCTTTTCCTTCTATGTGAACGTCTTCCTGTGCTTTGTGTGAGGGTAAATGCTCTGTTTGCCTCTGGTCTAAATTTTATTCAAAGAGAAAAAAAGAAAATCTCCTTTTGAACCACAGAATTGAATGGAATCTGATGCTTTTGTAGCATTTCACATCAGATATTAAATTCTAGAGATTTTTTTTCAAGTATAGTTAACCTTATTATGGACCTTCAAAATAGCTAGAGTAAAATTTCTGGCAAAAACTTGTCATTAATTACTCATTCCCAAACCAGGGACTCTAATCTGTTTCTCAAATGAAATAGAAAACAATTTATTTAATTCAATGATTTTTTTATTAAACTATCCATTATATTTTCAAAAACATATAATTTTACAATTTTAAATAACATCTATTTTGCTCTTATAATTTTTTTACAAAGCATATTTATATGAAACTATATTTGGTTTTGGGTATTTTAAAGTAAATTAATATATATGTGAAATGTCTTAAATAACAACAGACATTAGTGCATCTTGGTAGGTAAAACACTATAAGCCCTCCACACCTAAGAGCCAGGGGCAAGAGGCTCAAGAGTTATGTACCAGTTCGTGCTGCATAAAACATGTCTAAAAAGAAACAAAATGTCTCAATAGATATTAACCCAAAGGAACAAAAGATCAATTTAAAAGTGCTCAAAGATATGTGGTGACTAAGAAGCTTGGTGTGTCAAGATCTGAGCTCTGCGTACTGGGCTAACACCACCTGCTCACCCATTACCTCATATCTGCAGCCCTTCTCACTGACATAGGACTCAAAGTCTAGGAATTTTCTACAGGGACAGCTTGGCCTGGCCAAATCCAGATCATCATTGTTCATCCTTGCATCCCATGTGCTGGCCTGCAAACACACTGTGTAAATCTTTATTATGCGATCGGGAAAGCTTAGGCATTGTTTAGAAATGGACCATTACCTTCCCTGCCCCCAAAGGTGTCATGATGAGGCTCAGCTTCTGCCCTTCCCAGACTTATGGTCCAATTTTTCCACCTATGAGCTCATTTTGTCGTTCTCCTCTCCTCATGTCCTGACCCTCCTATTTCCCTCACTCTAACTCCATAGATGCTGGAGTGTTGGGCTCAGACTTGCTTTAGGCTTAAGCTGCAAGTTTTCTGTCCTTCCTCCTCTCACACTTTCATCTTGGCAGAGCCCTGCGTGACAGCCGTAGTATCCTCAGACTGATTCTAGGCCCATAATCTACTGAGGCATGGGCCTCCAGTGTGTTGTTTACTACGTTACTATTCTGTAACCTGAGAAGGAGGTAGACAGAACACGACTCTTTGGGACATTGTCCACCAGGGGTCGCTGTGAAATGGTAGCTGGATATCTTTTTTTTTTAATTTTTTTTAAATTTTTTATTTTTGTATGTGTATGACTGTACTGTATGCATGGAGGTTTGTGCACCCGTGTCATGCAAAGCCGCGGAGGTCAGAAGAGGGTGTCGGATTCCCCTGGAACTGGAGTTCTCATGGAATTGGAGTTACAGACGGTTCTTAGCCGCCATGTTGGTGCTGGGGATCGAAGCCGGGTCCTCTGCAAGAGCAGTCGGCGCTCTTAACCGCTAGGCCATATCTTAAGACCAAGAAACTAGTCCTGAGAGGTCTCTGCCTTATGTAGGATCAGGCAACTTTCAGGCCTTGACCCTCCCTGAGCTCCCGTGAAAGTCTGCAGATGAGGGGGTTGTCAACCGAATCCAGCTTGAAGAATGCTCTCAAGGGCCAAGAAAGGCAGCACTTTGATATATGTAACTGTTGATACATGTGTAGAAGTAAACACTCTAGGAAGATAATATTTTCATCCCGGGTTTATTTTTAATAACGTGGGTCTGAAGTGTATGACAGTGTCCAGTGTAGGTGCAAGAAAGACTTGCCACCCATCAGCATTTATTGTGGCTCAGACCACATAATTTTCTTATCCTCTTAGAAAGTTGTTCTCCTTTCAGGTTGGAAATCTGATTGTGACAACATGTGACTGTGTCTCAAGGTGTCATAATTTTCAATTACACCTTAAAGGGAAAGACACTAGGCCAAGCTATTTGAGTGAAGCTTGTATTCTTTGGTGTTTGGAGGAGAATATGACAAATCTTCCCTAGGAATATGCAACAGGGTTCTCTGCTCTCCCTGCTCCTCTTGTGAGCAGGAAGGCATTTCTGGACACCTGGTGATTACCATCTCTGATTAGGTGCTGGAAGCTTATTCCTTTTTCTCCCTTTGTGGGTGCAACACTCTGCTCTAATCATCTCCCAAATTATAGATACTAAGACAGCACTGTCTACTTTAAATGAATTTAGATCCAAGAGCAATAGCCACTCCTTGGATAGCCAAGTTGTCTGGAATGATCCACACTTTCCTTAATCCAGATCTACCTCCTTGTCTTCTCACAAGAAATGACCTCTGGGATTCTCTTTAGATAGAAACGATGCATGGTAATCATGGATTGAATTCTTATGAATTAAGAAAACCCATGGGAACCAAACTGCAGTACTGACTGGAAGCTGTGGAGGATCTTTGAACCAAAATCAGGATCCAGCATTAGTAGGTAAGGCCAAGGACTCACAGGCAGCCCCTGATTTTTTCTCTGGGATCCTGCTTCAAACTCTCTGGCTAGTGAGAAGAGATCTGGGCTGACAGAACATCAGAGACACTCACCTGCGTGTAAGAGCATTCTTCTCCACCTCAGTTCTTGAAGTTGCTCTTGTAAGGTTCTTTATTTCCATACGTTCTTTCCCTAGTTCCTCATGGGCAGTTTCTTTTTCTTCATATTCAACCTCTTTTTCTGCTGTTAGTATCTTATTTCCCGTTCAGTGGAGTTTCCTTGTGAGAAGATGATCCCGGGCATAAAAGGATCAGGGTCAGTGCCATTAGGATGACAGCCAGAGAATCTTGCCCAGAGTTCTTAAGTGCTGAAAGATCACAGGGGTGAACCACCATTATTAACATGTTTTCTGCTCTTGATGGTCTACATATAGTTTATTTAGAAATAATGTTAGTATGATATATAGAGAGTAATTGTTTAAGTGTTTGATAAAATATGTGATTAAGTAAAAGGACATTTAGTAATATATAAAGTATCCCAAATCCTAATTGCTCTCATAGGTTATATCTACCCAAGAAATATTCTCTAAACAAATATATTATAAAAATATATAGTTTAAATAAACACTAACTTACCTTAAATGAAGAGGAACAACCAGAAAGGCAAAACTACTATAATGAATATGCCAATTATTGGTTCCAATAACAACTAAAGTCTCATAAATATCTCCAGAAATCTATGTAATTGAATGGGATGATAAACAATCCTCATGCAAACTCCTCTTCTTTATGTTAATGCTACATATCCTTTATGTTGTTTTTTGGTAATAATTCTATTTCAAATTTAAAGCAAAATATAGTCTGTAATCTGTAATGCTGTTAGTATGAGATATACTGAACACTGTTTAAGACTGCATTTCATAAAAATAGAATTCAATGATCCAAGGAGAGAAGAGCACTGAACACATTTTAAAACACACATTTTCTCTCTTTAAATGATTTTTTTACTTGAGAGAGAATTAATCTACCTTGGAAAAATATGAATATTAATGATGCACAAACCTGGGTGTGTTTTAAGAAGATATCAAGACTCAAGGCTATTTTATTTGCAGGAAATCTAATTCATCAGTGTCAATATTTTAAGCTTTAACCTCCACTGAATATAAATGTGTACATATTCATCTTAAAAGAATCTCTCTTTTATAAAAATAAACTTTTCAAATTTTGAATTCAGACAGAATAATTATTCCATGATGAGTCATAATCCAATCTCTACAGGTAAAATTTAATTCAAGTGAGTTTGTAAAATATATTGTAATGTAGATTTTGAACAAAAAAGAGAATTGACAATTTTTATCAAAAATTCTGAACTTCTGGTAAATGTATCAGCTGACAAAGCAAAAATCCCTGCAGTGAAATGTTCATTATCTTTTGGGGGGTTTGATCAATGTTGTTGGCTTTCTACAATGTTCTTTTGGTTAGAGTGAAAAGTCTAAGTTACAGCAATTTTACATTAAGTAAGGTCAGGCAAAATGAGTATCATTTATCATTGGTTCTAATTACTAAGACATATAAATATATGAGAAAATGTATAGTATAGTATAGTACAGTATAGTATAGTATAGTATAGTATAGTATAGTATAGTATAGTATAGTATAGTATAATATAGTATAATATAGTATAGCATATAGCCTACTGGCTTGAAAATCACTCTCTGGCTTCCTGTCTCTCCAATAGTCTGTCTCTACAATGGTTAACTTTTGTCAAACGTTCCACCACCTGAGAATAAGAAACCTGCATTAAGGAATTTCTCCCATCAGTTTGGTGGTGGCCATGTCTATTAGGGCATTTTCTTCACTGATAATTGTTGCAGGAGGGGGCCAGCCCACTGTGGTTGGTACTGTCCCTAGACAGGTGGCCTTGGGCTGCATATGAAATGTTGGTGACAAAGTGAGGCAGCAAGCCAGAGATTTCCCTTCCTCTGTTCTCTGCTTCAGTTCCTGCTTCCAGGTTCCTGCCTTGGATTTCATCCATAATCACTTGTAATCTAAAAACCAAATAAATACTCTCTCTCCTTCACCCCCAACTTGCTTTTGGTCGCTGTTTGATCATGGCATACTAGAGAAGCAAATTAGAACAGAAATGAGTGTGGGTGTTGTTGTAATGGATCTTGCCATGTTTTTATTTATTTGTTTATTATTTATTTATTTATTTGTTTTTGGACTATTGTGGAATTATTTTCACCTTTAGGCTGGAAAAGCCATTAGGGTTAAGGAGCTGTTGCTCTGTGAGCTTGGAAGCTGGACTTATAAAATTTTAGAGGGAAGCGTGAGAGCCTTTCAAAGACTATGCCAGGTATGTTCATGTGATATTTTAGATTAAGTATATGTGGAAATGAAACCTTTGCCTTTTACTGGGAAAATTGATGCTGTTTGGCTAGGGTTGATAAATAAATTATGATTAATAAAAAAATCTATGCCATTGTGATGAAACTTCTGGAAATTTTTTCCACAGCAAAGAGTGTGGCCTAGAGCAAGCTCAACTGCATCTACAGCTGATAGTCAAACATGTGAGAGTAAGTGTAAGAGTCTGCCACATGGAATTGATTTTGGTAGTATGAAAACTGCAAGGGATGCTAATGTAATGCCCACTGAGGTGAGAGGAGCCACTAGTGAGGATGTAGCCACAGATGCAGTGGGCATCCAAAAGCTGAAGCATTGAGGGAGAGAATCAGAGGCATCATAACATTTGGCAGGGCTGAGGTCCTTATTGAGAGTCCAGAAGGCTATTGCTGAAGGTACAGCCTCAGTTGCAGTGTAGTTGCCAGTAAGTATACTGGGGATGCAAGTACAGTGGGACTATCACCAAGTTCAGTGGCAGGTGTGGAGTGATGGCGAGAGCCTGCAAGTCAAGCTGCATGTGCTGCACATATCAGAGCCAGAGAAGTGGAGCCGGCCAAATAATTTGGAGTCTGGAAGTTTATGAATGACTCCCAGATGCTAAACATTCAACCTTTTGCAATGTTGGATTTTGATCTTTAGTTTCACTTAAATCTGAATGCTGCTGCACCCTAATTCTTCCCTCCTGAAATAAGACAATATGTAACTCATCTTTTATTTTATAGGAGGCCACAGTTAAAGACATGTGGGGGTTTTAAAGAGAACTGGAATTTTAAATCATTGGACTTTTTTTTCAAGGTGGACTTAAATTTCAAATCATTGGAAAATTTAAAATCAATGAGACTTTTAAAAGTCAGTATATGTCCTAAGTTATCATGGGATGTTGTGGCTAAATAAGAAAGAAGAGTTGATGTTCTAATAATGATTCTGGGTGTGTTTCAAGTTGCCAAGGCCTTGGTTGATTTGTGCTGGTTAGTTTTTTGTCAACCTGACAGGAAGCAGAGAACCCTAGGAAGAGAGAACAAATGAGCAACTGCTTCCATTATATTTGGGTGTGGCCATGTCCATGGGGCATTTTCTTGAATTCTAATTGGTGCTCACTGTGGATGGTGCTATCCCCAGGCAAATGGGTCTGGGCTGTATAAGAGAGGAGAGCAGAAGCACAGATGAAATATGCCAGTAAGCAGTGTTCTTCCATAAGTTCTGTTCCTGCCTTTGCTTCCCTCAATGATGAACTAAAGCAAAAAAAAACCTTTCCGCCTACAAGTAGCTTTGGATCATTTTTAGATCTCAATAAGAGAGAAAACTAGAATAGTACCTCTTGAATATGCTCTAAGTATTGTGATACTGTTCAGTCATGAGGATTTACCTGAGATAAGCAAAGCCAGTATTATATCCTTGAACCTGAAGAATTGTAAAAAAAAAAAAAAAACCCTTTGTTAAATGAAAGTAACTAGCCTCAGACTTTGATGCCTCAATACAGTCTATTACAGAGGTTTCTGGAATCTTGTACCTTATGGGCTACTCCAAGGATTCATCCACACACCCCTACCACCACCTTGTGCTATTACTAGGAAGGTGTGAAATGGACAACCTTATTCTGTTTTCTAAGAATAAGATTGTTAAAGAGTATTTTCCCACACTTGTCTGAAATTCTTCAACAAATCTTTTCTTTTCTTACAATCCCTTTGCCTTTTCAATTTAGTTTCTTTGACAGAAAGCTTTTTTTCTTCAATTTTCTCTTCTTGAGCCTGAGAACTTACTCTAAGTGGCTCACCAGCTTAGTCTCTGCATTCTACCACACAGGAAATAAAAACTCCTGAGACCTTTTAACTTTTCTCTATTTTAGCTATCATTGATCCAACATAGTGGAAGGAAGAAGACAAGCGAGAATTTACGTTATCATTGTAACCATTTGTCACCTCCAGAAACAGGAAAAAGTATTTAGAGACATCAAGAGGAGAAGGTTCCCTGCAAGAGATGAAAATGATGCCAAAAAATAAAAATAAAAAAAAGAAAAAAAGAAAATGATGCCAAATAGCCTGAGGGCAGAATGCAACTCTGACAGATGCAGGCCGTCACTTTCAAACACTCTCAAGCATGTTTCAGTTCATGTAGACAGAACATATGCTGAGTGAGTTTAAGATAATTTGTTTAAAATAATTTATGTATAATCATAGTAAAAGCAGAGTTGATGACTTAAAGTTATAACAAATGCTGAAATAACCTACGTAAACCTTTCTTACCTGAATTCTCCCTCCTTAATTTCACTACTACCTCCAGTCTAGTATTCCTCCTCCTTTATGACATGCTCCATCTAATGGCTTCTTTTTTTTATTTTTTAAATTTATTTTTGTATGTGTATGAGTGTACTGTCTGCATGTAGGTTTGTGCACCCGTGTTGTGCAATGCTGTGGAGGTCAGAAGAGGGTCTCAGATTCCCCTTGGAACTGTTCTCCTGTATTGGAGTTACAGACAGTTCTTAACCGCAATGTGGGTGCTGGGGATCGGACCCGAGTCCTCTGCAAGAGCAGTCGGTGCTCTTAACCTCTAGGTTATCTCTGCAGCCCCTTTTTTATTTTATTTTTATTTTTTTATTTATCAATGGATTCTTTATTGATTTCTGGTATCTATTATTATTGCTTTCCTGATAGTTTATTTTTGTTTGTTTTGTATTCTGAATATTAATGTTTTATCAGCTGTATAGTAGTCCAAGATTTTCTACAATGTTGCAAGCTGCCTCTTCACTCTTGACTATAATTTTGCTCTACATATGGTTTTACAGTTCCATGAGGTACTATTTGTCAAATTTTGATCTTATTTCCTGAGCAACCCAAATCCTGCTCAGAATGTCCTTATATGTTGCAGTCTATTTCCTACTTTCTCTTCTTGTGCTTTTAGAGGTCCAAGTTTTACATTTACATCTATAATCCAATTGGAGTTGACTTTTATGCATGGAGAGATATACTGTCTTCATTAGTGTACAGGTGGACATCCAATTCCCCAGTACCATTTGTAGAAGATATATGTTTTCCTCCAGTGCATATTTTGGCATACTTTTCAAAAATTATCTGGCTATAGTTACAAGTGCTTAAATAACCCAATTGAAATATGGGCTCTACATATGAATAAATAATTCTGGAAGTTGAGTGAGTATAAATGGTTAACAAATACTTTAAACAGTTTAAAATAAATGGTTATCAAGAAATTCACAAAGATAAAGAAAATCTGGAAAGCAATGTTCCAGGAAAGCCATAATTAAATTAAGTTCTAAAATTCTACACTCAGAAAATACCTATGCCTTTATAATTGATGACTGAGGTTTGGCGGATTTCCACTAGGAATCTCAGACCACATGTTATTCCACTTAGTCATATATTAGTACATAGAACATGTAGACTCTTTTCAAAATATAAGCTTTTGTCAACAGAGAAATTTGACCTGTTGGGATATTTGCTTCCTCAATAGTCCTGTATTTTATAAATTAACCTATTTAAATGACTGGATCTGCCATATGCCCTAAGCCACAATAGAGGCCAACATCAGTCTATTCTGCAGATAATCAGCTTCCAAATTTGCTCATTTTTCTACACCAGAGGATAGTTCTAAGATAAAAGGGATGCTAGTGCCCTTTGAATTAATAATTTTTCCTGGCATATACTATCAAATGCACACATAATTTTTAATGTTTTATGGTAAATCGGCATCTATGATTTTTAAAAATTAACCCTGAATTTAAACCCATCAAATTTCTCTTATAAGCTCTTTTAAGCAACTTAGGTTTCATATTCCCTCTCTTGTCACAAGTTTTAATATAATCTAAACATATTCATAATATAATATTATTAGATGTCTTGCTATTGGGATGAACTTATAGTCACTGTATAATCATCGTTTGCATGTTGTCTATGTTTCCATGATAACAGCTTTTAATTATAAATTATAATGAGATGACACTAGTCTTCTTCCTCCTGAGGCATGACTGTGGTAGACACTGATAGCAACCATAGTGATTTAAAATTATACTGAATGTTCACAGTTCATACACACATGTACACACACACACATATACAGAAACACATTTCAATCTGATAAGATTGAAAGTACAGTATTTTATAGAAATATATATTTTGTGTATCTCATATTACAGGTTTACAATGATTTATTTGTATTCCTATTATTACATTAATAGCGTCCTTCTCAGACTGCCAAATTAAAATATTTTACCTTCTTATCCATTAAGAATATGCAAACATTTCATAGTATGATTTTTTTCACGTTTGTGAATGTTTGGTTTGAATACTTAAAAATGTGTATTCTATTTGGAATACACACAGAAGGTAGGAAACTAGTAAAATCTCATGAGTGAGAGAATGATATCTCAAGAGAAGCAATTTGGAATAAAATAATATCAAAGGAGGAAGGAGGAATAGTACAAAGAGTGTTAAATGTGGAGTGGTTTGGTGGATATGGTAGAGAATGAAGCATAGCGAGGTATAACTAACACTAAAACCTTTTGAAAACAACAGCAACATGGAAACCAACTACTGTAAAAGATCTCTAAACTTTGTACATTTATATACAGAAAGTGGTTAAATGGAGTTACCCTATAAGAGAACCAAATGTCAACAAGATGCCTCTTCTTAGCAAATAAAAGCCCTAGTACCAGAATGAGTTGCCAATCTGAGTTTGGGGCCAGTGAGATTCCACAAACCCTCAAATATTAGATTTTATTGCCATTGATGTTGATTACATTCCAGAACTTTATGAAAAGAAGCTTTTGCTAAATTTAGCACATACTTGAGTCATAAACGTGGATCAAGTGGCTATTGACATAGAAGCTTCATCCCTCTAGATAATTTTTAGAGTGTTGGAATGTGCTATGTGGGCTACTGAAGGAGAAAGGTGATCATTAATCTTACCAAGCTATGAACTATGTTAGTTTCACATGCAACTGACCTGGAAAGTTATTCCCACTACTACACAATAGTCAGTAAACTTTACAGGAGTAAGCAATGACTCATTGATTTGATTTAAGACCCAGTACATAAGATGGAACCCAAAACTGGCACTATTATTGGGCCAGGGACCTGTCGGTAGGTCAGGCATGAGCCTCATGGATATCCTGGTACAATATTCGACTAAGTGGATGCAGTATTAAAATGACTCCTGGGGCTGGAGAGATGGCTCAGCAGTTAAGACCACCACTGCTCTTGCAGAGGACGCGGCTTTGATTCCCAGCACTGACATGGCAGCTTAGATCCGTCTTTGACTCCAGTACCAGGGGAATCCGATGCCCTCTTTTGACCTCCGCGGCATTGCACAACATTGGTGCACCAACCTACATGCAGACAGTACACTCATACACATAAAAATAATAAATAAGGCCCGTCGTCTTCGCAGCTGGAGCCAGGTGGGTTTGGTTCGGCGCCATTGTCTCTTGGTGGGGGGGGGGGCTCCTGAAGCACAGGAGCCCAGAACCTTCTCCAGACAGGTGGATTTTTAGGGTAGATTGACACTTGGGTTGCTGGAAAAGTTTCTAAACTCTAAACCCTTGTAGGGGGTGGCTGTCTGGGCAGATCTGCCCTTCGCCTTTGCAGCCAGTGCCAGGTGGGTTTGGTTCTGCGCCATTGTCTCTTTGTGTGGAGGACTCCAGAAATACAAGAGCCTGGAGCTCACCCCAGACAGGTACCGGGACGTGGGCTGTCAGGCATACCCCACCCCAACAGGAATTGATGAGAGTATCCAAGTGGATTTTTTTTTAAGGTACGTTTTATTTTATTTTTTATACTTCTTTTTTCCTTCTTTTTTTTTTTCATTTTTTGACAATAAGTAATAATTTATAAGTACAAGCATCCTTCATGTAAAACCAATTTGCAAGCAATTGTGCCCAAACCCACACAGCCCATTGGTCCCACCATCCAGCTGGGGGGTGGGGGTTTGTAAATTTATAAGTACAAGCATCCTTCATGTAAAACCAATTTGCAAGCAATTGTGCCCAAACCCACACAGCCCATTGGTCCCACCATCCAGCTGGGGGATGGGGGTTTGTATGTACAATCAAGTTGATCAAATAAGTGTCCAGTCAATATTGTTGTAGTTTCACTATTCACCCCAATTGCAGCCCTTACATTCTACCACACCCCCTCTTCCACAGATTGTTCCTTAAGCTTAGAAAAGGCGCACAGGTGGAGGAGAGGCAAAAAAGTCTACTTTCTCTGAAGCTGTCATTTTTGGACTCTGGTCAATTCTGGCTGTTTCCTTTCATGGGCTGTTTGTCCAGGAATAACCTTTCAGTCCTACTAATGAAGCACAAGCAATTAGATATATAGGTATTTAAACATTTGTTTAATTGTACTAATTGTTATGGTAGGTTACTTTGGTATAGACACAGATGTTTGGATGGTATGTTAATCCATGAATTACATTTTTTTCTGTAATATCATCTCCTAACCACTAGAGAATGTAAGTTAGTGGCATCAACCATGGGTTATTACTCCAAGGAGCGAGTGTGATGGTTAATCCTATCTGTCAACTTAACTGGACTAAGGAACAAATAAGAGAAAAAGGATCTTCGGATTGGACTGCCTCAACCTGGATGGCCCACCCCAAATGTGGGTATTACCATCTGCCAGCAGGCAGTATAAAAGGCCATGGCAGAGGGAGCTGGTCCCCTTTTTTCCTGGGGCTTGCCTCTCTCTTATTGGTGAGTTTGTCTTGCTGCTGTGATTAATCTTTCAGATCCCAGCATTTACTGAGACCAGCAGATCTCTTAGAATCCTTCGGGACTTCAGCACCAGATTGGGATTACTGAGACATCCAGCCTTGCAGACTGAGAAGTTCCCTCGATTCTCAGCCTCTCCAGTGCAGAGCAGCTACTGTTGGAATACTTGAGCTCTGTCATGTGAGCAAATCAATAAATTGTATACAGCTATATATTAGTCCTGTTGCTTCTGTTTAAAGAACACTGACTAATAGAGATTTTGGTACCAGAAGTGGTTCTAGAGAAACAGAATTGAAAGGATGAATTTCTTTAGTGGGTTTGGTAGTTTCTGGAGCCAGCTCTCCAACCCAATAAAGTCTAGAGTTACTAAAGGCTCTCCTGGTGGCATGAAGAGGAATGATAATCCTTGGTGCAGAATATTTGATGTAATTATGAAGATAGATCCATTTGACTCACCTAACTCACCTCTTTTGAGGAGCAAGGAATTTAGCAACTCTGTATATAAAACTTTTGAGAAATTACAGAAAAATAAGGAAAATAATGATGTTGCCTGGTTGCTCCTAGCATCTCTGGATAAAGTGATAGAGGAAAATAAGGAGCTCAGTAATAAAATTGACCAGCTCCAGATTCGAAACAACAGTTTAAAAGTTTCCAAGTGTGCTCTGGAAGAGCATCTTCTCTCCAGCAGCCAAAGAGCTAAAGTGGCAGAAAATCAAGCTGGAGCCCTTATTATACATTTGGATGATTTACAATGCAAATTTAATTCCCAGCCACGAAGATTGTCAGCAGTCAAAGTGAGAGCACTGGTGGGGAAAGGGTGGAACCCTGAAACTTGGGATGGAGATGTGAGGGAGAACCACGAAGATGAGGACTTTGAACCCTCGGATTCTGAGGGATTTTCTTTATCTGAAGAATTAATCTCCCTACCCTCAGCAGAGAATCCACACCCTGCAGATCCCCCCTCCCCACCCTTGCCTGAGGAAACTAATCTCCCCTTCCCGGTGGGAGCTAATGCCCCTTAGGGCCCAGCAATTGTTGCCTCTAGACCTATAACTAGAGTCAAAGCTAAGTAAGCCCCTCAAGGTGAGATACAAAGTGTGGTACATGAGGAGGTGCACTACACCACTAAAGAAATTAATGAGTTTGCCGATTCATTCCTTCAGAAGCCTAAGGAATATGTGTGGGAATGGATTTTAAGGGTGTGGAATAATGGTGGAAGGAATATAAAATTGGATCAGACTGAGTTTATCGTTATGAGCCCATTGAGTAGAGATTCTAGGTTCAACATGGCAGCTTGAGCTGTTAAAAAAAAAGGTGTTAAACCCTCTTCTGACCTCCGCGGCATTGCACAACATGGGTGCACAAACCTGCATGCAGACAGTACATTCATACACATACAGAAATAAAAAAAAAAGGTGTTAAAAGTTTATTTGAATGGTTGGCTGACGTATTTATTAAAACATGGCCTACTAACAGCGAGTTAGAGATACCTGATATTCCTTGGCTTAGTATTGATGAAGAGATTGTGAGGGTCAGGCAGATGGGCATGCTTGAGTGGATTTGAAGTGTAAAACCACATTCTCCACAATGTGAGGACCCAGAGGACATGCCTTTCACTGAATTTATAAGATGGAAAGTACAGAGAGAGACACCAGAACATTTGAAGAGCTTTGTTTTTGCTCTATTTCTTATGCCAGATCTTACAGTTAGAGAAGTTGTTGCTAGCTTGCATAAATTAAATGTACACGTAAGAGGTTTAACAGGACCTCAGGGTAGGTGTCAGGTGGCAGCACTGAATTACCAAAGGCCAGATGAGTGTAGTTATCATAGTTATCATAATGGGCAGCAAAGGCAAAACAATGCCTATAAGGGCATGACCTGAAATGTTCTTTGGAACTGGCTAATTAATCATGGTTCCCAGGAACCAAATACATAAGAAGCCTACTAAGTTTTTATTTGATCTGTATAAGCAGAAAAGCTCTAGAAAAAATGATAGGAAGTCAACATTGGATTTCAGCAGTAGCAAATCCCATCCAGTTAACCATTTTCCAGACTTGAGACGGTTCATGACACAGAACCCCTTGAATGAAGGGGTGGCCAGGTTCCAATGAGAAAGGACCTTGTCACAATACCAAAGAGTTATGCTGTTTGCCTTCCTCCTGTCCTTCCCCAGAGGGAATTGAGGCCTTTTACTAAGGTAACTGTACACTGGGGAAAAGGAAATAATCGGAGTTTTCGAGGCTTATTGGATACTGGTTGAGTTGACAGTGATCCCAGGAGACCCTAAAAAAGCATTGTGGAAAATGATGTACGAAATGCACAAACCATCAATAAAAATAAAAAAAAAAAAAACAACAACAACATTGTGGCCCTCTGGTTAAAGTAGGAGCCTATGGAGATCAGGTGATAAATGGAGTTTTGGCTGATGTCTGACTCACAGTGGGCCCAGTGAGTCCCAGAACTCATCCTGTGGTCATTTCCCCAGTCCCAGAATGTAAAATTGGGATAGATATAATTAGAAATTGGCAGAATCCCCACATTGGTTCCCTGACCTGTGGAGTGAGGGCTATTATGGTTGGAAAGGCCAAATGGAAACCATTGGTGTTGCCTCTACCAGGGAAAATAGTGAAACAAAACCAGTATCTTATCCCTGGAGGGATTGCAGAAATTAGTGCCACCATCAAGGATTTGAAAGATGCAGGGGTGGTGATTCCTACCACATCTCCACTTAACTCTCCAATTTGGTCTATGCAAAAGACAGATGGATCATGGAGAATGACAGTTAAGTATCAAAAACTCAACCAACTAGTGACACCAATTGTAGCCGCTGTACCAGATGTGGTGTCCTTACTTGAGCAGATTAATATGTCTGCTGATACCTGGTATGCAGCTACTGATCTGGCCAATTCTTTCTTCTCAATACTGGTTCATAAGGACCACCAGAAGCAATTTGATTTTAGCTGGCAAGGCCAACAGTATACTTTTACTGTCTTATCTCAAGTGTATGTTAACTCTCCAGCCTTGTGCCATAACTTAGTTAGAAGGGATCTTGATCACATGATTCTTCCAGAAAATATCACACTGTTCCACTATATTGATGATGTTATGCTGATTAGACCCAGTGAACAGGAGGTAGCAGTTAGTCTAGACTTGTTGGTAAAGCATATGCACATGAGAGGATGCAAAATAAATCCAACTAAAATTCAAGGGCCATCTACCTCAGTGAAGTTTCTAGTTCAGTGGTGTGGAGCATGCAGAGACATTCCTTCTAAGGTAAAGAATAAGTTGTTGCATCTGGCACCTCCCTCCACCAAGAAATAAGCACAATGGTTAGTGGGTCTTTTTGGATTCTGGAGGCAGCACATTCCTCATCTGGGTGTGTTAGTACGACCAATATATCAGGTGACTTGGAAAGCAGCAAACTTTGAGTGGGGCTTGGAACAGGAAAAGGCTCTTCAACAGGTCCAGGCTGTAGTGCAGGCCACTCTGCCCCTAGGGCCATAGGATCCAGCAGACCCAATGCTGCTTGAGTATCAGTAGCAGATAGAGATGCTGTCTGGAATCTGTGGCAGGCTCCCATAGGGGAATCACAGTGGAGGCCCTTCGGATTTTGGAGTAAGGCTCTACCTTCATATGCAAACAACTATTCTCCTTTTGAGAGACAGCTCTTAGCCTGCTATTGGGCCTTAGTGGAAACCGAAAGTTTGACAATGGACCACCAAGTCACCATGCGACCTGAGCTGCCTATCATGAGCTGGGTGTTATCTGACCCACCAGACCATAAAGTAGGACATGCGCAGCAACAGTCCATTCTCAAATGGAAGTGGAACGTATGTGACAGGGCCCAGGCAAGCCCTGAGGACAAAAGCAAGCTACATGAAGAAGTTGCCCAAATTCTTATGGTTCCCACTGCTGTTACAGTGCCTCCTGTGCTTAAACATGCACCTATGGCTTCATGGGGTTTGCCTTATGATCAGGTGACTGAGGAAGGGCCTGGTTTACTGATGGTTCTGCATGCTATGCATGCACCACCTAGATGTGGACAGCTGCAATATTACAGCCTATTTCTGAAACAACCATAAAGGACACTGGTGAAGGAATGTCTTCACAGTAGGCAGAACTTCAGGCAGTGCACATGGCTGTGCATTTTGCCTGGAAGGAGAAATGGCCAGAGGTTCAATTATATACTGATTCATGTGCTGTATCCAAAGGTTTGGATAGATGGTCAGGGACTTGGAAGGAGCATGATTGGAAAATTGGTGAGAAAGACATTTGGGGAAGAAGTATGTGGATAGAGCTCTCCGAATGGTCAAAGGATGTGAAGATACTTGTGTCTCATGTAACTGCTCATCAAAAGGTGATCTCAGCAGAGTTTAATAATCAAGTAGATCAGATGACTCGTTCTGTGGATAGTCAGTCTCTTTCTCCAGCTATCTCTGTAGTTGTTCAATGGGCCATGAACAAAGTGGTCATGGTGGCAGAGATGGAGGTTATACATGGGCTTGATAGAATGGACTTCCACTCACCAAGACTGATGTGGCTACAGCTGCTGCCAAGTGCCAGATTAGTCAATAGCAGAGACCAACATTGATCCCCCGATATGGTGCTATTCCCCAGGGTGACCAGCCAGCAACCTGGTGGCTGGTTGACTACATTGAACCACTTCCATCATGGAGGGGACAGCGTTTTTGTCCTTACAAGGATAGATAGTTTTTCTGGTTATGGATTTGCCTTTCCTGCTCATATTGCTTTTGCCTACCATCCAGGGACTTACAAAATGCCTTATCCACCATCATGATATTCCTCACAGCATCGCTTCTGACCAAGAAACTCACTTCACGGCCAAAGAAGTGTGACAGCGGGCCAATGGTCATAGTATCCACTGATCTTACCATGTTCCCCACCACCCAGAAGCAGCTGGCTTGATAGAACGATGGAATGGCCTCTTGAAGACACAGTTACAGCACCAATTAGGTAGCAATACCCTAGACGGCTGGGGCAAGATTCTCCAGCAGGCAGTATATGCTTTGAATCAGCATCCACTATATGGTACTGTTTCTCCTATAGCCAGAATTCGTGGGTCCAGGAACCAAGGGGTGGAAGTGGGAGTGATTCCACTCACTATCACCCTTAGTGACCCAGTAGAAAAATTTTTGCTTCCTGTACCCACGACCTTGCATTCTGCTGGTATAGAAGTTATGGCTCCAAAGGGGAGAGTGCTTTTGCCAGGAGAGATACAGCAAACATTCCATTGAACTGGAAGCTAAGACTTCCCCCGGGCCACTTTGGGCTTCTACTGCCCTTAAAACAACAGGCTAAGGAAGGAATAACAGTAGTAGAAAGAGTGATTGATCTAGACTACCAGGGGGAAATTGGAGTTTTTCTCTACAATAGGGGCAAGGAATATTATGTCTGGAAGGCAGGAGATGCTGTAGGGTGCCTTCTGGTGCTACGATGTCCTATGATTATGGTCAATGGGAAACTCCAACAACCCAAACCAGACAGGAAAATAAATGACCCAGACCATTCAGGGATGAAGGTATGGATCACTCCTCCAGGGAAAGAGCCAAGACCTGCAGAGGTGCTTGCTGATGGTGGAGGAAATACAGAATGGGTAGTAGAAGAAGGTAGTCATAAATATCAGCTGAGGCCATGGGACCAGATGCAGAAACGTGGATTATAATAGATATTAACTTTTAACTTTTGTCTTATGTGGTTAAGAATATATATATATATATATATATATATATAAAGCAGATAGTTGTTTTGTTCCCTTTTGAATGTGCAACTGAGATAAGTCTTAATTGTTGTCATATTTAGGTTATTAGATACTGATGGACTAAGTGTTCCTCAAGGACATTACTGCATACTCTATGATATAATGCTTTGCTATTGCACATGAGACACTTAAAACATATTAGGCGGAATTATGACCTTGCCATAGTTCACAATTGACATTTAAGCATAACATAAGGAGAGGCTATTTATTGGGTGTCAAGCTGACAATGACTTGTGATGGTTAATCCTTGGTGTCAACTTGACTGGACTAAGGAACAAATAAGAGAAAAAGATCTTCGGATTGGACTACCTCAACCATGATGGCCCACCCCAAATGTGGGCATTACCTTCTGCTGGCAGGCAGTATAAAAGGCCAAGGCAGAGGGAGTTGGTCCTTTTTTTTTTTTTTCCTGTGGCTTGCCTCTCTCTCACTGTTGAGTTTGTCTTGCTGCTGTGTTCAACCCTTCAGATCCCAGCATGTACTGAGAGTGGCAGATCTCCTGGAATCTATCGGGCCTTCAGCAGCAGATTGGGACTACTGAGACATCCAGCCTTGTGGACTGAGCAGTTCCCTGGATTCTCAGCCTCTGCAGTGTGGCATGGCTACTGTTGGACTACTTGAGCTCTGTCATGTGAGCAAATCAATAAACTGTATATAGCTATATATTTGTCTTGTTGCTTCTGTTTCTTTAGAGAACCCTGACTAATACAGAGAGCTAATAGCCAATCAGATTTGGGATATACAGACATATGGCTGCCACTTCCACATAGTATTTCCAGGCAGGTTAGGTGTAGCTGGTGCTGATGGAGGAGTCTTGTTTGACTCAACGAGACCTATATTTGCTTTATTGGTTTAGAGGCCTTTGATAACACTCTCTGGTATCCCAGAGACCAACTGTACACTTGCAAGTGCAGTCTCAATACATCTTTCCCTTGCTTATATCAGGTCTTCAACAGCAGGGCCTTACTACCTCTCTTCTTGCAGGTATCCCAGTTTACAGGCAAGAAACCTTTGCCTTCTGAGGGTGGGGGCTTGGATCCCCTGGGCAACATCTCCTTGGTAGAATAATCCATTACTGATATCAGAGTTCTCCTATATTAATATATTTTGCTTAAATGCACAGTTTAAGGAGACTTTAGTATTATATTTGATTCTGAATAGAGAATATTTCTTTTCACAGTTCCTATGTCTATTAGTCAATTAAAGAAGGCACTTTTACCGGTTTTATAAGAGATCACCTCTATAACAGTTGGCTCCAATTTACAGTTAGAGAACGATCTCATCATCATCATACTCCTCCTTGTTCTATGAAGAGGATGTAAGAAAGTCTGTCATATTAAAACTTTGTGTCACCTAGAAGGTAAGTTTTGTTAGGACTCATTATAAACAGTTGTTAGAAATAGGATCCACAGAGGGGTTAATTGGAAATATAAATTTTTGTTGTCCACATTTATTTTACTTAAAATCTGTATAACAATAACTTTGGGATTGTCACATACAAATGTTCTCTAATATTTTTTCTGTTGTACAGTATCATCTTGTAGCATTCTCTTTTACCTGTAGGATGATTTAACTTAAGGAATTAAGTTTGCTTCCCAAGTTAACGACATACACTCACCCAAAAGAGCTTGGGTGAATTTTTTGAAATCTGTGCCTTGATTCCTGCCTGCATGTGTATGTACTACAACTGCCTTTTTGAGACTAATGGATCAAAAAATAAAAACCTCAAATAAAAAGGGGGGATACAGTTATATATGAAACGTTTTTCTCAAAAACTTTGCAATTTAAATCTTAAAACTAACTATGCAAAAAATTTGTGTGTTCCCACAGGTTAAAATGTCACCAAAGTAATGGCTGAGAAAGAAAAGATACAGCTTTGCATTGTGTAGGATGTACCAGGAAGTGCCAGCAGAAAGCTTGGCCCATATGAACATTGAAAGGAAGAAAAGCCTCAGATTGCTACAGACTTCACACCCCTCAGTGAATCCTACTTGTAACAACTGTTTATAATAAGTCCAAATGGATTTTTTTGGAGAACCTTCAGAACAGGACGGGAAGAGTGACTTAGACTTCCAATAACCAATATGTAAACAAAATCAAAAGCCTGAAACCTAGACAATCAATGCTCCATAAACAAGGAGGAGGGAAAAAAAAAAAGCATCAGAAGGAGGGAAGCAAAACCATCCTCTAGTGAAAAGACATTTGTGATTGGCATTGGAATACAGGCAAAGAATAAAAATGGAAACCTTCATGCCAGGGACATGACGAAGGGATAACCTGGGAAAGGTGCAGGATAATTCCTCACCAAGCTCTACAAACCCTGCGGGAGATAGCTAGTGTGGGATCTCCCTGGAGGAAACCCAAGAAACAGATCTTAGAGGAATAATTGCAAACTTCTACAGAGAAATGAAAGAAAATAAAGAAGAAGTCAGAGAACTAAGGAGAGAGAATGAAAAACTCAAAAAGGACCTAGAAGGATAAAATGACAAACTTTAGAAAAAAAACTAAAGGAAGAGAATGACAAACTTCAGAAAGAACTAGAGGAAGAAAAAAACAAACTCTGCAAGGCAGTAGAAACACTGAAAAAGGAAGCCAACCAGCAAAGTAAGGAGTACCAAGAAGAGATTGAGAAGCTCAAAAAGGAAATGGAATACTAAAGAAATCTCAGGATGAAATGAAAAAGGAAATAGAACACTCATCCAATCAAGAAGAAAGGAAAGGAAAACACCTCAGAAATAGTATGGAAGAAGCAGAACAAAGAATATCAGACCTGGAAGATAACACAGAGCAATTAAAAAGCTCAAATAAAGTTTATGAAAAATTTAAAAATACACAAAAGTAGAACAACCAGGAAATATGGGACACCATGAAAAGATCAAACCTCCACATCATAGGAATAGAGGAAGGAGAAGAATCTTAGGAGAATAGCATTGATCAGATCTTTAACAGAATAATAGAAGAAAATTTCACCAAACTAAAAATAGAAAAACCCATTCAAATACAAGAAGCACATAAAACTCCAAATAGACAAGATCAGAAAAGAAACTCCCCATGCCATATCGTAGTTAAAATGCTAGATGCCCAAAACAAAGACAAAATTCTGAAAGCTACAAAAGAAAAACAAGTCACATACAAAAAGAAACCCATCAGAATTACAACTGATGTCTTGGCACAAACCATGAAAGCAAGAAGAACATGGAGAAAAGCATTCCCAGTGTTAAAGGACCATGGATGCCAACCCAGAATAATATACCCCACAAAAATGTCCATTATAGTTGAAGGAGAGAGAAAAAAAAAAAACTTCTAAGACATAAACAAGATGATAGACTACATGGCCGGAAACCAACTCTTCAGAAAATACTTGAAGCAATTCAAAGGACAGAAGAGGGGAGCAACTATCCCCAAGCATCTAGGAAAAGAAACTAATAAAAGCATAACTGCAAGAGTAGAATCGGAGACTAAAACTCCAAATGGATAATATGGTGAAAGGGAGCATCATCCATCTTTCAATTATAACCTTAAATATTAATGGACTAAACTCTCCAATCAAAAGACATAGACTGGAGGAATAGATTAGGAAACAAAATCCATCTTTATGCTGTCTACAAGAAACCCATCTCAATTTCAAGGATAGGCATCAACTTAAAGTGAAGGCATGGAAGAAAATATTTCAAGCAAATGATACAAAAAAGAAAGCAGGTGTTGCTATTTTAATATCAGACAAAATAGACTTCAAAGCAAAAGAAATCAAAAGAGACAAAGAGAGCCATTACATCTTTATTAAAGGAACAATTGGCAATGAAGATCTCACAATCATGAATATATATGCACCAAACTCTGGTGCACCAAACTTTATAAAGACAACTCTTCAGGATCTCAAGGCACAGATTAACCCCAGTACACTAATAGTAGGGGATTTCACTACCCCACTAAGTCCTTTAGACAGATCAGCAGGACAAAGAATAAACAGAGAGATATCTGAACTGAATGAAACAATACACCAAATGGACCTCAGAGACATCTATTGAATATTCCACCAAAACACCAGAGAATACACTTTGTACTCAGCACCCAATGGAACATTTTCCAAAATAGACCTTATCCTGGACACAGGAAAAAACTCAACAAATACAAAATATTGAAATAATCTCATGCACTCTATCAGAACACAGTGCAATAAAACTCAATATCAACAACAGGATAAACCCTACCAACCTACAAGAACACATGGAGATTAAACGACACTCTCCTGAATAATGAATGGGTCAAGGAAGAAATAAAGAAAGAAATAAAAACATTCCTGGATCTGAATGACAATGATATTACAAAACAACATAACCTATGGGACACTTTAAAAACAGTTCTAAGAGGGAAGTTTATAGCCCTACGTGCCTACATCAAAAAAACAGAAAGAGCACAAGTGAACGAATCTAACACTGCAGCTAAAAATACTTGAGAGACAACAAAAAATGAACCATAAATGCAGGAGACAGGAAGAAATAACAAAAATCAGAGTAGAGATCAATGAAATAGAAACAAAAAATCTATACAAAAAAATCAATGAATCCAAAAGTTGGATCTTGAGAGAATAAACAAGATAGACAGAACTCTAGCCCACTTAACCAAAAGAAAGAAGGAACAACTCTAAATCAATAGAATCTGTGATGAAAGGGGAAACATCACAACAGACAATGAAAAGATCCAGACGATCATACGGGAATATTTCACAAACTTATACTCTAGTAAGTTCGAAAAACTAGAAGAAATGGATGAATATCTGAAATCCTGGGAATCACCAAAGCTCAACCAAGAAGATATCAACAGCTTAAATAGACCAATAATATATGAGAAATTGAAGATATAATAAGAAGCTTCCCAACCAAGAAAAGCCCAGGCCCAAATGGTTTCATGGCAGAATTCTATAAAATATTTCAAAAAGAATTACAACCATTACTACTCAAGTTGTTTAGAAGGATACAAATGGAGGGAGTTCTCCCAGAATCCTTCTATGAAGCTAGAATCGCTCTGTTACCAAAACCAGGCAAAGATACAACCAAAAAGGAGATCTAAAAACCCATCTCCTTAATGAACACAAATGCAAAAATTCTAAATAAAATACTTGCAAATTGCATACAGAGCCACATCAAGAAGATCATCCACAATGACCAAGTTGGATTCATTCCAGAAATGCAGGGATGGTTCAATATACGAAAATCAATAAATATCATCAAACATATAAATGAACTAAAACACAAAAACCATACGATCATCTCAATTGATGCAGAAAAATCATTTGACAAAATCCAGCATCCCTTCATGCTTAAAGTCCTAAAGGGAATTGGATTGGAGGTATCATTCATCAATGTAATCAAGGCCATATACAGGAAACCCACAGCCAATATCATCCTAAATGGGGAAATGGCAGAAGCATTCCCCTTAAAGTTAGGAAGTTGACAAGGCTGCCCCCTGTCACCACTCCTTTTCAATATACTGCTTGAAATACTTGCTAGGTTAGTAAGGCAAGAAAAGGAAATTAAAGGAGTTCTAATTGGAAAAGAGGAAGTCAAGATATCCCTTTTTGCTGATGATATGATCGTTTACTTAAGGGATGCTAAGAACTCCACCAGTAAACGCCTAGAAATGATTAAGAGCCTCAGTAAAGCGGCAGGATACAAAATAAATCTAGAAAAATCAGTAGCCTTTCTTTACACCAACAACAACAAGCAACTAGAGAAGAATTCCAGGAGAAACCTTCCCCACTCAAAATAGCATTCAAAAACAATCTAAAATACCTAGGAGCAAAGCCTAACCAAAGACAACCAAGGATCTCTACAACAAAAATCTAAACCCCTGTAGAAGGAAATTAAGAAGACATCCACAGAAGATGGAAAGACTTTCCATGCTCATGGATTGGAAAATACATAGTAAAAATGTCCATTCTATCAAACTCTTGTACAGATTTAATGCAATCCCAATTAAAATCCCCAAGATTTTCTTCACAGGCTTGGAAAAAAAAATAAAAAAAAAAAAAAACAAAGACCCCGAATACCAAAGCAATGCTGAGTGAAAAGAGCATAACAGGGGAGATCTCTATACCAGACTTCAAACTATACTACAGGGCTATAGTCATAAAAACAGCTTGGTACTAGTACAAAAACCAACCAGTTGACCAATGGAACAAAACTGAAGAATCAAACCCGATCACATATAATTTCAGCCATCTCATATTCGACAAGGAGGCCAAGAAGTCTCAATGGAGGAAAGAGAGCATCTTTAGCAAATGGTGTTGTCAAAAAGCTGGATCACCACCTGTAGAAGAATGAAATTAAACCCCTACTTCTCGCCCTGTACAAAAGTCAATTCCAGGGCTGGAGAGATAGCCTAGCGGTTGAGAGCGCTGACCGCTCTTACAGAGAACCCGGGTTCGATCCCCAGCACCCACATGGCGGGCTGAGAACTGTCTGAAACTCCAACTCCAGGAGAACTCCAGGTCCAGGGGAATCCGACACCCCTCTTCTGACCTCCGCGGCATTGCACGACACGGGTGCACAAACCACATGCAGACAGTACACTCATTACACATACAAAATAAATAAATTAAATTAAAAATTATTAAAAAAAAAAAAAAAAAAACCAAAAAGTCAATTCCAGATGGATCAAAGACCTCAATGTGAAACCCAAAAACTCTGGAGGCAATAGAAGAAAAACTTGGCAGCAGACTACAAGACATAGGCATAGGAAAAGACTTCCTAAATCAGACAGCAGCTGCACAAGAAATAAGATCGACAATTCACAAATTAGACCTCATCTAACTCAAAAGCTTCTGTACTTCAAAAGAAACAATAAAGGAAGTGAAGAGAAAACCCACAGAGTGGGGGGAAACCTTCACTGCAAATACATCTGACAAAGCATTGATTTCCAGAGTATACAAGCTACTCAAAAAACAAAGAAGAAAGAAAACAAACAAATCACTCAAAAGATGGAGCAAAGAACTGAATAGAGACTTAACAGAGGAAGAATTAGTGATGGCTGAGAAACATCTCAAAAAAAAAACGTTCAACATCACTAATAATTAGGGAAATGCAAATTAAAACCACTTTAAGATATCATCTTCCTCCGATAAGACTGGCTAAGATCAAGAAAGCAAATGATCAAGTGCTGGAGAGGTTGTGGGAAAAGGGGAACACTCATCCATTGCTGGTGGGAATGTAAACTTGTACAACCACTATGGAAAGTAGTGTGGAGAACACTTTGAAAACTCAAAATGAGTTTGCCATTCAACCCAGCCATAGCACTCCTGAGTATATAACCTCAAGACTCATTTTACTGCAGAAATACATGCACAGCTATGTTTATTGCAGCTCTGTTCACAATAGCAAAAACCTGGAACCAGCCCAAAGGTCTCTCAACTGACGAGTGGATAGAGAAAATGTGGTACATGTACACAATGGAGTTCTATGCAGCAGTAAAGAAAGATAATGTCATGAACTTTGAAGGTAAATGGATGGAACTAGAAGATATTATGTTGAGTGAAGTAACACAATCCCAGAAAAGCAAACCAAATGATGAATGGTATTCCTCATCTGTGGATGTCAATAACCCAGTTGTAAATACTTCTTATGGGGAGGGATGCATATTGGAAAGAACAACAGAAAGATTGCATCAAAAACTGAAATGGTGAAACTGGAGGGGTGGGATGGGTGGGAGAGGCACACGGGTCTATATTCGATTAATGTATATTTAATTGATGTGAGTTTAACAAGTAACCAACTTTGCCCAAATTCTATCTATAAACTACATCATATTTTAGAACTCAACAAAGGTAAAAATTTCTATATTAAACAACATTGGTTTAAAGGTTTTAATAAAAACTGTAATACATCTAAGTTAAGTGGAAATATAAATTGTCCACATTTGTTCTACTTAAAATCTGTATGACAATAACCTTGGGATTGACATATACAAAAGTTCTTTATAATTTCTGTGTTATACTCTACCATCATGCAACATTCTCTTTTACCTGTAGGATAATTTAACTTAAGGAATTAAATTTGCTTCCCAAATTAACAACATTTAGTCACCCAAAACACCTTGGGTAAATTTAATGAAATTTACGCCTTGATTCCTGCCTATAGGTATGTGTACTACTACTGCCCTTTTGAGACTCATGGGTCAAAAAATAAAAACCTAAAATAAAAAAAATAGGTGGGATATAGTTATATATTAAGCCTCTTTGTCAAATTTTTAATTTAAATCTTAAAACTAACTATGGGAAAAGATTTGTATGTTCCCACAGGTCAAAATGTCACCATTTAATGGATGAGAAAGAAAAGATACAGCTTTCATTGTGCAGGATGTACCGAGAAATACCAGCAGAGAAGTTGGCCCATCTAAGCATTAAAAGGAAGAAAAGTGTCAGACTGCTACAGACATCAAACATCTCTGTGGATCCTATTTGTAACAACTGTTTATAATGAGTCCTAATGAACCTTGCCTTCTAGGGACCACAAAGTCTTAATATGAGAGACCTTCTTACCTCCTTTTCATAGAACAAAGAAATACAGGATGGTAATGAAGTTATTCTCTAACCATAACTGAGAGCCGACTGTTATAGAGGTAATCTTCTAAAAAACCAGTATAACTGCTTTCTTTAATTGACAAATAGACATAGGAAATGTGAAAAGGATTACTCTCTATTCAGAGCCAAATGTAATACTAAAGTCTTTTCAAACTGTGCATTTAAGTAAAATATATTAATAAAGGAGGGCTCTGATATCAGCAATGGATTATTTTGCCAAGGAGATGTTGGCCAGGGGATCCAAGGCCCCCCAATAGGTAAAGGATTCTTGCCTGTAAACTGGGATACCTGCAAGAAGAGAGATGGTAAGGCCGTGCTGTGGAAGACCTGATGCAAGCATGGGAAAGATGTATTGAGACCACACTTGCAAGTGTACAGTTGGTCCCTGGAATGCCAGAGAATGTTACCAAAGGTTTCTAAACCAATAAAGCAAAGATTGGTCTCCTTGAGTCAAGCAAGACTCCTCCGTCAGCATCAGCTACACCTCACCTGCCTGTAAATACTGTGCAGCAGTGCCAGCCACATGTCTATCCCAAATCTAATTGGCTATTAGCTCTCTCCTTGGAGGAATAATTCATGGCTGATGCCACAAGCTTATATCCTCTAGTGGTTAGGAGAAGTTATAAGCCACAGTAAGACCTTGTCATCTTTTACAGAAAAAATATAATTCATGTATTAGCATACAATCCAAACATCTGCTTCTATACCAAAGTAACCTACCATAATAATTAGTACTGTTTAAATACCTATATATCGAATTGCTTGTGCTTCTTTAGTAGGATTGAGAGATTATACCTGGACAAGCTGTCAACCCATGAAAGGAAACAGCCAGAACTGATCAGAGTCCAAAATAACATCTCCAGAGAAAGTAGACTGTTTTGCTTCTCATCCACCAGTACCCCTTTTCTAAGCCTAGGGAAAAATCCGTGGAAGAGGGGGCATGGTAGAATGTAAGGACTGTGATTGGGGTGAATGGTGAAACTACAGCAACGTATTCTGGACACTTATTTGATCAACATGATTTTATATAAAAGCCCCACCAGATGGATGGTGGAAGACATGGGCTGTGTGGGTTTGGGCATAGCTGCTGGCAAATTGGTTCTACATGAAGGATGCTTGTACTCATAAGTTATTACTTATTGTTAAAAAATAAAAATTAAAAAATTGAAAAGATAATAATAAATAAAAAAATTAAAATAAAAAAATCAAAAAGATAAAATGAAGAAAAATGAGCTCTAGTGACTTATAGTTATACTGAAAGATTAGTGCATCTCTCATTCCTCATCAAAGAAGTTCCTTGCACTAAAAGGCAGATATTACAGAGACCTGCACCTGTTCCACATGGAAAGAATAAGAGATTAGACAGTGTTGAACCTTAAATGTATATCTCTGACCCATCTATCAACCCAATGCTCATGGAGCATTGCAAGAAAGGGGGCAGAAAAATTTTATGAGTAAGAGGTGGCAAGTGACTACAAAGAACCAGAGTTTTACAGGAAACACAGCAGATTCCCCATATAAAGTTATAGCACTTGTGACAGTATGCCCAAGACCTGCTCAAGTGTAAACCCCATAAAATCTCAGCATGACAGGGAGGTGGGCCTGACGTCTTCATCCTATCTAAGAATTTATTGGAATATGATGGCAGCTGGACGAGGAGTTCATTTTCTGTGAGGGTGTGGCTGCACTTAGGTCAGTCATATTCTGAGGCTACTTCCACACTAAAGATTAGTTGAGCAACACAAATTGGACTGAATGGGACAAAGAAGGTGAGTATGTTGGGGGCTTGAGGTAGATCTGGGAGGAGGTGGGGAAGAGGAAATATGATAAAAATATATTATATGAAACTCTTAATAAATTAATAAAATTAAAAATAAACTAAAATGAAAAAATAATTTATTTTTTAATGTTCTTTTCCTGTTCAATTGATAAAAATAATCTTCAGGGAAGAATGACAAATTGTAGTTCACCATTCTAGGATATAGTCTATCAAAATAGTGAACTGTAGCTTGTGTTCAGAATAAGTACAAAAGAATTATCAATATCCTTGCTAGCTAATTTGTTCCTAAGTTGTAATCCAGTGTTAGAGCTGGTATGAATTGATTTACAATAAAATAGAGCTCAGAAGTTCTGAGAAGCAGCTCAGGGTCCAGACGGGGCATGGGCCACTGAAAAGACTGGGTTCATCAAACAGCCTGTAGATTGGAACACCAAATGGGACACAGCTGCCAGGTTCTGAATTTCCCTTTTTTTCTATTTTAAAATCATTTTGGTCAGCCTTCCTTGATTGTTATCTGTCTTCCTCTACTTATTACCTACTTTACTCACAACCTGAGTGCACCTGTGATTGTCATCTCTCTTACCTGCTTTCAAGCAACATTTCTGTGTGCTTTCAATGATTAACTGCCCTCCGTCACAGTTGTTACCTGGTTAATTTTTACTTTCCTTGGAATCCTGGCCTTTTCCCATGCTTTCTGAGACTCCCCCCACCCCCGCTTTTCACTATATAAATTTGTAACAAAGAAAGAATAAATGAGGTTGGCAAAAGACAAGTGTCCCAGAGGTGCATCTGTGGGCTCTCTGTGCTGCTTCTGGCTAAAGCTCCTGGGTGGATAGGGGCTGATCAGCCTTACTGGGGGTCCCTGCAATCTATTGCCCTCCAAAAATGCCCAGAGGACATGATCAAGATAATCTCTCACAACTGAGCTTAGAAGCTTGTCTCCTAGGGGAGTCCAGATCCAGTCTGGATGGCCATCACAACTAACCATCACTTCATCATAAAAATATACAATTACAATGTAAAATGTCTTAATGTTACAAAGTTAGATGGGACAATTAATAGGGATATCCAAATTCTTGTTCATGGAGACTGTTCCACTTTCCTTTCAAATGCTGTAACAAAAACTCTGTCCAAATACCGACTTGAGGAGGAAAGGGTTTATTTGCCTTTCATCTCCTTGGTCACAATTCATGAATTAGGGAACACAATTTAGGAACACAAGGTAGGAACCAGGGGGCAGGAACTGAAGCATGAGCCATGGAGGAATGCTGCTTACTGCCTACTTTATTATACAATACAGAACCACCTGCCCAGGGATGGCACCATACCCAGTACGCTGGGCCCTCCCACACCATTGAACAACCAAAATATACCATAAATGCATGGCCACAGGCCCCTCCAATGGAGCCAATTCCCGAATTTAGGCTCCCTCAACCAAAGTCTGATAAATTGACACTGAAACTATCCAGCACAGAGACTTTAAGGAAGTCCAAAGAAAGATAGATTCTGCCAGAAAAACAGATATGTTTTTACTGTCCACTGTTTCAGATGGAACAAGATTTATTCTATATTCAGCTTTATAGCTTTATGAAATAACTTTCTCCATCCCTCTGGAGAGAATGAAATTATTTGTTTGACTTCCCAAGACAGAGAACCCATCTAGTTTCACAGTAGATGGACTCATGTGTTGAACTGTTTTCCAGAACACACATTCTCTTATGTTTCTAGTAAAACTAAGGTATAAAATTCTTGAGACATTTGGAGGGTGTGAAGAGGCAGTCCTCATTTTGAATTCACCTACAATAGCTAATATAATGGACTGTCTTTCTAGCTGTCTGGCATGGCTGCCCCTTTCCCTGGAATCTCTTTCATCTTGTCTGACTACAGTGCTAGTATTCATTTTAAGACTAACAGTACTAATTACTGCAGGGTCTACCAGCTACCAAGGTTAGAGAAACATTGTTGAAGACAACAGTTTTGGGTTTTTTTTGTTTTTTTCTATGTGAGGTTCCAGTGTGTGCCCTGTAGTATCAGCCCTGCCCTTGATCTACCCCATTTTAATTCAGCTCCTCCTCTGACTTCTTGAAACAGCCATAGAGAAATGAAATAGAAATGAAATAGAAAAAAAAAAAAAACATCACCAATGCTTTAGTAAGTGCTTAAATCTCTTAGGTTATTGCATTTTACCTCATTATTTTATTCCATTGCCCAAAACATATTTGTCATGCTGTATAGCACAACCACCCTATTCCCTGTCTACAATTAAATCAAATATAATCTAAATATATTGTAATAGTCAAATGTCTTGTGACAAAAATAAAATTCCTTCAGTGTATACACCCTAGATTTTCTATTAAGTTTCCACTAACAATTTGCTAACAAAAATTAAAAGAAAACAAAAAAAATGAAACATCTTCACAATTTATAACTTTAAACAAGGCGTGTGATTAGTAAAACAAAATCAAAATAGCATGACTTTTTAATTTAAAATTCAGAAAAAATTAAGTCTGTTTTACCAAAAATATTTTACTTTTAAACTCCTGGATTTTGTTTTTGCATAGAACTGAGATGATTTCTGGTTTGTTCACCAAGTGCCTGAGTACAGATTTTCCAAAACCTTAGAAGGTGAATTAGTTCAAGGCTGCATCTGTGATGTGCATCATTTTATATAAACATAGTAAGTTACTAAATACTAGAAAGCAATAGTATCCTGATACGTTTCTTACTTTAGAAAGTCACTTTCCAGTTTCTCAGATTTCCTATTACATAATATGAATAGTTTCCCTAAATTAACATAGACATTTAATGTTGTCTGAGAACAAAAGTATCAGTAGGAAGCTAAAGTTGTCTTGAATCTTCAATCAGCAGTCAATTTAGTTACTGTCCTGTACAGTTTTATTTTTTTTATTTTTTTTTTCACAACATTTTTTTTTTTTTTGTCCTGTACAGTTTTAAAGAAGCCTGGACAAGCTGGCAGCCCATGAAAGAAAACAGCCATAATTGACTGGAGACCAAGACAACAGCTCCAGAGAAAGTAGACTGCTTTGCTTCTCATCCACCTGTGCCCCTTTTCTAAGCCTAGGGAACATTCTGCGGAAGAGGGGCCACAGTAGAATGTAAGGGCTGCGATTGGGGTGAATGGTGAAACTACAACAATATAGACTGGACACTCATTTGAACAACTTGATTTAACATACAAGCCCCCCCCTGCTGGATGGTGGGACCCATGAGCTGTGTGGATTTGGGCACAACTGCTCGCAAATCGGTTTTACATGAAAGATGCTTGTACTCACAAATTATCATATTGTTAAAAAATGAAAACAAAACAAAACAAACAAAAAAAAAACAGAGAAAGATGCAGAAAAGTTACAGCAGAATGCATGATCTGGGATGGGTAGGGGTGGGGTGGGGTGAAGGGAAGGGGATATATGCCTGAACTGAATTGGAAAATGATGTATCAAATACACAAAGCATCAATAAAAATAAAAAAAAGAAAACAAAACAACAAAAAAAGAAATACCATTCCAATTGGGGGAAATACAGTAGTAGAAATTAATTTGGCTCCATGAATTAATATTATCTAGGAAAATGCTTCTATGCACAGTACCTTCTTTCCCAAAGAATGGAATGTAAATATAGTTGCACTTTTAAAAAGCTATGCCATAAAAAAAAAATAAAGAGTACCACTAGTTTAGGTGTTTATTGATATTCTTTTCCCTCCATCCTTTCTGTACCTATTAATTCCCAATTTCGACTTTGTTTTTTTTACAGGAAACAGACACAGGCCATGCCACACATACAGAAGGCACAGAGAAATTATCTTGAAGAAACCAGAAAGGTTTATTCATGTGAGTGTAATTAAGCAGAGTTTCTGCCCTCAAAACTCAACTTAGTTTTTATAGGTTGAGTTTTGAGGGCAGAAAACTGTGAAGTTTTTATAGGTTTCAATGAAAAGTTCTTTAACTTTTATAATATTAGTCGGTTTAACTTGCAACCTACATGATTACCAACATAGGTGCATTGAGATGAGAACAAAGGGAGATTCTGCAGACATTTTTGCAAAGGCAGATAAATAGGGCAAGAGTTAAGGTAGCTCTTCACAAGAGTCTATTGCAGGTGACTTAGCTTAACAAGCAAGGAAGTTGAAACAGATATTTCGATATTTTCTTCAGTGGAAATTTAGTAAGCACTTATAAAACAATTATAAGATGAATACTATGTTTAAAATATAAAGTCAGTCATAAAATATTAGGCACACAAAAGTAGCAATAAATGTGTTGGTATACTTCTTTTCTTCTTCAAAATAATTTCAATTCCATTATGACCTTTTCATTTGGGGAAAAGAAAATGAAAAGAAAGAAAAAAATGCAAAAAATAGACATACCTGTATCTTTTTCTCTCTTATGGTAATGTCATGAGAAAATTCTATTTTATTTACCTAACATTATTCATGAAGAAACAACTTTGATGAGGTCAAAGAAGTGGCCTTATGTCACTCAGGAAGGAAGTATTAGAAACAAAATTTATTTGCCAGATTTCTGCCTCCAAAGTGTGACTTTTAAACCAGTATGCTATGAAGTCTCATGAATAAAAATACTTACTTGAGACAATTAAAAAAACTGCAGCATTTGAAGTGTAGTAAGAGAGTGATAAGTTTGTCCATGAAAATCTCTACTTGTGGGATTTCTTTTGACAAATCCTAGGATTTGCTCTGAGAAATTACTTGTATGTGTAATACATCTGGATTGATGAAAAAAAAACATGTATTTTATTGACATTGTTCAAAATGGAAATGTTTAGATACTATTGTAAATTCCTAGAAGTCACGATATATTTAGGCAGTTAATGTAAGCAGTTTTACAAGCTCTTAAAATGGACTGCCACAATGGCTGGTAGATAAATTATGTAAGCTTGGACCAATACATCTACTGACTTGCCAGACAGCTAATTAAAACACTTTAAAACCATTATTCTGCTTAAAGGCACATATTATAATTTTGGAAATTGTCATTTATCCAGTTTAAGCCATGCTTGTTTTTGATCTGCCATACAAAAATCATAATTAAAGGCTCAGATTTTGTGTATGAATATAGTCCAAAAAGGGTGTATGTGTATTATAACTTTAGTTGAAAGGAATTTCATCTATTTGTACTGAATTTATAGTAGTCAATCAAATGATGAGCCTCATATTCTGACTCTTATTTTTTCTAAGGTTTATTTTATGTCTATTCAATCTGACAAAAGTTCTTACTATAGTATTATGAACTGTTTCAAGTTTTTGTATGTGAAGGAAATATTAATGTTTTGTTTTGTTGCGTTACTATTATTTACAGCTCAAAGGAACATTTTGGTCAATCATTGTCCTTGTTCACCCTACAGCCACCAGTAGGCAGGTATAATGCCCCAAATGGCAAATTCAGGCAGCCTGGAACTAGGTTGTTTGTCTCTCACCATTCTTTTTCAGTGTTCTCTAGAGTTTTTCTTATATGAGTAATTTTTAATTTCTGAGAAAAATCCACAAAACATGATTTTTATTTTCTTTAGCCATGGGAAAATTACAATCATTATTTATTTAGCTGAATATTTCCAAGACTGTTATTGAGAAAAACTTTGCCAAGGATAGAAAAAAGCATTATGGATTTCTTTCTTCAAGTATGAGAACCAGGAAAACAAGAATATTAATTTGGATCACAGTTATACTGATTAAAATATCATAATTCTTTTCTATCTATTCTGTGTTTTGGATGTGGCATACAAGCCCCAAAAGATCATGTTTGTGTAGTCATGTTGAGGTGGTGGAACTTTCACAGATGAAACCGGTTGATAGTTAGATCAATTTGAACTGGAGCTTCAGCCTTATAGATAGGTTAATGCAGTTTCTTGGAGGTAGTTAAGATCTATTCATGGGTATAGTGACATACATGCAGGGAACACATTCGTACACATAAAATTAAAATAGTAAATATATATTCTTAAAGAGAATATATACATGGAATAGTGACCCTAATTTCCATAATTAAATAAAATCTTTGGTATGTATTTTACAAAGATATGGAATTTTAGTACTTTTTTTTAAAGTGTAGAAAGTATTGTGATCATATTCACTGCTTACCACCTCTTCTGCACCTCCTCTTATTCCTCATTTCCACTTCACAGTGTCCCTTCAATTTTCATGTCATATCTATGTAATTACACACACATACACACACACACACAAACACACACACACACACACACACACACACACACACCCTTGCACATGGACACCTTGGTTACACAAAAGGGAGAAAACATGTGGTATTTATCATTCTATGTCTGGCTTTACTAGTAATATGATGATATCTAAATCCATTCACTTTTCTACAACTGGCATAACTTTATTTTCTTTATTGCTGATCAGAATTTCATTACCTATGTAATGCACAATGTCTTTATCCATCTGTTGATGACCACCCAGGCTGATTCTATATTTTGGCTATAGAAAATAATGCAGCAACAAACATGGGTGGGTCCTCTGTAGTATGCTGACCTGGAATCTTCTGGGCATATTCACAGGAATGGTACAATTGAAGCATATGATATTTCTCATTTTATTTTGTTTAGGGATCTCCATTATTTCCACAGTAGCTGTGTTCATTTATATTTCCACTTGCAGTGAACAAGGATTCCTTGCTCACAACATCCTCACAAGAATTTATTGTTGTTTGTTTCTTCATGATATCCTTTCTGACAAAATAAGAGCTAATAAAAGCAATAGAATCTAACCCACAGTTACCCCAGCTGGTGGAAATTTAAACAGATGGTAAATAACTCATTTTGTAACCTTTCCCATAGAAATCTACTCTAGTTCATTAACATTTGAGGAAATTTTTTAAGCTTGAAAACTCAAATATAATGTAAATCCCAAGGGAGAAATCCAATTTACCTATATTTTTATTCCACAATTAAATAGTTCATCATCTGTAATAGCATGTATGCTGAGAATTACACAGTGCGCCTGAGCAGAGCTTGTCCTTCATCAACCTAACCTGCCCTAGGCAGACCATAGCAATAGCTGAGTAACAGACCTGGGCAATCACAAGGAAACCTGATGACTGCACTAAGAGGAGAGGAGGAAAGCGGAATGTGAGCACTATATAAACCCTAACCTTGTCCCCAATAAACGAGTCTGTGGCAGCTCGCCTTCTGCTCACTTTCACCCGACTCCCAGTGTCTTCGTGTTGACTCTGCGCCTCTCACCCCCTTTTGTTCAGGGCCAGACTACGAAGTTCCCCGGCAGGCCCCAGGGAATTGAAAACAATCATCCATGGACATTCAAAGCTGATTCGATGTGAAATTCTGATTATTCTCTTTAATAATCTAGACTATTTGTTAGCAGTATTACTTTCCTCTTTATCTTGATTTTTAAAATGTGTGTAATTTAGCGGTTCTTTAAGAATTCATGTCATTCAATTTGGAAAAGAATTTTCCAAAATTATCTGAAATATTGTCAACTTCAGCTTTAAAATTTGTTTTAATGAAATTCATTTTGTGTCAGGGAAGGCTTTAAAAAAAAACACAACTTTTTTCTCACTTTCAATACTATTCACTTTATTACCCCCATAGTTTGCACCAACACTTTGGTGGTAATACCAATCCCAATAATTATTAGTTCTGGGTCTCCCAGGATTCCAAGGGACACACAGATGTCCACTTCTTCCAGAAGTTGTCAGTCAGTGACCTCACTTTTTCTTTACCTGAGGTCCTGCCCAACCTGGTAAAAAGCTTAGCAGTCATATTTTCTGGTTGCTGCCATGTGCCAAAAGGCTTGCAACCCTGAACAATTCTGTACTAAATATGTACTCTGAGTGACCTTAATTCTGATGTGCCTGTCCTATATCTGGGGTTTGTGCCTGCATAGATCCAACAAATGTGTGCCCCTTTTTTTCTAACAATAACCACCAACATTGTTGTTCAAATAATAATTGTCAGCTAATTTTTAGAAACTTTCCATTTTACTCATAAGAATTTCATTGGAATCTAAGACAAGTAAATTAATTACTTGACAGAGAGCCAGGATAAATTTTTAGATGATTTGTTCTTTTCATTTCATTGTACAATTTATCTAGTGGAAGTTTTTGACTTATGTCAATGGGTAGTTGTTTGCTAAGAATTTTGTTGTTTTGTTATTAAAGAATTCATATGATTTTGTCTTGTTTGTGACAGGATCACATATATAGTAGCATATCCTCCAACTCACTGCGTATTTAAGAATACCCATTATCTTTTGATCTTCTGCTTATTCAAGTGCTAGAATGGCAAATGGGTAACATCACTCCTTGCTTATGTGAACATTCTCAATGTACCACTTGTTTTATCAATGTCATTTTAAACTGACATTTATTTTTGAATAGATATCCATAGCTTGATATGTTTCATATTAATGAGGTAACCATTTCTTGGATATCCCCTTATTTATATATTTCTTCATTTATCATTATTTTCTAAGCAAAATTTTGCTTTGTAACACAAGTGGTCTGGAACTCAGAATCTTCTGCCTCAGTCCCCTGATTATTGGGATTAATTAATGATAGATGTTGGCAGTAGATGTGTTGGTGGTTTATGTGCTGATTCTCTGATGAAATTCATTTTTTCTTGTGTTTGTAAATTAGACTGTGCAGTACACTTCATCCAATATGTTTCCCTGGACATTGTGTCTCCTGCCAGGTACTTACTTTCAGAGGCTTCTCATCCCAGGTGTATTACTCTGGGATCTCTAAAGAAACAGAATCAATAGAACAAATATATAGCTATATACAGATTTATTGATTTGCTCATGTGACAGAGCTCACACTGGAGAGGCTGAAAATCCAGGGAACTGCTCAGTCCACAATGCTGGATGTCTCAGTAGTCCCAATCTGGTGCTGAAGGCCTGATGGATTCCAGGAGATCTGATGGTCTCAGTACACTCTGGAATCCAAAGTGTCGATCATAGCAGCAAGACAAACTCACCAGTGAGAGAGAGGCAATCCCCAGGAAAAAAGGGACCAGTTCACTCTGCTATGGCTTTTTATACTGCCTGCTGACAGAAGGAAACACTTACATTTAGGGTGGGACATCTGGCTTGAGGTAGTACAATCTGAAGATCTTTTTCTATTTGTTCATCCCTAGTCCAGTCAAGTTGACACCAAGGATTAACCATCACACCAGGAATCTAAATCATATAGACTATGTGTGCATATACACATCTATTTCATAACACACCTCATTTATTTTTATCAACAGCAGCATTTTCAACCTCCATTCTTCCAGAAGAGTGACATATGTGCCTGAAAACTCCCCAGGTGAATCCTGAGTGAAGATTATTTTATTTATTTGTTTGTTTATTTATTGTACTTTTATTGAAATTGTATTTATTTCATACAGAACAGCATAATCATCTTTATAACTCCTTGCCTTTTGACACCCTCCCATAGCTCCACCCACTGAAATTTGCGTATTGTGTCTTTTGTGTTAAGGCCTATTTTTTTTTTTTATGAACATTATACAAGCCTGCAGATTATTACAAAGAGGTGCTTGCTACCACAGGCATTGGAATGAGGAGTCTGAGAGAGATGACCTCATCAGCAAAGGAAGGTTGTCACCTTGGAGAGTTCAGTCATTTTTATGCTATTCACAGAAAGATTATGCTTGTCACTCTCTGAATTTCATCCTGGGCAGTGATTGGAAGAGAGAGTGAAAATATTTACAGCTTATATGAACTTTACCAATCTCCAAATATTCCGAACACCTGTNCTAATCAAGCCAAAGACCACACCTTTAATCCCAGCTGGGGGGATAACTCCAACCTCACAGCCACAAAGGCCAATCAAACCAAAGACAGCAGGACCAAACGATCAGCAATCAGCTCGCCAAGGCACCCAGTTCCTACCTGTCTTCCCCTCTTCCTGCCGCTGGGCTCAAGAGATCTCAAATCTCAAGAGTCACACAAGCGTGCCTTTAATACCGGCTGGGAGGATAACTCCGCCCCCACAGCCACTAGATCTAATCAAGCCAAAGACCACACCTTTAATCCCAGCTGGGGGGATAACTCCAACCTCACAGCCACAAAGGCCAATCAAACCAAAGACAGCAGGACCAAACGATCAGCAATCAGCTCGCCAAGGCACCCAGTTCCTACCTGTCTTCCCCTCTTCCTGCCGCTGGGCTCAAGAGATCTCAAATCTCAAGAGTCACACAAGCGTGCCTTTAATACCGGCTGGGAGGATAACTCCGCCCCCACAGCCACTAGATCTAATCAAGCCAAAGACCACACCTTTAATCCCAGCTGGGGGGATAACTCCAACCTCACAGCCACAAAGGCCAATCAAACCAAAGACAGCAGGACCAAACGATCAGCAATCAGCTCGCCAAGGCACCCAGTTCCTACCTGTCTTCCCCTCTTCCTGCCGCTGGGCTCAAGAGATCTCAAATCTCAAGAGTCACACAAGCGTGCCTTTAATACCGGCTGGGAGGATAACTCCGCCCCCACAGCCACTAGATCTAATCAAGCCAAAGACCACACCTTTAATCCCAGCTGGGGGGATAACTCCAACCTCACAGCCACAAAGGCCAATCAAACCAAAGACAGCAGGACCAAACGATCAGCAATCAGCTCGCCAAGGCACCCAGTTCCTACCTGTCTTCCCCTCTTCCTGCCGCTGGGCTCAAGAGATCTCAAATCTCAAGAGTCACACAAGCGTGCCTTTAATACCGGCTGGGAGGATAACTCCGCCCCCACAGCCACTAGATCTAATCAAGCCAAAGACCACACCTTTAATCCCAGCTGGGGGGATAACTCCAACCTCACAGCCACAAAGGCCAATCAAACCAAAGACAGCAGGACCAAACGATCAGCAATCAGCTCGCCAAGGCACCCAGTTCCTACCTGTCTTCCCCTCTTCCTGCCGCTGGGCTCAAGAGATCTCAAATCTCAAGAGTCACACAAGCGTGCCTTTAATACCGGCTGGGAGGATAACTCCGCCCCCACAGCCACTAGATCTAATCAAGCCAAAGACCACACCTTTAATCCCAGCTGGGGGGATAACTCCAACCTCACAGCCACAAAGGCCAATCAAACCAAAGACAGCAGGACCAAACGATCAGCAATCAGCTCGCCAAGGCACCCAGTTCCTACCTGTCTTCCCCTCTTCCTGCCGCTGGGCTCAAGAGATCTCAAATCTCAAGAGTCACACAAGCGTGCCTTTAATACCGGCTGGGAGGATAACTCCGCCCCCACAGCCACTAGATCTAATCAAGCCAAAGACCACACCTTTAATCCCAGCTGGGGGGATAACTCCAACCTCACAGCCACAAAGGCCAATCAAACCAAAGACAGCAGGACCAAACGATCAGCAATCAGCTCGCCAAGGCACCCAGTTCCTACCTGTCTTCCCCTCTTCCTGCCGCTGGGCTCAAGAGATCTCAAATCTCAAGAGTCACACAAGCGTGCCTTTAATACCGGCTGGGAGGATAACTCCGCCCCCACAGCCACTAGATCTAATCAAGCCAAAGACCACACCTTTAATCCCAGCTGGGGGGATAACTCCAACCTCACAGCCACAAAGGCCAATCAAACCAAAGACAGCAGGACCAAACGATCAGCAATCAGCTCGCCAAGGCACCCAGTTCCTACCTGTCTTCCCCTCTTCCTGCCGCTGGGCTCAAGAGATCTCAAATCTCAAGAGTCACACAAGCGTGCCTTTAATACCGGCTGGGAGGATAACTCCGCCCCCACAGCCACTAGATCTAATCAAGCCAAAGACCACACCTTTAATCCCAGCTGGGGGGATAACTCCAACCTCACAGCCACAAAGGCCAATCAAACCAAAGACAGCAGGACCAAACGATCAGCAATCAGCTCGCCAAGGCACCCAGTTCCTACCTGTCTTCCCCTCTTCCTGCCGCTGGGCTCAAGAGATCTCAAATCTCAAGAGTCACACAAGCGTGCCTTTAATACCGGCTGGGAGGATAACTCCGCCCCCACAGCCACTAGATCTAATCAAGCCAAAGACCACACCTTTAATCCCAGCTGGGGGGATAACTCCAACCTCACAGCCACAAAGGCCAATCAAACCAAAGACAGCAGGACCAAACGATCAGCAATCAGCTCGCCAAGGCACCCAGTTCCTACCTGTCTTCCCCTCTTCCTGCCGCTGGGCTCAAGAGATCTCAAATCTCAAGAGTCACACAAGCGTGCCTTTAATACCGGCTGGGAGGATAACTCCGCCCCCACAGCCACTAGATCTAATCAAGCCAAAGACCACACCTTTAATCCCAGCTGGGGGGATAACTCCAACCTCACAGCCACAAAGGCCAATCAAACCAAAGACAGCAGGACCAAACGATCAGCAATCAGCTCGCCAAGGCACCCAGTTCCTACCTGTCTTCCCCTCTTCCTGCCGCTGGGCTCAAGAGATCTCAAATCTCAAGAGTCACACAAGCGTGCCTTTAATACCGGCTGGGAGGATAACTCCGCCCCCACAGCCACTAGATCTAATCAAGCCAAAGACCACACCTTTAATCCCAGCTGGGGGGATAACTCCAACCTCACAGCCACAAAGGCCAATCAAACCAAAGACAGCAGGACCAAACGATCAGCAATCAGCTCGCCAAGGCACCCAGTTCCTACCTGTCTTCCCCTCTTCCTGCCGCTGGGCTCAAGAGATCTCAAATCTCAAGAGTCACACAAGCGTGCCTTTAATACCGGCTGGGAGGATAACTCCGCCCCCACAGCCACTAGATCTAATCAAGCCAAAGACCACACCTTTAATCCCAGCTGGGGGGATAACTCCAACCTCACAGCCACAAAGGCCAATCAAACCAAAGACAGCAGGACCAAACGATCAGCAATCAGCTCGCCAAGGCACCCAGTTCCTACCTGTCTTCCCCTCTTCCTGCCGCTGGGCTCAAGAGATCTCAAATCTCAAGAGTCACACAAGCGTGCCTTTAATACCGGCTGGGAGGATAACTCCGCCCCCACAGCCACTAGATCTAATCAAGCCAAAGACCACACCTTTAATCCCAGCTGGGGGGATAACTCCAACCTCACAGCCACAAAGGCCAATCAAACCAAAGACAGCAGGACCAAACGATCAGCAATCAGCTCGCCAAGGCACCCAGTTCCTACCTGTCTTCCCCTCTTCCTGCCGCTGGGCTCAAGAGATCTCAAATCTCAAGAGTCACACAAGCGTGCCTTTAATACCGGCTGGGAGGATAACTCCGCCCCCACAGCCACTAGATCTAATCAAGCCAAAGACCACACCTTTAATCCCAGCTGGGGGGATAACTCCAACCTCACAGCCACAAAGGCCAATCAAACCAAAGACAGCAGGACCAAACGATCAGCAATCAGCTCGCCAAGGCACCCAGTTCCTACCTGTCTTCCCCTCTTCCTGCCGCTGGGCTCAAGAGATCTCAAATCTCAAGAGTCACACAAGCGTGCCTTTAATACCGGCTGGGAGGATAACTCCGCCCCCACAGCCACTAGATCTAATCAAGCCAAAGACCACACCTTTAATCCCAGCTGGGGGGATAACTCCAACCTCACAGCCACAAAGGCCAATCAAACCAAAGACAGCAGGACCAAACGATCAGCAATCAGCTCGCCAAGGCACCCAGTTCCTACCTGTCTTCCCCTCTTCCTGCCGCTGGGCTCAAGAGATCTCAAATCTCAAGAGTCACACAAGCGTGCCTTTAATACCGGCTGGGAGGATAACTCCGCCCCCACAGCCACTAGATCTAATCAAGCCAAAGACCACACCTTTAATCCCAGCTGGGGGGATAACTCCAACCTCACAGCCACAAAGGCCAATCAAACCAAAGACAGCAGGACCAAACGATCAGCAATCAGCTCGCCAAGGCACCCAGTTCCTACCTGTCTTCCCCTCTTCCTGCCGCTGGGCTCAAGAGATCTCAAATCTCAAGAGTCACACAAGCGTGCCTTTAATACCGGCTGGGAGGATAACTCCGCCCCCACAGCCACTAGATCTAATCAAGCCAAAGACCACACCTTTAATCCCAGCTGGGGGGATAACTCCAACCTCACAGCCACAAAGGCCAATCAAACCAAAGACAGCAGGACCAAACGATCAGCAATCAGCTCGCCAAGGCACCCAGTTCCTACCTGTCTTCCCCTCTTCCTGCCGCTGGGCTCAAGAGATCTCAAATCTCAAGAGTCACACAAGCGTGCCTTTAATACCGGCTGGGAGGATAACTCCGCCCCCACAGCCACTAGATCTAATCAAGCCAAAGACCACACCTTTAATCCCAGCTGGGGGGATAACTCCAACCTCACAGCCACAAAGGCCAATCAAACCAAAGACAGCAGGACCAAACGATCAGCAATCAGCTCGCCAAGGCACCCAGTTCCTACCTGTCTTCCCCTCTTCCTGCCGCTGGGCTCAAGAGATCTCAAATCTCAAGAGTCACACAAGCGTGCCTTTAATACCGGCTGGGAGGATAACTCCGCCCCCACAGCCACTAGATCTAATCAAGCCAAAGACCACACCTTTAATCCCAGCTGGGGGGATAACTCCAACCTCACAGCCACAAAGGCCAATCAAACCAAAGACAGCAGGACCAAACGATCAGCAATCAGCTCGCCAAGGCACCCAGTTCCTACCTGTCTTCCCCTCTTCCTGCCGCTGGGCTCAAGAGATCTCAAATCTCAAGAGTCACACAAGCGTGCCTTTAATACCGGCTGGGAGGATAACTCCGCCCCCACAGCCACTAGATCTAATCAAGCCAAAGACCACACCTTTAATCCCAGCTGGGGGGATAACTCCAACCTCACAGCCACAAAGGCCAATCAAACCAAAGACAGCAGGACCAAACGATCAGCAATCAGCTCGCCAAGGCACCCAGTTCCTACCTGTCTTCCCCTCTTCCTGCCGCTGGGCTCAAGAGATCTCAAATCTCAAGAGTCACACAAGCGTGCCTTTAATACCGGCTGGGAGGATAACTCCGCCCCCACAGCCACTAGATCTAATCAAGCCAAAGACCACACCTTTAATCCCAGCTGGGGGGATAACTCCAACCTCACAGCCACAAAGGCCAATCAAACCAAAGACAGCAGGACCAAACGATCAGCAATCAGCTCGCCAAGGCACCCAGTTCCTACCTGTCTTCCCCTCTTCCTGCCGCTGGGCTCAAGAGATCTCAAATCTCAAGAGTCACACAAGCGTGCCTTTAATACCGGCTGGGAGGATAACTCCGCCCCCACAGCCACTAGATCTAATCAAGCCAAAGACCACACCTTTAATCCCAGCTGGGGGGATAACTCCAACCTCACAGCCACAAAGGCCAATCAAACCAAAGACAGCAGGACCAAACGATCAGCAATCAGCTCGCCAAGGCACCCAGTTCCTACCTGTCTTCCCCTCTTCCTGCCGCTGGGCTCAAGAGATCTCAAATCTCAAGAGTCACACAAGCGTGCCTTTAATACCGGCTGGGAGGATAACTCCGCCCCCACAGCCACTAGATCTAATCAAGCCAAAGACCACACCTTTAATCCCAGCTGGGGGGATAACTCCAACCTCACAGCCACAAAGGCCAATCAAACCAAAGACAGCAGGACCAAACGATCAGCAATCAGCTCGCCAAGGCACCCAGTTCCTACCTGTCCTCCCCTCTTCCTGCCGCTGGGCTCAAGAGATCTCCGTGTTAAGGCCTATTAAGTCAAGTTAGTAGCCCCAGATGTCCCTCAGTATAAGTTCATCAACTAGGATCTAGTTAGCCTATTTAGAGTCCCTCTTTTTAGGATCTTCTCTTTCTCACCCTCCAGTAATCAGTTGTCAATACTTCTTATGCTAATATAGAGCCTGCTACCCATTTCCACAGTTCTGTCCTGGATTTACACACAAGCTGATGAGGGAGAACATCAATCACTGTCCAACCCTAGCTTTAAGGCCATCAGTGACCAGCACAGCAAATTATATTGGGGTACTAGTGTCATGTTAAGTTTGATGGTAATCAATGGCTACAGAACTTAAAACCTACTCAATTGGAGAAAACTTATGTACTGTAATCATAGTTGAATAGACATGGCTGTCTGGAGAGATCATAGACCTTAGAGAAAACCACGAGGGTGTTACATAGCTAGAAAATTGTAATTTCTTATTATGTGCAAAATATGGAGCCTTACATTTACCTGATTTATTATGTGAAATCCTTCCAAAAGAAACCATTCCCTTCCAATATTGCCCAGTACTCATCTCCTTTGTTTCCTGCTTTCTGTTAGCATATCATTTTCTTTTTCCTTGCTTGCTTGAAATAATTTATTTTATTGGAGCAGAGCTTACACAGGCTTTCAAAACTTACTAGTGCTTCAACTGGGCTTTCAATAATACTAAACTAAAGGAAGAAATGACTGAGATCCCTGTGGGCCAATATATCTCTGCATTACAGTAAAACATTACTTAGTTATGTAAACTTGACACCAATTTTATTCTAAAAATTTACACATATGCACTTTTGAGTTGCCTCCCTTTAATAATATAATATTTTAAAACATCATTGCAAGGAAAACTCTGATGGACCAAGTGTTGAATTAGAATGAAATAGAGATGTAACCATATGAGGAGACTCAAGTAACATACATGCAATCCAATAAAAACAAACTTTCATTATTACTGCAAAATGTGGGAAATAACAATTTATTTATATATCTAATTTATTAGAAAGAAAACAGTATCTATACAATAATTGTAGACACCTGTATTAAATACATATATATTTTAAGATTATCTACAGACTGTTTAAAAGAGAATGGTGTAACTAGGTTTAGTGCCTTCATCAAAGTTATTTCCAACTCAAAATTCATATAATTAATTTCCAATGGCATATTAAATATCTAAATCATGATTTTATTATCCATCAAGATAACTGATAATTTGTTCATTTGTTCATGTATACAATGAATCATTATTTGTTCAAGATATTGGAGTTTTCTATATTTTTTCTATAGGTGAATTTATGACTGAAATTAAAAACAGAACAATTACATGAAAAATTTTTACTCAATAAACTGATATCTATATGGGTCTAAGTCAACAGTAAGTATTAAAGACAAAAAGACTGTGTAGGCAAAAAATTCAATTCATTTGCATAGCTCAATAATCTATCTAGAATCTCTTTTGTGTAGTGAAGATACATAGAACAACTAAGAAATTTGTGAAAATTACAAATATAAAAATATATTTGTAAATTACTGTTACAAAACCTTGATAGTAAAAACCATATGAGTCTTAGGTGCGTTGTGGCACACACTTTAATCCCATCAATCAGGATGCAGAAGCAGGCTGATCTCTGTAAGATTCAGGGCAACATGTTATTCATAGTGAGTTCCTGTCCAGCTGTGTTTTACAAGGTTTTCCTATTTCATAAAAATTGAAAAAAAAAATCAGAAACCAAAAAAAGATATATGAGACTAACATAAATTTTATAGATTTTGGAATTTCAACATAAATTTTGAGTGGACTGAGGAGATGGCTCAGCAATTGAGAGCACTCAGTGCTCTTGCAGAGGACCTGGGCTCAATTCCCAGGACCTGCATTGTAGTATCGCAAGTCCAGCCTTCAATGGGGTGTTCTTCTCTCTGGACCAGGGCTCACAGTTTTAGCAGGACTGCAAGTCCTGGGGCCATCCAGGCCCAGCTGGTTAAGAAGCCGGGTCTAAACCTTAATAGAGAGGAGGGAGATAGAAAGCGATGCCCGTGGGCTGGAGAGATAGCCTAGCGGTTAAGAGCACCGACTGCTCTTGCAGAGGACCTGGGTTCGATCCCCAGCACGCACATGGCGGCTGAGAACCGTCTGTAACTCCAATTCCAGGAGAACTCCAGTTCCAGGGGAATTCCAAGACCCTCTTCTGACCTCCGCAGCATTTCACGACACGGGTGCACAAACCTACACGCAGACAGTACATACATACACATACATGAGAGAATAACTCAGTTTATTGCTGTAATCGAGGACTTTTATACAGGACCTTGCGAGGGTTGGGGAATACAGGATTGGGGGTTGGGACATACAGGATTTCATGCCATATACTCCAGATCACTACAGGAATGTGACAATGCTTTTCCCAAAGCATCAAAGACAGTTGGCACAAAGCAGGTTTTCAAAGGCAAGCAGGAGACCAGCAGGAGTCCAGCCTATGGGCTGGACGTTGCTTTCTGACTCCCTAAGTGCTTCTGCTAAGTGGAATCCCTACATTGCATGGTGGCAACCATTCATGGCTCTAGTTCCAGAAGATCTGACACTCTTCTTACATCCCTGGGCATTGTATGATATGGGTACACCTACAAGCATGCAGGCAATGCACTCATGCACATTAAATAAGCAAAAATATACATTAAAATATTTTTAAAAGAATATTTCTGTTCCTTCTTCTGCAAAGGTCTCTGTACCCTGGATGAGTGAAGTTTAATATCTGAGTCCTATTTAAGGACCCAAACATTGCAGATTTCTAAGCCACATGCTTTTACCATTTGTGCCTTTTTTATTTCTGCCTCTCTGTTGCACAATGGAGCTTCATTAGTGATATTTAAATGATTCATTGGTGTCCTCTTTACACCTTGTTCTATGTTCCGTAGGCCTTAGTTATAGAAGTTGCATTGTAGATGTGCCACTTAAGCTCAGGCAATCCACAGACTATGTCTGAGTGTGATCACATGTTGTACATTGTAATGGTCTCTTTCCAGTCCAAAGGAAACTTCTTTGCTGGATGGTGACTGTAATACTTAACTACAAATATAAGGATACATATTTCACAGATGTTAAAAAGTCCATTAGTCTAGGGATGTGACAGTCATGGTGTTTTCTCTAAGACCTATGATTTCTGGTTCCATGTTTATTTGGCTATGCCGACAGTCCCACACATGTTTTCACCCATTGAGTGGGCTTTTCATCTAATTAGGTAATCACTGACTGCCCCCAAAATAAAAGTGCCCCTAATGCACCAATGTTATATGCTGTGCCAATCACTAATATGCTTATTTGGTATTAAATTTGCTGTTCGAATATCAGTTGCTGTTCTCCCTTAGCAGATTGCATATTGCTCTTCGAAACTATGAGAGCTAGCCTTCAACGGCAGTAGTTTTCTGGTCAGGTACAGCTCCATTGTTCCAAATCTCATCTCTGAAGCAAACCCAATCTCCAGCAATAGGGTCTTGCCTTCAAGTTCTAGGAAATAATCAAAGACTGTGGCAATAGCCTGTGTTATTTTGGGAGTCTCATTGACTAACTTGGCCAACAACTCAAAAGAAAGTTTATTTTTTCTATCTTGTAATGTTTCTTGTTATGTAGCCTTCAAGTATGAACATGAGCTCATGTAGAGATATTGTATGTGTAATTTTTCATTAGGTTGTTAGACTGATATGTTTCCCTCTGGTTTTGCACCCTAGTTTGTCTCTCTCTCTCTCTCTCTCTCTCTCTCTCTCTCTCTCTCTCTCTCATCCTCTGTCCATTCCTTCCTCATTTACATTTTCCCTATATTCCTTATTTCAGAAGAGGGGTTGGAGAGATTATAAGAGGCAGGCAGAAGGTTCATGACTGCATGACTATAGGTAATTAGATCGTACAAGCTCTGAGGACCCTGTTCATATGATCCAACTTTCGTGGTGTCAGTATGCACAAGCCCTTGCAAATTTATGCAGATAAAACCCAGTATAGAATTGTGGAAATGGGCACCCACTAGAAGAACTATGGGGAACTGATTATTGCTGGATGAGGAAGAGTTGATCTTCCTAAAGCAAAGGACTCTGGATGGGTTGACTAGACCTCAATGGATGATCTAGCACTGAGGAACACCTAAGGATGCTAAGCTGAAAGAATGACCCTTAGCACAAATGATAGAGTGCATGAATTCTTGTTGGTGAGAGGCTGTAGAAGGGTTCCAGTGGGTAAGGGGGTGTAAAAGGCATTAAGATTGACTGAGATTTTCTATAAGAAATACACAAAATATCAATAAAAATGTAAAAGGGAAATTTGCCAAAATTCATTTAAAAATGAAAAAAAAATGTTTTACAAAAGATGGATGGAATCCGTGAGGGGTTTATCTGAGGATTCCAATGGGGAAGAGGGGGATAAAGAGGATTAAGAAATTCTGTACAGAACACACAAAAAATCAATAAAGTATTAGAACAAATATTGCGTGTGGAAAAATCAGTGTAACTTACTTTAAAAAAACCATAAGACTTTTTTGGAAGGGGATTTGAGGAGGGAAATAAAGTATTTTATTTATCTTATTACCTACTTTGAATTGTTCATAAGACCATTTTCCAAATTCTTTCCTTGGCTTTAACCTGTGATTTATATTGAATAGTTTTCACTGAGATATATAATTTACATGACCTGAAATGCATGATATTCAGTGAATTTTTACAGATACTTACATAACCCTAACTCTAATAAAAACACAGATAACTTGAAAAGCTCAAAAATTTAAAATACATTTTGAGTAAGTGTACAAGTTAATGGATTTCTTTATATAGAGAATATACCTAATTTATTTGAGTTTATCATATTAGAAAAAGCATGATTTGCTTTCTCTATATTGAATGATTTCATTTTATCTGATGCTATTTACTGTTTTCCTGTACATTGTATGATTTCATTTTTTTTAATTTTTATTTATTTTTGTATGTGTATGAGTACACCGTCTGCATGTAGGTTTGTGCACTCGTGTCGTGCAATGCCACAGAGGTCAGAAGAGGGTCTTGGATTCCCCTGGAACTGGAGTTCTCCTGGAATCGGAGTTACAGATGGTTCTTGGCCTCCATGTGTATGCTGGGGATTGAACCCAGGTCCTCTGCAAGAGCAGTCGGTGCTCTTAACCACTAGGCTATCTCTCCAGCCCGATTTCATTGTTTTTAAATGAATAAAACTGAATAAAATAAAAGCTGAATAGAAACTCCATTTTCTATTTATACCATAATTTTCTCAAGCATTCATTTTTGATAGATATTTTTGCTGGTTAAATTTAATGATTATTGTGACTAAGGCAGCATTCCACATTGATGTGCAGGTATCTCTGTGCAATGCTGACGTATAATACTTCAAGCATACAACCAGAAATTCTATAGCTGGATCATATTGATTTTCATTCAATGTACTATTTTACATTCCCATCAACAAGGTGCCAGGGTGTGTTTTCCCCATATCCTCACCAGCAGTTGTTGTTTCTTTAATGACTCAGGTGAGATGTGATCTCAAACCAGACACACGTTATATTTCCTTATGACTAAATATAGTGACTATTTTAATATGTTTATTGACTTTGTAACTTTTCATTTGAGAATCGTCCAATTAATGTTTCCATTTATTGATTGGATGACATAGAATATTTATTTTCTGAGGGCCGAAAAATGCAATAATCTGAGTGTAGCAATAAATCTTTAGGTCTCATCAATACATTATTTTTAGTATATTAGTTGTAGGTTTTCACCTACGGCCTATCACCTATCTAGCCACAGGTTTTTAATTCTCAATACTAGTGGTAGGTACGGGTTCCAGCTCTTGGAATGAGCCTTGAATCCGATTAGAGGATGGTTGGTTACTCCCATACCATTTGTGCTACTATTGCACTAGAAGTTGTTTTGGGTAGTTCTTTAAGTTCACAACTGGATATGATTGATAACTACTTTTCTCCTCTGGTAGCACACATTGCATCTTTCAGCACTACAAAAGCTGGTCAGTAGATATGTAGCTTCCAAGTCAGTCAGTGCCTTCTTTATTCCTCCATGTTTTATGACACAAAAGTGTATTGAACTTCAGCTCTTATGGGGTTTGCCATAAAGTTCTGGACCATAGTCAGGAGACCTGGCAATAGGCTCCAACAATTTCTTGACTTCAGGATCCCACTGGCCAACAACTGAAATATAGGTAAACCATCCCTGGAACCAGGGTTTTTATTTATTAGGATGAGGTGTGTAGTTGGGTATTGCTCCCATGTTATAGGGTAACTACATTTAAACTTTTTAAAATGTATGCACACATTTTAGAGAGCTTCTATAGATGTAGACTTCCACATTACTTTTTCCAAAGATCTTTAGTAATATTGATCTCTTCCCATCTCCCCCCTTAAACTAACCTCTTCTTTAAACCTCTTCTACTCCATTATTTCCCCTTTACCTTTATATCGTGTCATTTTCCATTCTGTCAAAAGATCTCCCTTCCCTCATGTTCTCTTACTAGACTCCTAACTTCTATGTGTATTTCATATAAACATGCATATCTAAGGATTCTAAGATAACATTCACATATGAGACAAACTATGTAGTGTTTATCTTACTTGTTTTTTGTTATCTCATTCAGGATGATTGTTTGCAGTTTCATTCATTAACCTGCAAATGTAATAATTTCATTTTTCTTAATAACTGAATAATATTCCATTGTATAACTGTAACATATATTTTATCCATTTGTCAGTAGATGGATGTCTAAGATCTTTCCATTTCTAACCTATTGTGAATAGAGCAGCTGTGAAAATGGATGAACAAATATCTTTACAATAAAATGTAAAATTCTTTGGGTATATGCCCAAGATTGGTTTGGCTGGATCATTAGGAAGATCTGTTTCCAGTATTTGAGGAACGTTCACAGTGATTTCCATAGTAACAGAGCCAACTTATACTCACAACAATAGTGAATACACCAACAACTTTTCTTAAACAGAGCAATGTTCTCCACTATATTTATACCTATTTCCCAAATCCAGTTGCATATAAACATATGAGTTTACATCTGGCCTTTCAGTAATATTGCTATGGCTTATCTGCTTGTAAATCATACACCAGTATCATATTGTTTTGCTTTTTTTTTTCTTTTTGAAACAGGGTCTCCTTTTAGTCCCAGCTGGCCTGGAACTCTCTGTGTAGAACAGACTGGCCTTGAACTCACAGAGATCCACCTTCCTCTACCTCTGCTTCTGCATCTGCCTCTGCCTCTGCCTCTGCCTCTGCCTCTGGAGTGCTAGGATTAAGGGTGTGTGCCACCATGCCTGCCTCATATTGTTTTAATTTTCTAAATATTTCAGTAATTTTTGATTTCAGAAACAATGAAGACTTTACACTGCTTTTCTGTTTGTTTTATATTTTCAATATGTCAGTGCCTTTTAAAATTATTGAAACTATAAGAATTTGAAGACTAATTTGTCTAAGCCTGTAAAAAATATTACTACCATACTAATCGAAAGGTTATTCCTGGACAAACTGTCAGCCCATGAAAGGAAACAGCCAGAATTGACCAGAGTCCAAGACAACAGCTCCAGAGAGAGTGGACTGTTTTACCTCTCATCCACCTGTGCCCCTTTTCTAAGCCTAGGGAACAATCTGCGGAAGAGGGGGCGTGGTAGAATGTAAGGGCTGCGATTGGGGTGAACGGTGAAACAACAGCAATGTAGTCTGGACACTCATTTGATCAACTTGATTGAACAAACAACCTGTCACCCCCCACTGGATGGTGGGGCTGTAGGTTCTTGGGCACAACAGCCTTGCAGATTTGGTTCTGCACGAGGATGCTTGTACTCACGGATATCACTTAGGCTAAAAAAATGAAAAAAAAAACTGAGAGAAGAGGCAGGACGTTTAGGGCAGAATGGCAATGATCTGATGATGGGTGGGGTAGGGGAGGAAGGGGAAGAAATAGCCTGAACTGAATTTGGAAAAAGATGTATGAATTGCACAAATCAATCAAAAAAATGAAATTAAAAAAATAATTACTACCATAAGCATTGAATGTGTATATACAGATTACTTTGAATAGTGTTGTAATCTCCAGTATTCCTATATATGTTCAAGAGATATGTATGTAATCCAGATGTCCTAAATATGTTTCAAGATATACTAATATATATATATAATATATATCTGATATATAAGATATAGTAATATATCTTATATATCAAGAATAATAAGTACATCAATATATAGATATGTAGATCTATATATATATATTATATATATGCTACATATATATATCTGATATGATATACGATATATATTTTATATAGCTAAATATCGATACGTTATATATATACTTATATAATATATACTATATATATATCTTTATATATGATATATATGATATATCGATATATATATATATATCTTATAGATATATAGAGATATATAATATAGATTTATAATATATATATTATAAATAAATTATATATCAATATTATATATATATATATCTGATATATAAGATATATATATATATATCTTATATATATATATATCTTATATATATATATCTTATATATCAGAGTTCTATGACATATAGCATCAGAGACACGAATCCAACTAGGTTCGTGTCTCTGATGCTATATGTCATAGAACTCTGATCTAGTCACTGAATTAATTATTTGGTGAATTGATATTGCTGCAATTTTAGTTTATTGCCTACATGAGTGTAAGTGAACACAGAGGTCAGAAGAGAGTGTCCAATTCTCCTGGAATAGGAGTTCTAGAGAGTTTTTCGCTGCCATGTGGGTACTAAGAATCATACCTGGGTCCTATGCAAAAATGATCAGTATTTGTGACCACTATGCCACCTCTCCAGGCTCAAAACATAACATATTTAATGTTAATCTATTTATTAATGATTTATGTAACTTATGAATTCATTGGAAATTAACTATTTTAGTGTTATGACATTTTCAAATATAATGTTCCTCCTTTTTCCCTTTTTAGTAATTTTGATTTCTTTTTTCCCAAGTCTCTCTTCTTCTTACATCTTTCTAGACATTAAACAGGACTGGTTAAAACTGAGATTTCTTGTTGTGATGTTCTGAATCTTTCACTACTTAATATAATGATGGCTCCAGACAATTAAAGAGCATTATTTACATTCTAATGATGATTTAATATTTTCAATATCAACTTTTTAATAATTAACAGATAGTTGGCTTTTTCAAATGAATTTTGTGTTCAATGAATATGATGTATTTTTTTTCTCACTTTACCATTCATGATTATTCTCTGTACTTAATCACCATCACACTTGTAGGCTAAATCCTACTTGTGTGGTTCATGATCCTTACAAGAAACTATATGTCACTGTGCTTAAAATGTATATGTTTTTATTCATGTTTTATTTTCAGTTATGGCTTTTTCTTCTGGTATTTATTTTTTTCAGGGTAATGGGGCTCATGAATTGCATTAGGAAGTATTTTCTGTAATCTCTTGAGAGGGCTGGAGCGGGTTCAGTTGGCCTTTAAGTACATGATAGCTTTCCTTAGTCAAGTCTTCTGTTCCTGAACTATTTGTTGTTAGTAGTTGATATTAAGCATGTAATTTCCTTAACACTTGTATTTGTTGTGATTTTTTTCTTTAACGGATGTTGCCTGAAGTAGTTACCTCCAATTCATTAAAAGCAATGTGATTACTCTCCCCCAAATGCATGCATACATACAAAGTAAAATATAGTAAATTTAAGTGTAAAAAAGTAATTTGATGAACTGAGCCTGTAAGAAGTACACAGAAATAAACCATGGTGGCAATCTATTAAAAAGAATGCAAGCCTTTCCTGTAGGAATTGTTTTTAAAATCCATGCAAGCAAAATTATGACTTCATTATTTAAAATATTTAAAATACTAAACCTGAAAGTTTAATAAGGGTATTCATGCATGTGCTTTCTCATGTGGCCTGTGGACATCAAAGGAAAGCAATATATAATTCTTAGTGCTTCTGTTGTGTTTGTCTGGTGAGTTGTTAAAACTTTGACTCTGATAAAAGTTTCCCTGATGCATTTTACATGAATGACAACAATGTAATTTGTGGCCACATTTTTTTTATTTATTAGAGAAACAAGGAAAATAAATGGCAATTAGTTCATTATTTAAAAATTAACAGGCCTCAAATGCTTTCATTGTAAGTTTATAGTTTTAACAATTACTTTCACATACCAAAAATATAATTAATTAATTTAAATTATATCCTTTTAACTACACTGCTAGTTGATATATATTCCTTGTTTCGTTTTGTTTTTTGCATTTTCTTTTCCAAGACAGGCACTTGGTATGTATTGCTACTCTTGAACTAAAGTTTATCACATGGTCCCTTCAAACTTCAGGTTCTGTTGTCAGTCTCCCAAATCCTATGATTACAGGCAGGAATCACCACATGTATATATGTATGAATTATTTGTTGGATACAGGAAATAAGATGTCTTTTAAATATGATGAATTTGAGGCTTTGGCTTAAACAATCAAATGCTTTGTTAACAAGCTGACAATTCAACACTTTTAACATATATAGTGCTGGGTTTCAACAAAAGTGATTGTATCACTCTAATAATGGTATGTGAAAGTTTTTTTCTTATTTCATTTTTTATTCTATATTTTACTAGTTAATGTACCCATTAGTGATTTCAATATGGAGGGGCATGGCAAATGAGGTTTACATATATCAATATCTTTAACTTTGACACTCATAAAAGATTAAAATTTTTCACAAAATATCATAGTCACATGATAAAGATATCAAAAGCTACATCATATATGACCTGAAGGAAAGGCAAGGATAGGAACGAATGCTTTCAGATCTTCCATTCTGTGACATATCAGGGACTTCAAGGAAGATTCTGATTCTGAAGCTAGAGAGAACCAGGATCTTCTCCTGCCACAGTAGTTTCTCTCCCAGACTCTGAATACTAATGAGTGTATATGTGTATGAAGGAATCTTTAAAGCACAGTTTCCAACAACAGCTAAGTTATGATGTTACAGAGAAATTGCCATAGGCAGCAGAGGCTCCTTGTCCTCAGCTTTATAAAATCTAGGCAGAGTATAGCTCATCGTTTTAAGAAAGATCTCAAATGTGTACAAGGGAGTTGAACATCTGAAGTAAAACTCACTTATTTTCCAATAATCTGTGAAAAACAATGGAAAGTAGTATTCCACATAACATTCTAAACATTTTTTAGAAAGTCTTTTTTTTTAGCCAATTTTGTTTGTGGAGAGCCTGGATCTCCTATGAAATACAGACTTTTTTGTCATCAAATTGGCTAGTAGTAAGAGTACAAATACTATGTCAACTAAATACAAAAAAGTTACAAAAAAGTGGAAGAATTCTTCTTATAAAAGTCTGTGCAATATTGCTTACTGCTTACTAGGTAGATATCACTATGGGAAATAAGGAATAAGAACAAAAATAGCTGATCAAAAATGCATTAATATCACATATGCATGTATTTTCCTACAAAGGGTTACAATTAGTATGAATGCCTAACCTCTTGTAAATAGAATTTGAGGGTTTACAATAAAATTATGTTCTATACTTTTTAAACACATAAATGTATTTAAAGCAAAAAACCATATGATCATCTCAATTGATGCAGAAATAGCTTTTGACTATATCCAGCATCCCTTCATGCTTAAAGTCTTAGAGGGAATTGGACTGGAGGGATCATTCCTCAATGGAATCAAAGCCATACAAGAAACCCACAGACTACATCATCCTAAATGGAGAAAAGTTGGAAGCATTCCCCTTAAAGGCAAGAACATAGCAAGGCTGTCCACTATTCCCACTCGTCTTCAATATAATGCTTGAAATGCTTGCTAGGGCAATAAGGCGAGAAAGATAAATTAAAGACGTACTAATTGGAAAAGAGGAAGTAAAACTATCCCTTTTTGCATATAATATGATAGTTTACCTAAGGGATGCTAAAAACTCCACCAGAAACCTCTTAGAAATTATTAAAAATTTTAGTAATTTGGCAGGATACAAAATAAACCTAGAAAAATCATTAGCCTTCTTTTACACCAACAATAAGCAACTGGAGAAGGAATGTAAGGAGACCTTCCCAATCACAATAGCCTCAAAAAAAAAAAAAAAAAAAAAAAAAAAAAAAAAAAAAAAAAAAAAACCAAAAACCTAGCAGTAAACCTAACCAAAGAAAATAAATTCTTTAAGTTTGTTTATAACAATGGAAAGTTTTTCTTTATCTTTTTATAACAGCTGATAGTTTTGCTGGCTATAGTAATCTGTGATGGCATATCTGTTCTTTCATGCCCTGAACAATACTAATTTCAACCTATGTAGCTTTCATAGTATCCGTTGAAAAATAAGATCCCTGTCTTTATATGTGACTTGATTGTTCTTTCTGTCATATTTCAATATGTACTCTTTATTCCACATGTTTAGTGTATTGACTATTTTATGACTCGAGTTTCTTTTAGGATCCTGCCTACTTGGTTATCTGTATGCCTCGTGCACATTGATGGGTATCTCCTTTTTTAGATATGGAGAATTTTTTATGTTTTTATTAAAAGATTATCTGTGCCTTTGAAACCCAGGTCAAAGGGACAGAAAAAGAAAAAAGACTTTCTATATCAAACAGCAGCTGCCCAGGAAATAAAGTTAACAGCTGACACCTGGGACCTCATCAAACTCAAAAGCTTTTATACAGCAAAAGAAACAATTAAGGAAGTGAAGAGAAAAGTCATGGAATGGGAGGAAATCTTCACCAATGCTACATCTGACAGAGCATTAGCATCCAGAAAATATAGACTATTCAAAAAACAACGAGGTAAGAAAACAAATGACTCAGTGAAAAGATGGAGTAAAGATCTGAACAGAGACCTCACTGGTGAGGAAGTAATGATAGCAGAGAGACATCTTTAAAAGTGTTCAACATTTTTAATAATTAAGGGAATGCTAATGAAAACCACTCTCAGATATCATCTCACTCTGATAAGACTGGGTAAGATCTGGAAAACCAAGAACACCAAATGCTGGAGAGGATGTGGGGAAAGAGCAACACTCATCCACTGCTGGTGGGAATGTAAATGGGTACATCCACTGTGGAAAGCAGTGTGGAGAGCCCATAAAAGACTCAAAATGAGCCTACCACTTGACCCAGCCATACCACTCCTGGGTATATAGCCATAAGAAGCATCTGAATGCAAAGATAGATGCAGGGCCATGTTTATTGCAGCTCTCTTCACAATAGAGAAAAACTGGAACCAACCCAAATGCCCCTCTACTGAAGAGCAGAAAACAGAACTGTTGTACATCTACACAATGGAGTTTTATGCAGCAGTAAAGAAAGATGACATGATGAACTTTGCAGGTAAAGGGATGGAACTAGAAGCCATTATGCTAAGTGAAGTAGCACAGTCCCCCCAAAACAAACAGGGAATGGTTTCCCTCATTTGTGGAAGCTATCAGGAAATTCCCAGTTCAAAGTCAAGCTGAGCAACATTATTGTTATATTTCATGCCATTTGAAAACAAATGTGCTGTTATGATGTGAATCTCCCATTGGGCCCTAGAATCATCTTACCACTTACTTTCATACACAGTAATTAATGAAGGCATGTATTCATAATTTAGAGTAATATAAAATTAAAGGAAACTATGATTTCCTAACCATATTTTGGAGTTAGCATACAGTTTATGCCCAGAGGACAAATTCTGATACATATATGAAGTTTACATTGGCATATTTTGTAGCAATACAAATGGGATGTAATAACAACAACAACACCAACAACATAAGGACTGGGTCAAAAAATGGATTGTTACAGTTAAATTCTGCCCAAAGCAATAAACCTCAACAGAGAAATACTTTAAAAAGACTGAGAGAGGGCTGGAGAGATGGCCTAGCGGTTAAGAGCACCAACTGGGGGCTGGAGAGATAGCCTAGCGGTTAAGAGCACCGACGCTCTTACAGAGGACCCGGGTTCGATCCCCAGCGCCCACATGGTGGCTAAGAACCGTCTGTAACTCCAATTCCAGGAGAACTCCAGTTCCAGGGGAATCCGAGACCCTCTTCTGACCTCCGCGGCATTGCACGACACGGGTGCACAGACCTGCATGCAGACAATACATTCATACACATACAAAAATAAATAAAAATTAAAAAAAAAAGAGCACCAACTGCTCTTGCAGAGGACCCAGGTTCGATCCCCAGCACCCACATGGCAGCTGAGAACCGTCTTTAACTCCAGTTGTAGGGGAATCCGACACCCTCATTGGACCTCCACGTCATTGCACGACAAGGGTGCACAGACCTACATGCAGACAGTACATTCATATACATACAAAATAAATAAAATTAAAATAAAAAGACTGAGAGAAAGATACAGGACATATATAGCAGAACGCATGAACTGGAGTGGGGTGGGGGAGAAAGGTGAATATGTCTAAATTGAACTGAAATTGATGTTTGAAATACACAAAACATCAATAAAAGTATTATATTAAAAAAGGAAAATCTGGGCTGGAGGGATAGCCTAGCGGTTAAGAGCACCGACTGCTCTTGCAGAGGACTCGGGTTCGATCCCCAGCACCCACGTGGCGGCTAAGAACCGTCTGTAACTCCAATTCCAGAAGAACTCCAGTTCCAGGGGAATCCAACGCCCTCTTCTGACCTCCGCAGCATTGCACGACACGGGTGCACAACCAGACAGTACGCTCATACACATACAAAAATAATAAATAAATAATTTTTTTAAAAAAGGAAAATCTATATAAGCAGCAATAGAAAGAGTAAATAAAGCTAATCACTATCTTAAAATAATATTAAAACATCAAATACCAAATCCTGAAAAATTTCTAGGATATATCTCTTAAATTCGAAAGTTGATGTCTTTATTTTTATCAATTTCTTTCCATAATGTACATTAAAATCTTTCCAAATATTTTAGTAGACAATGCATAGACAAAAATAGTAACAAAATAGAGTGTGTTTAAATATAAATAGCTATGAATGTTGAGATTTTTTGAGGAGAAATATTGGCAGTCAATGAAGAGGAAGTTGAATACTTTTGAGTGTTTTGATACGATCTGACATGATTTGTACATTAGATGATTCTAAAAATCCTGAGCTAAATAATATCGTCACTTACATTTAACAGTGGAATGATTTTTTTTTTACCATACACAGCACAAATGGTAAGAGGCATAGTCAAGATGTGAATGTATTTTTACATCATCGTGCAAATTTCATTTACCAAGTTGTGCATGATCTGTCTTTCAATGAAATACAGGAAATGAGTTCATGCATATGATAGTTAACATAGGAATTGTTCATATTTAACAATTTGTATTTGCTTACTGTTTTTATCTTATCCTTAAGTATATGTGTATTTATATTTAAAGCTGTACAAACAAATTAAAATGTAAGATTATATTCTAAAATATTCTGAATATTTGAAGTAGTTTAATATTTACTTCATCTTGAAAATGTGTTAAAAGGTTTTGGTCATACCTGCCTTTAATCCTGGCACTGAGGAGGCAGAGTGAGGGGGATCTCTGTGAGGAGGAAATCAGCCCACCCTACATATTGACTTCCGGACCAGCTGGGGCTTTAGGGATAATCTGTCTCAAAACAAAGATGCAATTTTTAACTTTTATTCTGAAAAATTCTGTTTGTTATGATCATTACATAATATTTCATAGCAATGGGGCTGGAGAGATGGCCTAGCGGTTTAGAGCGCCGACCGCTCTTGCAGAGGACCCGGGTTCGATCCCCAGCACCCACATGGCGACTGAGAACCGTCTGTAACTCCAATTCCAGGAGAACTCCAGTTCCAGGGGAATCTGAGACCCTCTTCTCACCTCCGCGGCATTGCACGACACGGGTGCACAGACTTGCATGCAGACAGTACATTCATACACATAAATAAATAAAAATAAAATTAAAAAAATTTAATATTTCATAGCAAAATAAGCTTATAATATTTAATATGGGTATCTTTTACCCGACAAGTTTCATAGCATTTGAATTATTTTCAAAAACAGTATTTATGTATTTATTGACAAGTAATGAATAAAATGATAAAGACTCATTGACACTTATCCATAACATTTCAAGCCAAATGGACAATGCTAGATTTTTTTACATAGTACTATCTATCAATTTCTTAATAATCAGAAAACTCTAAATCAATGAAAATAGAAGGAGAATGGAAGAAATTATTTGATTCTTTAATAGCTTATGATAAAATGCAGAGAAAATTTTAGATTGTGTGCTTGTTTGTTTCTTTGAAACACATTTTCACTATGTACCCCTGCTTGGTCTGGAACTCACTAAATAGATGATGTTTGCCTGAACATCTCATAGACCTGTGTGTCTGTGCCTCTACTGTGCTGTAATTAAAAGCTTACACCACCCTGTTAGATATAGGGAATTTTTTAAACAACTAAACTTCCAGTCACTTTTAGACATTTTACATTGCAAGACCTACTTTTGCTGATAAATGAGGTCATTCCACTTTACATTTTTCTTATCCTCTCGAACATTTCTTGTATCTTCTGAAGCTTTAACTTAATTAACTTAATTAACTGAAGTTTCAGTTTTAGAACTCAACACTTTCTTTGTAGGAGAAAATGATAGAATGCATTTGATGTGTTATCCTTAAATTTTCTCTAATTAAAATATACTTCTGTTAAAAGAAAAACCTTTCTATCTCCCTTTAATAGATCTGCGTTCTTTCTTCACTCAGACACACTGGTTAATGAGTTATCATAATTTCAAAGACCTATTCCTAGGCAATTTATTTTAATCTAACATGTCATAAATTTCAGATTAACCAGTAGCCACCCTGAGTGCTATTAAGGAAAACTATATCAAACCAGGCATAATGGCACATGCCTTTAATCCCAGCACTCTGGAAGCAGAGCCAGGCAGATCTCTGTGAGTTCAAGGCCAACCTGGTCTACAGAGTGAGTTCCAGGCCAGAGGGGGCTATAGGGAGACCCTGTCTAAAAAAAATAGGAACTTATCTTAAAATGTTAAATTCATATGCAACTTAAGTTTTGTGATTTTTGTCAATATTATTTCAAAAAATTTGATTATTAATGACAGATTGAAAATAATTCAAATTTTTCAATTATTTAGGATGAAATTATCAAAATTAAAATGGACATTATATTAAATTAATTTAGAAACATTAATTTTTATCATATATACTTCTCAGAACATAGTTTTACTCTTAGTGCCACCTCAATTTTAATATTTGTCTATCTGAACAAATTATATTGTTCATTCCAGTTACATTTATGATTGTAACAGAATTTCCTCCAATGATGAACAGAAGGTCTTCATATAGTAGGGAATGCAGGTTGAAATCAGAGAGCTATTTGTTTTTATTAAACTGTAGGACAATAGTGGAAAAAAAAACATTTCTTATCGAAAATAGAAATAATGAGTATGTAAACTTTATTCAATTATGCCTTAATAAAGCTGAACAAAATAAGAGTCCAGAAGACAGAGTCAGTGGGAAGACTGTCAAACACTAGGAGAAGACAGCCTGCTCTAACTTGTGTCTTGAACATCTATTGTTCACAGTTGTGATAGAAGAAATTGTTTCTGTTGTTTGAAGTGACTCAGTCACTAATATGTTGCATCTCTCTAGTTCCAATGGATATAACATTCTCTTCTGGTCTCTGCATGCATTGCACACATGGGTGCACTTACATACAGGCACACGAAACACTCCCTCACATAAAATATAAATAAATAAATAATAAATAAATAAATAAATAATGAAGAGAAAGAAATGGAGGGATACGTCAAGAAAATGGTTTCAAATTTACAAATATCGCATATTTTCTCTCATATTCAGGGTGTTTTAAGAGACATGAAATTAGAAAGGGGTCAACATATTAACAGGAAGAAGGAAGCTAATGGGGAAGGAGACAGATACTGGGGGTGAGTTGTTAATATGGTCAAAGCACCTTATATGGATGTATGAAAATTTCATAATGAAAACTACAGTTGTGTACAAATAGTATACACTAAAGTATTTTTTTAACTTTTTATAAGATACATGGTGTCGCCGCGAGTGGTGGCGCACACCTTTAATCCTAGCTCTTGGGAGGCAGAGGCAGGTGGATCTCTGTGAGTTCAAGGCCAGCCTGGTCTACAAAGGGAGTTCATGGACAGCCAGAGCTACAGGGAGACCCTGTCTCAAAAAAGAAAAAAAGACCCTCCCCCAAAAAGAAACACGGTGTCATGGGATCTTTGTGTCACAGGATCTTTGGAAGTCTGGCTTAGGTGTCTCTTGGTAGGATACCTAAGCAGAAATGGTGAAAAGCAAATCTGAGAAGGAACTTTCAATATGAAAGAATGCAGATAAGTGGCTTTGGATTACAAACACACGCATTTGGGGATGAAAGTCAGCAAAGCAGTTAAGATCTTCCAGAAGAACTGAATTTAGTTCCTAATAACCATATTAGGTAGTTCACAACCTCCTTTAACATCAGTTCCAGGTGACCTGAACTGCTCCTCACTGATTTCCACCAGACCTGTACATGCACAAAGTCATTTACCCACCTAACAAATATGCTTAAATATATATGCATATTTTTATGCATAAATATATCTGTGCATTCACATATAAGCCTGTGAAAATTTGTGAGCAAGAATAGAACATTCTAAAGTGAATTAGCCACAGACAAGATATGTGGAACATGAAATATTAAAGCTTCTATATGTGATTTATGTATGTTGAGAAATTCTACTATAAGAACATTTGAGTTAATCCAAAAAGAATAGATGATAGATAGATGATAGATAGATAATCATGTTCCAATGTTGTATAAATGTTTAGTAAAATATTTAATAAAATAATTTTAACATTATTAAGTTAAATGCTAAGCTGAATATGGTGGCTCATATCTATAATTCTAGTACTCAGAAGAGAGAGTCTGGACCCTCTTTGTGAGTGCAATCCCATTGTGGTCTATATAGTGAGATTCTTTCCTATGTCTGAAAGTTCTATATTACTCCATTCTTCCATGTGTATATTTTCATGTTAGTAGTATTATGGTTTTCTAATTGTGGTTGTGTGGTATTATTTAAAATCAAATGTAATGATATATCTATCATTATTCTTACTGCTCAGGGTTGTTTGAGATCCCATATAACCACAATCAGAATGCCTATAACCAAGAAAATAAATAAATTCTGGTGAGGACATGAGGAAATAAGGTTTATTGACTGTTCTTGGGAATTTAACAGGTGCAGACAGCTTTGAAATAAGCGAAGAGCCTCCTCAAAAAACGAAAAGTAGAACTTGGATATGAAGTTCTATATGATCTTGTATTTGAGCCAAATATACCACACTCCTATGTACATGACAAGAAAATCCTCTGTTTTCTACCACAAAGACTGTTGAGCATATATATTTGTTGCTGCACTATTCAGAATAGATAATAAGTAGAAATAACTTAGGCATGCATTGATAGATGAATAGTTAATGAAATGTAATTTTATTGAGCTATAAATAAAAACTAAACCGTGATATTTGCCGGAGAATGGATGGAAATAACACACACAATATTAAGTGAGGTATCTCAGGCTTAGAAAGACAAATATAATATGTTTTAACTTTTATGCGAGGGAGTGTGGAGCATAGGAAAGTAGAAAGCATTCCAAAGGGGGGGTTCTGTAAGAGAGAGCAGACAGTATAAATTATATGATACAATGTGGAATGTGAATTGCTGGATATGCAAAGATTTATGTTTGATAGGAAATGGGGGAAGATGAGGTTATGGGGAAAAGGGCCAATCAAGTCTAAATATGTATGAAAAAAGCCATAAGGAAATCTGAAACTTGCCAAGCTAAGATTAAACAAATCACAGTTTCTTATTAAGTTTAATCTACACTTATATCAACAATTCTATTTATAAATGCTGATACTGACTTTATTCATAATAGTAAATACTATAAATAAACTGATAAATGGATGAACAAAATATTTCACGTCCATACAATGGAATAGTTCTAAACCAAACTGACTTACTCAATAAAGCACAACCAACCATACGTACAGAAGCAATATAGAAAACTAAAATTCATGAACACAGAACATAGGTCAGTGGTTGACCGCTAAAGAAAAGTTCACAAGGAGGTACTGCGGATTTGGGGGAGGTATGGACATGAAACTGTCTCATGTCTTGATTTAGGTTGAGATTAGTTTCTTGCATCAATATGTCAACACAAACTGAAAGAGGTACATTATATTGTATATGTGAACTATATTTCAATGTCAAATAACATAAAAGAAAAAAATGGATTTCAGAAGAGGTTCCCTGTATGGGTAGATGAAGGCGCTTGGAGGAAAGGTTTTTTAATGAGAATTCCAGTACCAAGTGTGTGCTACATAAAAATGAGTTCCTGAAGAGAGAGCAGACTACAGATTCCATTATTTAGTTATAATATTTCAGAGTCATTGGATATTAAACCTTCAATAACTTTAAACTATTGCATGACTGTATAGGTTGAAGTTCAAAAGAAATGCTAATTATTACAGATAGACAATGAGTTGTTCAAATGTAGACATTCCTCCCTTATGTCAATAGTCAGCCTCTATACATACATAGTTAAATCTCCTATTTCTTAATAACTTAGTGTCCAATTATGTTTTCTGCTGAATTGTTTGCTATATAACTAATAATTTAAGTAAATGTTAAAATATTATTTTAAATTTAAATGAAAACTATGGTATCAATTTTAAAAATTATATTACATAATATTACTTTCAAAACATAAACATGTACAAAATAAAGTAGTTCAAGAAAATATTTTTATGAAATATTTTGATATTTGATAATTTCAATTATATAACCTTAATTAGTATAACTGGTTTTAAGTTACACATTGATATAATCGCCCACTGTCATGATAACAATACACTGTTCCTTATACCTTTAGTTTCAGATCAAGTAAGTTGTGTTGCCATATGACTTACAAAGATGTATGAATTTCAATCCATTAAGGCACATGTGCAGAATTCAGTCAAATGTCTTTGGAATAAAATATTTTATTTCTACCAAGCAATCAAAATTTCATAAGAAGGCACAGTGAGAGTTAACTGAAAAACATTTAGGTTGTTTCCATTTCTTAGCTATTGTGAAAAGAAAAGCCAAGGCCGTGGATGTGCATGTATTTCTAGAATAGGATGAGACAGACCTTTGGGTATATGCCAAGGAGTGGTATAACTGGATCATATGATAGAATCATTTTAAGTTTTTGAGAGGCCTCCACACTGTTTTACAGAGTGATTGAATGAGTTTGTATTCCCTCAGCAGTAAAAGATTATTCCCCTTTCTCTACAGCCTCACCATCATTTGGATTCTTTGGTTCTCTTGATCTTAGCCACTTAGTCTGGGGTAAGATAAATCTTAAAACGGCTTGATTTGTATTTCTCTAATTACTAAGGATGTTGCACACTTTTTTACAGTGTTTCACAGACCTTTTATTTCTTCTTCAAGAACTCTATGTTCAAGTTCTCATTCCATCTTTATATTAGGTCATTTTTGTTTCTTTTTTATTATATTCTGGTATTAATCCTCTGTCATAGGTCTAGCAAGTGGATGTATATGGCTGAAGGCTATACTGCAAGAAGCAGAGCACCAGACAGAAGAAACCTCACTTTGTGTTGTTTGTCAGGGTAGTTCAAGAGAATTCCAGATAACTCGGGCTATTGTCACAGTCCTTTATTATTTTCCAGCACTTGAAATTAAGGAAATACTTCTGAGGAGTATGAAACTGATCTGGAAGCCTCTTCCCTGAAACTAACTCTCACAGTTCTACATGATATTATATAAGCTTCTAAGGGAGAAAAAAACATGTAGTTGAACTCGGCTCTAAAGCCTAATAACCACAATCACTGGCACAGCAAGCTATCTCTATTGGTGTGGTAGTGGCGACTTATGTAGGGGATAGACAACAGATATCAAATTGGACTTAAACCACTATCAAAAGGAGGGAAATCATAGGAGTATTGTCATTATAGGTAAATACACATGGGTGGAGATATCATAGATCCTAGAGAACACCCTATCTCTGTCATATTTCTAGACAAAATTACTGTATACTAAATATGGATCCTTATTGAATTAGCTACTTTTCTGTTGCTGTAATAAAACCCAGTAACAAAGGGAACTTACAAAAGGAAGAATTTATTTCAGCTTGTGGTTCCAAGGGAATTAGAGATTGAGTTTATAGGGCTTAACATATATGACAGAATGTATGAAATCTGGTGTGGGGGGGGTATTGAGGGGTGCAGATTGGGGATTACATCTAAATTTGAGTAAATTTTATTGTATGAAAAAGCACAGAAATTCAACAATAAAAATGGGAAATACCTTAAGATCAGATGCAAAACATTCATTTGTTTTTAAACCACTGTCTAATTTGCTCAGTGAAAAAGGAACAAGCATTGTTCAAAAACATTCCTGGGCTGGAGAGATGGCCTGGCGGTTAACAGCGCCTACTGCTCTTGCAGAGGACCCGGGTTTGATCCCCAGCAACCACATGGCGGCTGAGAACCGTCTGAAGCTCCAATTCCAGGAGAACTCCAGTTCCAGGGGAATCCGAGACCCTCTTCTGAACTCCGCGGCGTTGCACGACACGGGTGCACAGACTTGCATGCAGACAGTACATTCCTACACATACAGAAATAAATAAAATTAATTTAAAAAATTAAAAAAAAAACATTCCTAAGTTAAGCCTAACCCATAGCTAAAACCTCTCACTAACCCTAGTCTTCTTGGGTGGGTGGGCACTCAACATATTAGGAATAACACTATTATGTTTGTTCCATTTCTACATAACTATGTTTTAAGTTTTAATACTTAACTATTATTTTACATTTCAATACTATTATTTGTTTAAAAGTCACACTGAAGTTATGCAATGCTCTTTTGCATTTTATTTTACTTTATTCCAAATGTTTTCTAATCTTATTAATAACCATCACCATTTACCACTAAAGGCAAATGAATAAGAATTCAGTTCTTAATTCTAATATTAACAAATTTAGTCTAAGAGGTGACCACACTGGCACTTGTGGTAACCTTAGCAGATGCTATTCATCTTATATTATACATTGAAATATTTTTTGATTATCCTTCAAAATAAAGTTGACAAAGTAAATAATTGCATAAGGAAAGATAGTTCCCTGATAATTTTTAATGAGATATGAAGCATTTTATGTTATATCAGCAAATGGTGCATGAAATATTTGCAAAGACTATTCTAACTGACTTGTTCTGAATTTGTTCTAATTTTCTACTTAATGCTATAAAAAGCATAAAACACTTTCATATTAAGCATCTCTCCAGAGCATGGAGAGATGGCACAGTGGTTAGAGCACTGACTACTCTTGCAGAGTATCCAGATTTGGTTTCCAGAAATCCCGTTGAGGCTATTAGCTAACTTTAACACCAGTTACAGGGGATCTGATGTACTCTTCTGACCTCCGTGACCTCCATGAACATTGAATTAGATTAGGTTCACCTACATACATGCAGGCAATGCACTCATACATATAAAATAAAACAATAAATAAAAATATTCTAAACATGTCTCCAATAAGGCTGTGTGCAGTAAGAGAATTTTCTCCTATGAAAATTGAGAAAAAATAGTAAAAATATTTGCTTGAAAATAAATCTACAAGTTAAGACTTTCTCATAAAAATTAAATCATAATATTACTAAATTCAAGGCAAGGGATTCATATAGTATTTTTTAATATTTTTTTATTAATTTTATTTATTTCTGTATGTGTAGGAATGTACTGCCTGCATGCAAGTTTGTGCACCCATGCCGTGCAATGCCGCGGAGGTCAGAAGAGGGTGTCGGATTCCCCTGGAACTGGAGTTCTCCTGGAATTGGAGTTTCAGACGGCTCTCGGCCGCCATGTGGATGCTGGGGATCGAACCCGGGTCCTCTGTAAGAGCGGTCGGTGCTCTTAACCGCTAGGCCATCTCTCCAGCCCCGGGATTCATATAGTATTAATGAGTTATAATAAAGTTATGTTAAATTTTAATTCATAAAGAAATTAATCAGAATAACAATTGGGTATATAGATTAAAAAACTCACTTTCTTATTTCTTACTGCTTGATTTAAAATGTATAATAACTTTAATCAAGGAAGAGGTGTTTCTCTCAATTTGAAAATCCTTTCATTTAACAAACCTGTTAAAACATGTACCATTTTATTTTGTGAATTTCTGGATCCCCATATGTCATTTTTCTTTCATGCTTGTAGATAAGTAATTTCATACTGTGCCAAATTCAGTGTCTGAAACCTAGCACCTGTAACTGCTCACAGATATTCTGAAGGAGTCAGAATCTGCATATCACATATCATAGGTGAAATATCTCCTGTATAGTGGAAATTCTAATAGCCTCTGGAATCTCTCTTTTATCCAATGTGTCTTATACATGTGGACCTTGAGTTAAAACTGCTTACCCCTATAGTCCTCTGTGAGATGCTTAGAGATGATTGGGTTAAAATAATGTTCCTGATTCTTCTTGCAAACTCCCATGCTGGTAGCAGAGGTAGGGGGGCTATTGGAACATGTATTCAAATAAGTATTTGCAATCAAGTGCAGGTCTTCCGTGACAAGATAAAATTTTATCTCATTTCAAAATGTAAAGGCTATCAACACAACTTTCTTTCTTCTCACAAAGAAATTTTTATGTAGCAATTAGGACAGGAAGTTGTATTTATCTATTAAAGTAGAGATAAATACTCTCTTGCTATATGGACCAATTTATCCATGATTCTTAAATTTATCTAAAAAGGGCATGCAATAAAATAAACCAAATAATGGTATGATTCTATATACTATTTTATTCTGAAAGCATAGTTCTTTAAATTTAAACCAAAGAACAGAGTCATCATCAAATATTATAGTTAAAAAATCAACATTATGCAGAAGATCCTAAACCAGTGAAGTAGAAAGGAGAAACTAATCATTTGAAGAAAAAAATAAAGATAAGAATAACAAAATGATCATAGTTCTGAGTTTTACTTCACCTGATTATTAAGCTGACCATGTGACTGCTGTTATGTGGAAAATAAATTGACTGAACTTCATCCTTATCAATTAGAAATTATTACCAAATGATTTATGAGTAATTCATTATTTACCAAGACTGTACATTAAAGGAAGACACATGCATATGTTAAATATGCCCTGTTTTAAAAAGAATATATCTCTGTGGTAGGATGAGTCCTCTGTGTACATGCCAAGGAGTGGTATAAGCAGGTAAAATGGGAGATTAATTTTCAGTTTTTTAGGAGTTCTCCACACTGCTTTCCATAGTTTGAAATCCTACCAGCAGTGAAGGAGTGTCCCCTGTTCACCACATCCTCTCCAGCATTTGGCATCATTTGTTACCTTGATTTTAACCAGTCTGACTGGGGTAAGATGAAATCCTATTGTAGTTTTCTTAATTACTAACAATATTGTAGACATTATAAGATGTTTCTTGAGATCTCCTGAGACCAGCTGAAGCATAAGTACCCCCCCCAACTGGGATTACGAAGGCATCTTGCCAGCAATGGAAGCCTTCAACACAGTGAAGAGACATTTGGGACTCACATTGGAACACAAGCAAGGAGAAGCCCGTATGCCAGGAACACGAAGAAGAGACAACATGGGAAAGGGGCAGGATAATCCCACACCAAGCTCTACCAACCATATGGAAGAGTCCTACAGTGGGATCTCTCTGGGATGTCTCAGGACACAGATATCAGAAACACAATTGTGAACATACTTAAAGAAATACAAGATTATAAAGAGCAAATCAAAGAACTAAGAAAATAGAATGAGGACCTCAAGAAGGACCTAGAGAGAGAGAGAATGACAAACTTCTAAAGGAAGTAGAAACACGGAAAAGATCCCATGCTGAAAAAGATAAGGAAACCAACCAGCAAAGCAAAGAGCTACAGGAAGAGATTGAGAAGCTCCAAAAGGAAGAAGAAATACTAAAGAAATCAGAAGAAGAAATGAAATAGGAAATCAAACACTCATCCAATCAAGAGGAAAGGAATGGAAAAAGCCTCAGAAGCAGAATGGAGGAAGCAGAACAAAGAATATCAGACCTGGAAGATAACACAGAACAACTAAAAACCTCAAGGAAAGATTATGAAAAATTTAAAAATACACAAAAATGGAACAACCAGGAGCTGTGGGACACTATGAAAAGATCAAACCTCCGCATCATAGGAATAGAGGAAGGAGAAGAATCCCAAGAGAAAGGTATTGATCAGATCTTCAACAGAATAATAGATGAAAACTTCCCCAAACTAAAAAAGGACAAACCAATACCAATACAAGAAGCACATAGAACTCCAAACAGACAAGATCAGAAAAGAAATTCTCCACGCCACATCATAGTTAAAATGCTGGACACCCAAAACAAAGAGAAAATTCTTAAAGCGACAAGAGAAAAACAACAAGTGACCTATAAGGGGAAACCTATCAGAATAACAACGGACTTCTCACAGCAAACGATGAAGGCAAGAAGAACCTGGAGCAAAGCATTCCCAGTGTTGAGGGACAATGGATGCCAGCCCAGGTTACTATACCCAGCAAAAATGTCAATCATAGTGGAAGGAGAGAGGAAAATCTTCCATGACATAAACAACTTGAAAGAATACATGTCCGGAAAACCAACCCTTCAGAGAATACTTGAAGCAATCCAAAGAACAGAAGAAAGGAGCAACCAACCCCAGGCAACTAGAAGGAGAAATCAATAAAAGCATAACTGCAGAAGTAGAAACCTAAATCAAAACCGCAGATGGATAATAAGGCAAAAGGAAGCAACACAAACCTATCAGTCATAACCTTAAATATTAATGGACTAAATTCCCCAATCAAAAGACATAGACTGGGAGACTGGATTAGGAAACAGAATCCATCGATATGCTGTCTGCAAGAAACACATCTTACCTTCAAGGACAGGCACCACCTTAAAGTGAAGGGATGGAAAAAAATATTCCAAGCAAATGGTACCAAAAAGAAAGCAGGTGTTGCTATTTTAATATCGGATAAAATAGACTTCAAAGTAAAAGAAATCAGAAGAGACAAAGAAGGCCATTACATTTTCATCAAAGGAACAATCCACCAAGAAGATTTCACAATTATGAATATATATGCCCCAAATTCTGGTGCACCAAACTTTATAAAGACAATTCTCCAGGACCACAAGTCACAGACTAACCCCAGCACACTCATAGTGGGAGATTTCAATACCCCACTGAGTCCTTTGGATAGGTCAACAGGACAAAAAATAAACAGAGAGACATCTGAACTGAACGATATGATACACCAAATGGACCTCATAGACCTCTACCGAACATTCCATCCTAATACCAGAGAATACACTTTCTACTCAGCACCCCACGGAACATTCTCCAAAATCGACCACATCCTGGGACACAGAAGAAACCTCTACAAATACAAAAAGATTGAAATAATTTCATGCATCCTGTCAGACCACAGTGCAATGAAGCTCAACATCAACACCAGGACAAGCCCTCCTGCCTACAAGAACACATGGAGACTAAACAACACACTCTTGAATAATGAATGGGTCAAGGAAGAGATAAAGAAAGAAATAAAAACATTCCTGGAACTGAATGACAATGACAATACAACACAACAAAACCTATGGGATACCTTAAAAGCAGTCCTAAGAGGGAAATTTATAGCCCTGGGTGCCTACATTAGAAAAACAGAAAGAGCACAAGTGAATGATCTAACACTACAGCTAAAAGCACTTGAGAGGCAACAACAGATGAACCCTAAACGCAACAGACAGGAAGAAATAACAAAAATCAGAGCAGAAATCAATGAAATAGAAACAAAGAAAACAATACAAAAAATCAATGAAGCCAAAAGTTGGTTCTTTGAAAGAATAAACAAGATAGACAGACCTCTAGCCCAGTTAACAAAAAGAAAGAAGGAACAACTCCAAATCAATACAATCTGTGATGAAAAGGGAAATATCACAACGGACAAGGAAAAGATCAAGAAAATTATATGGGAATATTACAAGAACCTATATTCTACCAAGTTTGAAAATCTAGAAGAAATGGATGAATATCTGAAATCCTGGGAATCACCAAAGCTTGGCCAAGAGGAGACCAGCAGCTTAAACAGACCCATAACATATGAAGAAATAGAGGATGTAGTAAGAAGCCTCCCAACTAAAAAAAGCCCAGGCCCAGACGGTTTCACAGCAGAATTCTATAAAACATTTCAAAAAGACCTACAACCATTATTTCTGAAACTGTTTAGAAGTATACAATCAGAGGGAATTCTCCCAAATTCCTTCTATGAAGCCAACATCACTCTATTACCAAAACCAGGCAAAGATACAACTAAAAAGGAGAATTATAGACCCATCTCCCTCATGAACACAGATGCCAAAATTCTAAACAGAATACTGGCAAATCGCATACAGACCCACATCAAGAAGATCATCCATCATGACCAAGTTGGATTCATACCAGAGATGCAGGGATGGTTCAACATACGAAAATCAATAAACATCATCAAACACATAAACGGAATCAAAGACAAAAACCACACCATCATCTCAATTGATGCTGAAAAAGCCTTTGACAAAATCCAGCATCCCTTCATGCTTAAAGTCCTAGAAGGAATTGGATTGGAGGGATCATTCCTCAATGTAATCAAAGCCATATACAGGAAACCCACAGCCAATATCATCCTAAATGGGGAAATGACGGAAACATTCCCTTTAAAGGTAGGAACTCGGCAAGGCTGCCCCCTATCACCACTCCTCTTCAATATAGTGCTTGAAACACTTGCTAGAGCAATAAGGCAAGAAAAGGATATTAAAGGAGTACTAATTGGAAAAGAGGAAGTCAAACTATCCCTATTTGCTGATGATATGATTGTTTACTTAAGGGATGCTAAAAACTCCACCAGAAAACTCCTAGAAACGATTAACAGCTTCAGCAAAGTGGCAGGATACAAAATTAACCTAAAAAAATCAATGGCCTTTCTTTACACCAAGAACAAGCAACTGGAGAAAGAATTCAAAGAGACCTTCCCACTCACAATAGCCTCAAAAACAATAAAATACCTAGGAACAAACCTAACCAAAGACACCAAAGATCTCTACAACAAAAATTTTAAACCTTTAAAGAAAGAAATTGAAGAAGACATCAGAAGATGGAAAAACCTCCCATGCTCATGGATTGGGAAAATTAACATTGTAAAAATGTCCATTTTACCAAAACTCTTGTATAGATTTAATGCAATCCCAATCAAAATCCCCAAGAGTTTCTTCACAGGCTTGGAAAAAAAAAAAGTCCTTAAATTCATTTGGAAAAACAAAAGACCATGAATAGCCAAAACAACCCTGAGCGAAAAGAGCTACACCGGGGGGAGGGGGGGGATCTCTAGGGGCAGGGGGAATCTCTATACCAGACTTCAAACTATACTACAGGGCTATAGTCATAAAAACAGCCTGGTATTGGGACAAAAACAGACCTGTTGACCAATGGAACAAAAGCAAAGATCCAAACCTGAGCACATACAATTTCAGCTGTCTCATATTTGACAAGGGGGCCAAGAAGACAAAATGGAGAAAAAACAGCATCTTCAGCAAGTGGTGTTGGCAAAATTGGATCACCACTTGTAGAAGAATAAAATTAAACCCCTACCTCTCGCCCTGTACAAAAGCCAACTCCAGATGGATCAAAGACCTCAATGTGAAACCCCAAACTCTGAAGGTGATAGAAGAAAAAGGTGGCAGCAGACTACAAAGCATAGGCATAGGAAAAAGACTTCCTAAATCAGACAGCAGCTGCACAAGAATTAAGGTCAACAATTGCCAAATGGGACCTCATTAAATTCAAAAGCTTCTGTACAACAAAAGAAACAATCAAGGAAGTGAAGAGAAATCCCACAGAGTGAGAGGAAACTTTCACCACAGAAACATCTGACAAAGCATTGATTTCCAGAATATATGAACTACTCAAAAAACAAAGAAATAAAACAAACGACCCACTCAATAGATGGAGCAAAGAATTGAACAGAGACTTCACAAGTGAGGAATTAGAGATGGCTCAGGAGCACCTTAAGAAGTGTTCACAATCACTAATCATTAAGGAAATGCAAATCAAAACCACTTTAAGATATCATCTTACTCCAATAAGACTGGCTAGGATCAAGAAAAAAAATGATACCTAGTCCTGGAGAGGCTGTGGGGAAAGGGGAAGACTCATCCACTGCTGGCAGGAGTGTAAACTCGTACAGCCACTATGGAAAGCAGTGTGGAGAACCCTTGGAAGACTTGGAATGAACGTGCCACCCCACCCAGCCATACCACTCCTAGGCATGTACCCTCAAGACTCACCCCACTGCAGAGATACATGCACGGCCATGTTTATTTCAGCTCTCTTCACAAAAGCAAGGAGCTGTAACCGACCCAAATGCCCCTCAGCTAAGGAGTGGATAGAGAAAAAGTGGTACATCTACACAATGGAGTTCTATGCAGCAGTAAAGAAAGATGACGTCATGAGATTTTCAGGAAAATGGCTGGAGCTAGATGATATCATGCTGAGTGACGTAACGCAGTCCCTGAAAAACAAACAATGAATGGTATCCCTTATCTGTGGATGCTAGTGCCAATCACCTGGTTGTATTTCTTATGCACGGCCCCTTGAACTTTTGTCCAAAGCAATTGGAATTGATGCATATTGGAAACAACAACAATAACAGCAACAGAAAGGACTGCATCAAAGAACTGACTGAAACAGTGAACTTCTGCTCAAAACAGTCAACTTCCACATGGAGAATATTGAGAAAGACTGAGAAAGAGATGAAAAGCATGTTTGGCAGAATTCATGAGCTCTGGTGGTGTGGGGGTATAGGGTGGGGGACAAAGGTCTAGATTTGATAAAAAAAAATAAATTAATTAAAAAGTATATGTGTATAAAGATGTTTCTTAGCCATCTTTATTTCTTCTCTTCAAAGCTCTCTGCTGATCCATGTTTGTTGCTTGTCTTTTTTTTTTTATTTTTTTTTTATTTATGTGTATGAATGTACTGTCTGCATGCAAATTTGTGCACCCCTGTCGTGCAATGCCGCGGAGGTCAGAAGAGGGTGTCAGATTCCCCTGGAACTGGAGTTCTCCTGGAATTGGAGTTTCAGACAGTTCTCGGCCGCCATGTGGATGCCGGCCGCCATGTGGATGCCGGCCGCCATGTGGATGCTGGGGATCGAACCCGGGTCCTCTGTAAGAGCGGTCAGCACTCTTAACTGCTAGGCCATCTCTCCAGCCCTGTTGCTTGTCTTTTTAAAATAACTAAGAGATGCAAGCAAACTAAGTGATCCAAAACTGATGAGTGGATCATGAAAACACAGGATATTTGCACAACGGGGTTCTAGGTATGTAGGAAAGAAAGATAAAATCCTTAAATTTGCAGGTAAGTTGATGGAACTAGAAACTTTTATGTTAAGTAAAGTAACACATACTCAGAAAAACAAACAAAATATGCTCTCTCACGTGGATCCTAGCATCAAATCCTTGCGCTCAAGTATTCCAGTCACCACTCATTAAAGAAGCTTCTTTTGCACCAGACGAAGTTTATTTCAGAGTACTACAACTGGCCACAAATAGATGTTGCCTGTGAGTTATCCAAGCATAAGCAGCACATCTGTAATGCAGCTTCTACACCAAAGAGTAATGAAACATACAAAGAGTAAAAAGAATACTAGTTAATTTCTCAACTCCCAATAATGAAGCTCCCTCGTGCAACAGAGGGCCAGGACCACAAAGGGGCTCAAGAGTCCAAAATGTGAAGATTAGCAGTTTCTAGAATTTCAGTATTTGGACAGGATTCCTACATTAAGCTTCATTCACCCTGGCTCATAGAAAATGTGGAAGAAGGGGTAGGAATATGTTAAGAGCCAGGGAGGAGTTGAGGTGCAAGAACTTATGGAATAGAGTCTTACAAGCTAATGGGACCCTGCTCATATAAACTTAAGCAACAATGTCACCATGTATAAGACCCGTGGAAATTCAAGCAGACAAAACCCCAGCATGGAACTGGGGAAATTGGTAGGAGATTCCAAATGTAGCTCAAATAACATTGCCCAATGATTACTGTTGAATGAGGAAGAGTTGATCTTAAAGTGAGGGTTTATATATAGCCTGACTAGACCACCGTGGATGAACTTGCACTGAGGGACATCCGGGTACACGAAACTGACACAGTAACCTTCAATACAAAAGACAGAATATATGAATTCCAGTAGAGGGGCTGTGAGATGTTGAAGTGTCTAAAGATTTTTTTTATATTAGTTCCATAATTTATGGCAGGTGAAATAATATAATGTATAAATAAGTTTAATGCAAATAGGTAAGTGGACATGTCCAGGTATTTGATTGCAGAACTTGGTATTAGCCATACTCTGGTTCTCACTAACGCAGAAGAAATATACATATTATTTCTGGTATCATGATATATCAGATAAAATCCCTTAATAGTATAGCTGTACCTAGTAAAATACACACACACACACACACACACACACACACACACACACACACACACACACACACACACATATATATATATATATATATATATATAATCTTACATTTAGATATTTTTCTTGTAGAAAAATAAATATTACAGATATTCATTTTATGTATGTCTTCTATAAAATCTGTGACACTGTGTTGGTAAGTATTTTATAACATACCTTCTTGATAGGCAGCATTTTCTATACATTTGCACATTGTTATATTTTTTATTAATTTTATTTATTTCTGTATATGTATGAATGTACTGTCTGCATGCAAGTTTGTGCACCCGTGTCATGCAATGCCACGGAGGTCAGAAGAGGGTGTCTGATTCCCCTGGAACTGGAGTCCTCCTGTAACTGGAGTTTCAGACAGTTCTCGGCCGCCATGTGGGTGCTGGGGATCAAACCCGGGTCCTCTGCAAGAGCAGTCGGTGCTCTTAACCGCTAGGCCGATTCTCCAGCCCCCATTGTTATATTTTTAAGACTAAAGTCTGCAGGTAGATATGTACTTGATTAACTATTGCCCTTATATAGAACTTATTATTATTTTAAAAAACTACTCCATTTATACATTTTCTTATGTCACCCAACATTCGCTATTTCAGATATCCATGTCCAATATACTGATATCTTCACTATAAAATTGTGATGCTTTTTTCAATTTTCTCTTCATCTTCTTCTGTAATCTGCCTCATGTCAAGCAATTGTGTGTCATGATAAACTCATCTGAGCTTGGTAAGCCCTACTTCTTCAACTATACTTTTTAAACCAAATAGCATTTATTTGGGACCTGCTACACTCCATACATGTAGATTTCATAAGATTCCTCCTGGTTCTGGCATCACCATCACTGCAGACTTACATTCTCACTAAATGGCCATTTAATGTCTCATTGTAGGGATTCAAACATGTCTCAAATTGTGTGGCGTGAGTGGCTCTCAGGAACTCTGGGAAAAGTATCTACAATACCCTCAGTCGTGCATATTTACAGTGGGTTGATGGGGTCAGGTTCTGCTGTTAGCTTGGGATGGAGCCTGGCCCCTTTGTCCCATATTTGCACAAGCTTCTTGTACTGAGAATGAGGAAATACTAGTTCAGGCAGTTGCTTCCAAGGAACATGGAACAGTCCAGCAGCAGGGTCTATTTAAATTTCAGCTCTGTACATTCAAAAGAATTTTCTTCTTTTTTTTTTCCAAAATGTACCCTTCCATACATGATACCTTGCACCAAGACATTCTTTTTATTGTCCCAATCCAAAGCATCACGTTTCCCTTCATTGTGCCAACAGTTACAAAACAAACTCTTTCAAACCTGCCTTGAGTGAGAGATTACACTTGCTAACATTATTTAATCAAGAAAATGGAGGTGGCTGGACAGTTGGTTCAGTGGGTAAGAGTACTGGTTGCTCCACTAAAGGACCCAGGTTCAATTCCCAGCACCCAAATGGTGGCTAATAAACATCTGTTAACTCCACTGTCAGGGAAATCCACCATCCTCTTCTGAACTCTATGGGCATTGCACACCATGGGTACACTTATATGAATGTGCTATACTCATACACATAAAATAAAAAATATAGTATTCAAAAAGGAATATGTATACTTTTTATTCCTTTCTGAATTACTTTTTGTTGTCCTTCATTAAAAGACCCACGTGATAATACTGTAGATAGGCCATGCAATAGATTGAATGCTTTCTTTTCCTTAACTTTCCTCTGCTAAAGAAATTACTCCATTCCCTTTAAATTCAAAGTAAACCAAGCTCTTAGCATACACCAAAACAGAAGCCAAATTCTTCTCCAGAGCATCACGTATGTGAGCTGTACTCAACTTTTCTCCGTTCTCTGTGAACTAATGTACTATGTCTTCGAATTCCTTTTCTTCTAATTTCCTTCTAGAACGTCGCTTACACTCTACTTGCAGCATAGAGGCCTCTTATAGATCAACATTGTAAGTTATCACACATTTCTTCCACCACTGGTCATAAGAGCCGAAGAATGACATGGTGAGTCTTATCACAGCAAGTGGACCCACTCTGGGTGGTAGTTTTATGCCTTAGTTACCCTTATTATTGATGTGAAAAGCTACCCTGACAAAAGAGACATGAGGGAGAAAGTGTTATTTTGACTAATAGTGGGAGGGAGCAGTCTATGATGGCAGGAAAATCCAGACAGCAAGAGTTTGAGGCACCATCTAGTTAAATTGCTTCCAGACTCAAGAAGAGATATTGACAGGTTCACTCAGGGACTTAGACACAGAGAATGAAGTTTCCAACACTCTGGATGGGTCTTCCTACCTCAGTTAACATAATCTACATTCTTCTTTACAGGCATGGTCAGAGGCTAATCTATCTGAAACTTTGAGGTTATGAATACTGACACTGAACATGGGTATGCAGATAACTCTAAGCAAGATGATTGCTTTTGTGTCCACACTTAGAAAAGGAAAATTTTGGGGCTGGAGAGATGGCTCAGCGGTTAAGAGCGCCTACTGCTCTGCAGAGGACTCCGGTTTAATCCCTAACACCCACATGGCGGCTAAGAACCGTCTTTAACTCCAGTTCCAGGGGAATCCGACGCCCTCTTCTGACCTCCGTGCATTGCATGACAGGGGTGCACCAACCTACATGCAGATGCTACACTTATATACATAATAAGTAAATTAAAAAAATAAAAAAAAGAAAAGGAAAATTTTAGAGTAATTCTTATGCACATAGTTTCTTAGTTACCTGTGCCAGGCAAGTAACTGAACAGTTTAATAATATCCTATCACAGAGCTAACAGTTTTTTTCTTCATTCTTAAAGCCAAAGTCTCAATTGCTTTCAACATGATTTTTATTTATCTGACCTTTATTTGAAATTAATTCAGTTCACATAATGAAATTATTAATTCATATCTCAAGACCTACATTACCTACCTGTAAGCAGAAATATATGGTTAGAAGTTGTGTATATGGTTGTGTTCCTTTTCTCCTGGATCACACAGTAATTAAATAAGCATCAATTTCAGTCCGTGTTTTCTTGGTTTTCCATCTCAGTTGGAACTTGTAAGTAAATCATAGTAAAGGAAAATAGATTTAGCAATCTATCCTCTTGTTCCTGAGGTAGTGTCTAGATGTCATAAATGGTAGATGAGGCATGTTGAAGAAAACACAGCCTTATAATACTTGGTTTAATATAGAACTTCCAAATCCTGAGATGAGGATGATGATAGAGACAGGAATACTGCTTGTTTACCAGAGATTATGATAGAGATAGGAATACTGCTTGTTTACCAGAGATGATGAAAGAGACAGGAATACTGCTTGGTTACCAGAGATGATGATAGAGACAGGAATATTGCTTGTTTACAAGAGATGATGATAGAGACAGGAATATTGCTTGTTTACCAGAGATGATGATAGAGACAGAGATACTGCTTGTTTACCAGAGATGATGAAAGAGACAAGAATACTGCTTGTTTACCAGAGATGATGATAGAGACAGGAATACTGCTTGTTTACAAGAGATGATGATAGAACAGGAATACTGCTTGTTTACCAGAGATGATGATAGAGACAGGAATACTGCTTCTTTACCAGAGATGATGTAAGCATATGCTGGTAGCTTTGGCAGAAGAAACCATAACTTCTTGTTTGCCCTGTCATGAGTGGAGGATTGTTTCTTCCTCAAATACCAGACTCGCTATTCTAATGGCTGAGAAAGAAAATGCAGCTTTCCAGTGAGTAGGATGTACCAGAAAGTGTCAGCAGAAGGATTGACTCCTCTGGGCATTGAAGGGAAGAAATACCTCAGATTGCTGCAGACATCATGCCCCTCTGTGGATCCTACTAGTAACAACTATTTTTAATGATTCCTAAAGAAGCTTAACTTTCTAGGTGCCGCAAAGGTTTTAATACAAGAGACTTTCTTACCTCCCCCCCCCCATAAAATAAGGAGAAATATGATGATGATGAGGTTGTTCTCTAGCTGTAGATTTGAGCCAGCTGTTATAGAGGTATTCTCTTGTAAAATCAGTAAAACTGCCTTCTTTAATTGACTAATGGACATAGAAACTCTGAAAAGGATTATTCTCTATTCAGAACCAAATATAATGCTAAAGTCTCCTAAAGCTATGCACTTAAACAAAATATATTAATACAGGAGCTCTGACATCAACAATGGGTTATTCTACCAAGGAGATGTTGGCCAAGGGATCCAAGCCCCCACAAATGGTAAAGGCTCCTTGCCTCCAAACTGGGATATCTGCAGGAAGAGAGGCGATAAGGCCGTGCTGTTGAAGACCTGATATAAACATGGGAAAGATGTATGGAGACCGCACTTGCAAGTATACAGATGGTCTCTGGAATGCCAGAGAGTGTTACCAAAGACCACTAAACCAATAAAGCAAATATAGGTCTCCTTGAGTCAAGCAAGACTCCTCCGTCAGCACCAGCTACACCTCATCTGCCTGGAAATACTGTGAAGCAGTGGCAGCCATATGTCTGTATATCTCAAATCTAATTGGCTATTAGCTCTCTCCTTGGAGGAATAACCCACGCCTGATGCCACAAGCTTACATCCTCTAATGGTTAGGAGATGTTATAAACCACACGAAGACCCTGCCATACTTAACAGAAGAAAATGTAAATCATGAATTAACATACCATCCAAACATCTGTGTCTATACCAAAGTAACCTACCGTAACAATTAATACTGTTTAAATACTTATATATCTAATTGTGTGTACTTCATTAGTAGGATCGAAAGGTTATATATTATACTGTTTAAATACCTAAATATCTAATTGCATGTGCTTCATTAGTAGGATCGAAAGGTTATGCCTGGTCAACCTGGCAGCCCATGAAAGAAAACAGCCAGAACTGACTAGAGACCAAGACATCCACTCCAGAGAAAGTAGAGTGTTTTGCTTCTCATCCACATGTGCCCCTATTCTAAGCCACCTGTGCCCCTATTCTAAGCCTAGGGAACAACCTGCGGAAGAGGGGGGGGTGGTAGAATGTAAGGGCTGCGATTGGGGTTAATGGTGAAACGACAACAATATAGACTGGACACTCATTTGATCAACTTGATTGAACATACAAGCCCCCCCCCCCCGCTGGATGGTGGGACCCATGAGCTGTGTGGGTTTGGGCACAACTGCTTGCAAATTGGTTTTACATGAAGGATGCTTGTACTCACAAATTATCACTTATTGTTAAAAAAATGAAAAAAAAACAAAAAAAAAAAGCAGAGAAAGATGCAGAAAACTTACGGCAGAATGCATGATAAGGGATGGGTAGGGGTGGGGTGGGGGGAAGGGAAGGGGATATATGCCTGGACTGAATTGGAAAATGATGTATGAAATACACAAAGCAACAATAAAAAAAAGAGGCAAAAAAATTAATAATTTCATAACTTTATTGAATGAATGTTTTACCATCTATCATGCTCTTAATACAATATTTAGATGTTTAACATACCACTTTCAGTTGTGGTGCACGCCTTTAATCCTAGCACTTGGGAGGCAGAGGCAGGCAGATCTTTATGAGTTCAAGGCCAGCCTGGTCTACAGAGTGAGTTCCAGGACAGCTGAGGCTACAGGGAGACCCTGTCTCAAAAAGACCAAGAAAAAAAAAAAAGAGTAATTTTTGCTAGTCATGATTGTATCACTTGTGGTAAACTTGGAGATCTGCAACTTCTGTTCTAAAAGTGTACATCATTTCATAACTATTATGTTATGTAAATGTAATCTTTCTTATTTTATCCTCTCTCTATTGGTTATTTCATGTGGTTGGACAGGTTTCCTTTTTGCTCATTTAGGTCTTATTGTGAATATTTGCAAAATATCCCTGAGGCATAATCCTGGAAATGGATTTTCTCTGTTGTGTTTTTCCTTATTTTTATGAGTAATTTTTTCATTCACAATTGCACAGGCTGTTTCCTTCTTCTAATTTTCCTCTAAAGTTGGGTTTTATATTCTCAGGGGTACCATTTTATAATACTCTTTAGGGGAAAACCTATAATAAGCAGCATGTTAGGCTCTCCATTGAGTTATGTATTATTTGCTGAAAGGGCAGGGGAAGAGAAGTTGAAAAAAAGTTGATGGAAATTAGAATCCAGGGCTTCCAGGGAATCTGTATTAAGGAGAAAAATGTAAAGGAAATAAGTGTGTATCATTCTAAAATGATGATGCACTTCCTCTTAAAGTCTACATGCATGTGTAAATATTAAAATCAAGTAAATATTAAGTACAGGAAGCTAAATAAATATTCAACAATTTTCATATTCAGAGGAGAAAGTGCTGAATTCCAAGACACAAAAAAGACAAAACAAAGCTGTAATATCCCCATGCTAACTGTTCTAATTTTATTTCAATTGCTGTAACAAAATAGTTGGACCAATAACAACTTGGGGAAGAAAGGGTTTATTTGTCTTAAATCGCCCAGGCCACACTTCATCATTTGTGGAGCTCAAGGGAGGAATGAAGGGCAGAAATCTAGAAGCAGGAGCTGAAACACAGGTCATGCAGGAATGTTGCTTATGGGCTTGCCCCTCTGGCCCATTCTTAGCTTGCTTTCTTATACAATACAGGACCAACTGCCTAGGGGTGGGACCACCCACAGTGAGCTGGGCCCACATTAATCATCAATGAATACCCCAGAGACATGGCCACAGGCCAGTCACTGCAAGCAATTCCCCAACTTACACTCCTCAACCCAGGTGTGTCAAAAGCTATTCAGTGCACTAATACTGTTATAGTAATTGGAAAATAGACAAATGCAAGCTATTCTAAAACTTGAAAGCCTAGGCTGAACTTTGGCAAAGTGGATTCAGAGAGTTTAGTGGGAGATTGATATGTCTGAAAGAAAAGGATCACCAAGTAAATCTAAGGTTTTAATACTCAATATTATAAACAGAACCTTTATATTACTAAGAATTTATAGAAGCTCAGTGGAGGAAGGTAGCATCTTCAGTAAATGGTGTTGGCAAAACTGGATAACCATTTGTAGAAAAACAAAATTAAATCCCTACATCTCACACTGTACAATATTCAACTACAAGTGGATCAAAGACCTCAACATGAAACCTGAAACCCTGATGGTGTTCGAAGAAAAAGTTGGAAGCAACCTACAAGACATAGGCATAGGAAAAGACTTTCTAAGTCAAACATCAACCACACAGGAAATAAGGTCAACAGTTGATAAATGAGCACACATCAAACTCAAAAGCTTCTGTACTTTGAAAGAAACAATCAAGGAAGTGAGGAGAAAACTCATAGAGTGGGAGGAAATCTTCACCAGTTATACATCTGACAGAGCATTAATATATAGACTATTCAAAACACAAAGAAATAAAAAAAAAATGACATACTCAAAAGATGGAGTAAAGAGCTGAAACAGAGACTTCACCAGTGAGGAAGTAAAGATGGCTGAGAAACATCTTTAAAAGTGTTCAACATCATTAATAATTAAGGTAATGTAAATTAAAACAACTCTCAGATATCAATCTCACTCCGGTAAGACTGGTAAGATCAAGGAAACAAAAGTCATCAAATGCTGGAGAGGTTGCTGGGAAACAGGAACACTCATCCACTGCTGGTGGGAATATAAGCTTGAACAACCATTATGAAGAGCAGTGTGGAGAATCCTTAAAAGACTCAAAATGAGCCTTCCAACTGACCCAGCCATACCACTCCTGGGTGTGTACAAGTCTCATCCTACCACAAAGATATATACACAGATATGTTTATTGCAGCACTCTTCACAATAGCAAAGAGCTGGAACCAACCAAAATGCCCCTCAGCTGAGGAGTGGATAACAAAAATGTAATACATCTACACAATGAAGTTCTATTCAGCAGTGGTAAAGAAAGATGACATCATGAACTTTGCAGGTAAATGGATGGAACTCAAAGCCATTATGCAAAGTAAAGTCACACAGTCCCAGAAAAAAAGAAAATGCAAATGGTTTCCCTCATATCTGGATGCTAACACCAAACTGAAAAGCAAGCTGAGCAAAGTTATTGTTATCTTTCTTTTTATTTATTTATTTATTTATTTATTTATTTATTTATTTATTTAAATGAACTGTCTGCATGTAGGTTTGTGCACCTGTGTCGTGCAATGCTGCGGAGGTCAGAAGAGGGTGTCGGATTCCCCTGGAACTGGAGTTCTCCTGGAATTGGAGTTACAGACAGTTCTCAGCAGCCATATGGGTGCTGGGGATCGAACCAGGTTCCTCTGCAAGAGCAGTTGGTGCTCTTAACCGCTAGGCCATCTCTCCAGCCCCCGTTATCTTTCTTTTAAGCAGAAAGCAACTGTGCTTTTATAATGTGAATCTCTTAATGGGCTCTAGTATTGAAGTACCACTTATTTTCAGACATTGTAATTACCAGATATGGGTAGAAGATATAAAATTAAAGGGAAAATGTGAACGCCAAAACATAGTTTGAAAATAACACACAGGTCATTCTCGGCAGTCATAATTTTGATACACATGTACTGTTTATATAGGCATATTTTGAAGCAATACAAAGGGGTGGGAACAACAACAACAAAAAAAACATAAGGACTGTGTGAAAGAACTGACAGATACAGTTAAATTCTCCCCCAAACAACAAGCCACTGCAGTGAAAAACTTTGGAAAGACTGAGAGAAAGAGGTAAGACAGGTATGGCAGAAGGCATAAAATGGGGTGGGGTTGGGGGCAGGGAGAGGGGAATGTGTCTAAATTGGACTGAAAGATGATGTATGAAATACATAAAATATCAATTAAAAAAGAAACAAGCCAAAAAATTATGTCCATGTTGTTAATTCATCTAGAACCCAATATTTAAAAATTGTGTGATCAGATTGATCCAAAGTACAGAGAAATGCAAGTGTTTATTCCTTCAAAGAACCAACTTTTGGATTCATTGATTTTTTTTTGTATTGTTTTCTTTGTTTCTATTTCATTGATTTCTGCTCTGATTTTATACAGTTAACATGAGTTTAGTATTTTCAAAATATACAGAAGAAATTTTCATCCCCAAATGCCAGACAACACACCTTTTGTCCACAAAATTGGAAGAAAGAAAATATATTTGAGTGTTTTCATTGTTAATGGAAATTGGTGAAATATTAATTTTTCCCATAACATTCTGCCAATGTACAGAAAAGTTTGGTATCTGAATCACTCAAAGTTTTAGGGTAGAATATGGAATTTTGTATTCATATTGTCAATTTATTAGCGTGCTGTTCATTTATTTGAGTTTTAAATAGCTATTTCTTTGTCTTGAAGGATATAACTTATGCTAACTGTCCATTTGTCTTGCTCTTGAGTCTTGCCCATGCTCCTGAGTTTCATATTGATGCACATTAAATTGCAATAGAGAGCATAACTGTCATACAATAACCAGTTAGCATTTGTAAATTTTTAGACAAAGGTAAGAGAACAAAACTAAATCAAGAAATTCTGAAACAAGTTATAAAAGAAAATAAATGTTCCTAAAAATAGAATATTACTTATAATGTTGTGTTCAGTCTGTGCTGTTTCAAATTATTTTATGATTCATCTTTGTTTATTCATCTTACAATATTCATGAATGACACACAGGTTTTCAAAGTTCTATTTGGCCATTCTGGGTGCTTTGACTTACTACCATAGCTTCATACAATGCACCTTATGTCTTTCATTAACATTTTATTTGGCTCCCAAATAGTTTTCTTGTGGAGATTGTAAAAGAAAGCAGTGTGGACTGATAATGGATTGCAGAACTAGTGAAATCAATGGGAGGCAAGATGGACAGAGAAAAGCAGATCAGTAATCTGGAAATAATATTAGTGAGAAAAAATGCTAAAACTTTGGATTTTTCTTTCAAAGAACAAAATTTACTCATGTGTCTGATTAATATTTTATGTGAAAAACTCCGCATGATCTTAATCATTATGTTGTTTGCCTTGTCCTTATCACCAGGGAACTTGAAATGTAGGTGTAATATTCTATCATGCTTGATAACTTTCCATATGCTGCTTTATTAATTTTCTATTATCTTTCTAACTACTAGTAAGGAGGCAATTTTAACTAACAGCATTTTACTATGCACTCTAGGGTTTGCAGTCACAATAGAATTCATGGGAGCTGTAGGCCAAGCAGCCTGGCATAAGAAAGGGCTGACAAAGAAAAAATAACCTACATTACAAACCAGTTGAAGGAAGAAAACAAAAAAATTGAGATTGTTCTTTGACCTCCACACTCTCAAAATGGCATGTCTGCCCCTGAAAACACACACACACACACACGCACACACACACACACACAAACACACACACACACACACACACACACAACATAAGAAACACAGAAGTTAAACATGTTGTTCTCTATGCTCCTATGACTACAGAGCATTTTCTTTGTCATTATGTCAGCTAAATGGGAATAATATTCAAGTTAAGAAAATTAATGCTGTGAAAAATTTATAAACAAGGAAAATTTTTAGACACTTGAGAATCTGACTGATAAAATACAAAATTAAAACACTGACTGATTTATGAACACATTCATTCTCCCTATGGATATTAAATGTATCTTTAATCGCAGTTTCCCTCATTGCAAAAAACAGATGGTGAATCAGACACTCAAGAAGTTGCAATATCTGGAGAAACATGTAAAAAGCCAGCATTCTGGCTTGAGATCAGAAGGCCCTAGCTGAGAGATTCAACTTAAAATAAAAACAATTATAGGTGTGGCTCAAGTGATAAAGACTGCACACTAACCACTAAATTTATTGCAAACATGTTCTTGTAGCTCTACCTCCTGCAGAACATTGTTTTTTTGGAAAGGGCAGCAAGTTAGTGAATCTTCTCCTTCCCTGATTGCCTGGAAATTTTCTAACCTGCAGTACACATTTTTCTAGTTCTAGAAGGTGCTGTGCTATGGATCCTGTGATGAAATCATCATCAAGGAATTGATTATTTCTGCCCAAGCATGTTCTGCAAGTTCCAGCAGAAAACAACTGAGACCCAGAACCACCCACCCCCAATGCCCATGAACATGTCAGAGGAGTACTTGTCTAATTTTAATTTCTGATTTCTCTGCCAAATCATGAATACAACACGAATCCACTAGATCATGGGGGACCTTAATGTACATTCACTTAACTCTAATCATAATTTATAATAAATTTATAATAAAATGTTCCATTTGTATACTATTGAGATGCTGTACAAACCCTAGATAGCTCCATTTTGTTTTACCGACTTCATCTTAATGGTTGCACACTGGCCCACAAAATCAAGTCCAGGAAAATCCACTTGGTAACCTTGACCTTTGTATTTCCTTACCCACAGATCCTCTGTGACTGCCTGTTAACTATGTTAACTATTGTAAATTTTTAAAATTGCATACAGCCTATCCAGTGCTTAACTTAATGTTTATAATCCTACACCAAGCAGAAACTGAGGTTTTCATTATTTTATTGTCTGACTGGAATTTCTAAAGAAAAAAATTCCACCAAGATATGACATTTACCTTAATATACATAACCTACCCTTGAGGAGTTGTGGCACCTTCCAAATCCCCACCAGGTTTACAGTCCTAGCCAGCTTGTAAAAATTGTTTTGGCTAACTGGAACCCAGCAATCTGTGTGCTCTTTTCTCTCAGGGGTATCAGCCCCAGAATATTTGAAGGACTCTCCAAGATCCTAGGAGAAAAGACCCCAGACCTGACCCAGAGGTGGCTTAGGGGACAGTCCTTTTCTTCAAGGCATCTCACTGATTCTTAGTTCCACAGTTGCCCCATGGTGTTGACTGGTTAAAAACTGGAAAGTAAATTATCAGCCGTTGGGACATGCCCTCTGGAGACAGTCTGGTAATATCCCGGGAAGACTAGAGAGACAGGATGTGATGTGGTATCCAGGGGCTGAGAGGAAATACCCCTTGACCTCCAGTTGGTTTCTGTGGAAACTGGTGTGTGAGTGAGAATGGCCACTTTGTTTTGTCTGGTTTGTCCGTGTCCTCATTTATCTTTTTTTTTTTTCCTTCTACAAAGTAAATAGGAAAATGCAGCAGTTAGCTGCTAAAAATCTTGTAATGATATGGTTATCAAGAATTTTGGAGCAGGTGGACACAAGCTGAAATTGGAGAGGCAGATAACAATATTCCTCACCCAGGAAAGGAGCTTTTTTTTTTTTTTTTTTTCTCCCAGGGCTGCCAATCATGGATGCTGGCACCCTTCTCCACTGGAAAAGTGTGAACTCCCAAAGAGTTTCCTCTCTTGGGTCTCCTTCTGGGTAACAAAAGAGGTTTAAAGAGCACCAGTCTGGAGCCTCTCAACAGGTGAAGCATGACTGAGACCTAAATTGATGCTCAGATTATGAAAATATTATGGAGAAACTGTTCTTCCCTAGTCTAGATTTAAAACATAAATTTCATATTTACAAATTTTGGGGGTACACCTAGTTTGCTTGTAGTTATAGCATGAGTGTCTATGTTAATCATTTTCCATATGTTTGAGATTTCATTTAATAATGCCATATGTGTCTCTAAGTTTACTCCTGTTTTGAGATCTCATGAAATTCAATCATGTATGTCGATAATTGTCTTATGTTTTTCCTATCAAAACAAACTGGCAAATTCCATTTCTCTTCTCATTCTTTATTGTGTACAAAATTATTGGTTTTATTTTTGTTTAGGGCATGCCCAATTAAAATACAAGTTTTTGGACCTTCATATATGGAGATCTTTCCCCTTTTAAAAGAACTCAAAGGGTTTTTGTTATTGACAGACACATTGAGCCATCAAGAAGTGGCAGAGTAAAAACATCACGTTTGGGTGAAGTGGCAACTTTTATTGTTTTAACTCAATTGGTGTTGTGACAAGAAAAAAAATATGGAAAACTTGACAAGTCATTCTGAGACCTTATAAATTTAGGTATGTTAGGGGCAGATGAAAACTTTAAAAAGACTGAGAAAAAGATGCAAGACATGTATGGGAGAATGAATTGGTGGGGGTCACAGAAGGAGGAATGACTCTAAACTGGATTGAGAAAAATTGTATGAAATGTAAAAAACTTCAGTAAAAATATTTTTAAAAATTGGGTACCTTAGACATCTTTGAATTCATTAAATAGTATCTCTGAATCTCTTAAATATTTCACAAAACTTTTAAAACGTGATTCTTATTAAAAACAGTATCTGAGCATGTTGTCAAGAATCTTATTTTGTCTCTGCTTCCTGTGCTCATTGTCAGATGTGACCCTTGGCTTGCTGCTCCAGCCCAGGCCAACATGCTTCCTGTCACAATGGACTCTAAATCCCTGGAACCATCAATCAAGTGGTGTGTTGGCTGTGAAGAACCTGACCATGTGACTGTTTGGAGAAATGTGGAAGACTTTGGAACTTTGGGCTAGAAAAGCTGTTGACTACTGTAAGCAGAGATTAACGGACCATTCTAGTAGAAGTCTGGAAGAAAGCATTGCTACAAAAAATGTAGTTCCAGAGGAAAACAAAGACTTAGGCAGCAACTGGGATATTTTGATAAAGAATCTGGCAGCAGTTTTCCCACAGCCCAAATGCTTGCCTGATGCTATGGACTAATGTCTTTGGCGGAAGATATTTCAAGACAGCCTAATGTAGAAATGGTGGCATGGCTATTAATGGTGAATATTATACAGATCTACAGTGAAGAAGAGCAGATGGGGCAGAAAGAAATGCAGAATGTACAGTTTGGATCTGAAAACTGCACAAGGAAGATTAAAGGTGGGGCCAAGTCATGTGAAGGAGAGGTTCCTTTTGATAAGGAGATTAAAGTGATTAAGGAGAGGCCTAGCTATTTACAAGTAACAATAGAAAAAGTGAGATTAAAGTGATTAAGGAGGGGCCTCAAGATTTACAAGTAAACAACAAAAATACTACCTCAGGGCAAGACCACACCAAGCTAAGCCTCCCAATTTTTGAAAGGAAAATACTGAAAGCGTTTTCTACTCCACAAGTCCAGGACAGAGAAAATTTGGAAATCTGGTTAAAGTAGGAGAGAGTCCATCTGGAACTTGCAGCCAAACTCAGCAATTTCATTCACGTGGTGCTGGCTTTTGAGGGACGAAGGATCCAAGAGTGAAGGGGTTATCAGTTCTTACTCTGAGGTTTCAGAGAGCCACAGAGGCCAGGCAGAGTGCAGCAGGGGCATTCCTGAATAAAGAAGGCCCTGATGGGACATTGCCTGAAGCTGTGAATATGAAGCCTGGTTGGCAGCAGAGAACCCAAGAAGACATTTGAGATGTCAGAGCTGTGAGATATTCGCTGCATACAGGGAGTGGTACCAGCCTAAGAAAGAGATGTATGTTGCAAGCAAAGCTGTAAGAACTAAGCCATCTAAGCCCTTTGGAAGTCAAGTCCCAGAAATTGCACATGTAGCTACTGGACTTGGTGTTTGCCCTGTTTGTTTTCAGTCTTGTTTTGGTCCAGTATTTCCTCACTATGCCTCTACTCCTCCCTTTTGGAATGGGAATGTGTATTCAGTTTCACTGTATGTTGGGAGTATGTAATTTGCCTTTTGATTTTACAGGAGCTTACAGTTAAGAGATTGGCCTGTGTCTCAGAAGAGATTTTGGACTATAGAGTTTTGAATAGAATTGAGACTGGTAAAGACTATGGGGAATTTTAAGGCTGGACTCAATGCATTTTGCATTTGATATGGTCAGGAGCCTATGGGGGCCAGGGAGTGGACTGTGGTGGTTTGAGTTATAGTGTCCCCCCATAGGCTTTAAGTAATCAGACATTTTTTAAAATCTTTTATAAATATATGTTTTGTATAAGATTATCAAATCTAGACCCGTGTCCCCCACCCTATTCCCCCACCCCAACAGAGCTCATGCATTCTGCCAAACATGCTTTTCATCTCTTAAAAAAAGAATCTTATTGTGGATCCCTTCTGGTTTGGTTTGCTTTCAAGATGGTTGTGATAATGTATCTCTTCTGTTTCTTTGCTTTGAAAGTATATTGATTTTATGGATCAGTCTGATTTGCATTACTTTAAGACCTCTAAAGGCTTGAAAAATGGTTTGAGAAAACAAAACCATAGCTCATTTTAGGTTTGGTTTAATGCTAACTCACCTTCAGAGCTGGGGATGAAATCTGGGACTGGTCTCTGGTCTTCTTGTCTCATGTTTTCTGGCCTTGTCCTATGTCCTCTTTTCTGTATCAAGGACTCTGTATGCAGGCAGATAAGCCTTCTTCAGAGTTAGGGTAGACTGCTTTCTCCCTGCTAACTTGGATACCTGGCACATTTTTCTCCCCTAGAGCATCACTTCTGCTTTAAACCTTCATGCATACGTCTTCTTTAAATTGCCTTTTCCTACCTATTCCTAAAAATCTGATCAGGAATTAAAGCCAGGAACATTGGTCTTGTTCAGTTAGGGGGTCTCTGGATTTGGGGGTATTGGCTGGGATCATGGAGGTGGCTGAGTAGTGACTAGACTTTTATTTCCTGAGTCATTTGAGGATCCCTGGACTTGTCCAAGCTCTGGCGCTTGTGTAGGTTTTGGTGCCACATTGCTTCTGCAGTGCATTACGGGAGCTGGGCCTTTCTGGTCTCTTGAGTCTGTGGGATTTGGAGGGGCAGGCTAGGACAACTACAGTATGACTAGGATGATTAACTTTTGCCTTTGTTGTGTTTCTGAAGTATGTCTTCTTGGGCTCTTGACAATGATGTGCTTTTGTGTGTGTGTTTCTACCTGAGAATCCCATCACCCCTTTTTTGTCATAGGAAACAAAAGGGTTCCCTGGGCCTAAGGTTGCTGTCATACCGCCTGCCCCACTGTCTTGGAAGGCCGGGCCTCTGACCTTGTGTGTTGTGCACTTTTGCTTTCATCTCATACTTTCTAGGTTCCTGTGCTACTGAAGGAGTTGACTATAGGTAACTACAGTTAAATCACACTCATGAAAACTATTTCTTTATGCTTTAGGTACTGTCAGTCTTTAAGAAGTACTAAATAATGGATTGATTTTTTTATATTGCCTTATTAGGACTAAATATGTCTTGTCATCCTATTCTGTATCTTCTCCTTCAATAGAACTGTATGTAACTAAAATTTTAATCATCAGTTTTTTTTGAACATACTGTAACATTTGATTAGGGTTAGATTTGAGTGCAAATAGAATGTATAATTCCATTTTCAGTTATGGAGTTTGAAACACAGGAATAGTTACAAAATTATAATGTAAATGACATTTTGGAAAATTCTTTCTTCAACTACAAGCCCTTATGTTTAACAGCTGTATATATGTCTCTGCAGTATATCACCAATTAGATAAAATTCATATATATATATGGAGGCTGTGTTTATGTGTGTGTGCATGTATGAGTGTATGTATATAAAGTACCGTTGCCTTTATCATTTTCTTTTACATAAACTTATACATTATTGAATAGTAATCATAACAGTAATGGACATATAATGCAACTTTTCAACATGCTCATATGTTAATATACAAGAAAAATGTCTTCCTTTTCTAGAGACTATCAGTACTGTTTGAATCATAAAAAAATATTTCATTGTTATTATTTAGACTGTTTCAAATTTTTAAACTCACATTTTTTGTTATTAGAATTTTCATCAAGATGTCTTTTGTGTTTTATGAGAAATAAACTTGTGTATTTATTTTCTGGAATGTTTTTGATTGTGTAATTTAATGCTAAGGGAAAAATTATTAAATTAATAATACTTCACTTAATAGCAAATTGATTTACAAGTTATCATAGAAGCTAAAATTGTGAAATTACAATATGTTTTCTATTCCTTAAAAATGTAAGTTATTTTATGAAGTGATTATTTCAGCTCCAGGGACCAATTTATATCTACATTCAGATATCTAAATTATATCTAAATGTAAATTATATCTACAATTTATATCTACATTTAGACCAATTTATATTTGCATTGAGATTATATATTATATATTATACATTTACCACTAGGGCCTTGTTATAGTGTTAACAAACAGGTTTGTGTATGTCCATACCTTTGCCAAACCTATAGAAAACATCTCTAAATATTTAAAGGAGAATTATTAATTTAAAACCTGTTCTAATGCTTATAAGAACATCTCAAAATTTGTACATTCTAATAGTATATTTGAGAAATAAATGTTAATTACTTAGTAAATCTTAACAAGTTATTGTAAATTTATTTATGAATATTATGTCTCATGGAATTAAGGAAAAAATAAAGGTTAAATATTGGTGTAAAAGATATAAAATAAAATGTCTTTTAATAACAAATATATATGTATATAGTAAAATGACTGAATATTTCCAGAATAATAAAAATAAAAATACTTAATCAAGTTTATTAAAGGCCTAAACAGAGTTATGGAAATACAAAGTTGTTAATTTTTCTGTCCACTGTCCTGTATTATACTACAAACTCAGTTACAGATTTGGATCATGTGGACATGGACAAGTATTTGGTTACCTATGGCTACTGACGAATATCCTTTATATTTCTCTGTATTATGCAAGGGTTACTTTTAATATTTAGTTTGTCCATACCAAGATAACTTGACTCAAAGAAAGCAAAGTTTTATCTCCTTGAACCTGAGGTATACAGCTCAGAAGGAGATAGTTTCAGTGAGTTCGATCTGAGTCTGGTTCATCATATTTCATGTCTATAGATATGTGATATGGTTCCTCCCTTCTGAAAAACTCTAAATCAGGCTATGGGGATCTGGGAAAGAAAAGAGACTGCTTCTGTTTGTAGTAGAACAGTCTTCATTTACAATAGACCTATAGTTCTTTAATCTCTTTCATGGGCTATACCTATTTAACCTATGATGTTAAATCTCTTCCAGTCAATGTTTATTCAAGGCTATGTCGGTTTTTGTTCAAGTTTATCTAAATATTTTACAGTAATTAAGGGTATCAGACTGGTGCAAGTTAAGTTTGTTGGATGACTAATAACCATACTTTAAATCCCATAATAATCTGCTCAAGGGATGTAAGGGACAGTTTTTTTTCCTTGCCCTGCAAAGTCTACTAACTCCCAGGGAACTATGAGGCATTTTTGAAATGCGCTGTAAGTGTGATGAGTCTTCTTGTTTAGAGAGGCCATGGAGTTATCAGAGGGACTTAAATCAGTGCCCAGTCTAAAAAGAGAAAGGTCAACACACAGGAAGTTTGTCTCATGCTTCAAAGTAAACCCTATTCAAGCCAGACTTCCTGATTTAATCCTTGTGTAGATGAAACTGGTAAAAAGAAAGAAAAGAAGCTGGGCGTGGTGGTGCACACCTTTAGTCCTAGCACTTGGGAGGCAAAGACAGGAGGATCTTTGTGAGTTCGAGGCCAGCCTGGTCTACAGAGCAAGTTCCAGGACAGCTGGGGCCACAGTGAGACTCTGTCTCGAACAAGACCAAAAAAAAAAAAAAAAAAAAACAAGAAAGAAGAGAAAATCAAATCAAAGCAGCTAGGGGCTTCTCCCAAATCCCAAGTGACCTTGAGGAACCTCCACTGACCTTAAAAAAAATCATTAATCTTGGCCAACTGTATGGTCTTAAACATCCCAAAGGAAAGTATAACCAAATATTGAAGTGATCAGTATTTTTTTAAATCCCAAGAAATTGTGTTTCTCAGATATAATGTTTAAAAGATCATATGAGATATTGTCTAGAAAATTAAAAGATTTTCTCCACGATAAAATGCTACTCAGGTAAAAACAGTTCAGATCTCGACCTTATTCAACAATGTAATGTCACCTATAGCTGAAAAGGACTAATCCACCATTCTTGTCAAAATTAAACAAATGCTAAATTTCTTCTCTCCCCAGATAGAAGCCACTTAAGAGGAAACTCACACTGTGACTATAAGCACTCCAATAACTATAAAAATGCCAGAACAGCAGATCCTGAGTCCAGCCATCATCATCATCAAGTGAAAAATATGGAGAAATCCAATAATTAGATGCTTTTGAAAACACTCATCAGGAAATTGTAATGGTCTTTAAGTTAGACATTTAAATGTCATCCTGTCCTGATTTCTCTTTGTTCTCTGCCTCAAAAAGATACCTCCCTACTCTTGCCTTAATTCTCCTTCACTGGCACTAGTCAAGGAATTTGTTTTCTCTATAGCTATCTTTTGGGGCCTTTTAGATAGACTCACTAAAGGTGTAACTTAGTTCTTACACCCAATGTTCAGCATGGGAGAAGGCAGACCAGTCTGCACGCACACTGATTATCTTTTGGCAATTAAGGCTACCTCTTCATAGGAAGGAATGATAAATTAGTAAACATGTCAATATAATTAAAATCCTGGTTGAACAGAATTAATATGGACAATGTAGAATGGATGATATAATGATTTGACCCATATGTCCTAGAGTCAGTGGAACTCCATTTATTTTATTTTAGACTCTACCTTAATGGTTGAACCCAGCCACGATAAACAAGTCCAGGAAGCAGCTGGTTATCTTGACTTTTGGAACCCCCTAACACAGATGTTTTATATATATATATATATATATATATATATATATATATATATATATATCAGTAACATGTATATGTGTATATGTATATATTTACCATATGTACATATACACATATACATATATGCATATGTGTACATGTATATATGGTAAATGTTTTACAATTGCCTGAAGCATGTCCACTGATTATCTTAAATTTTGTAATCCCACAACATTCAGGACCTGAGGTTTTATTTATTTTATTATCTGACTGAAATTTCTCAAAACAATCCAATAGGATATACTTTTTGTCTTGATAATCATAATCTACCCCTGAATTGGTTTTGCGCCCTCCAAATCTTGACCTGGGTTACAGATCTGGTTAGCTCAATTAAAACTAATTTGGCCAATTGGAACCATGGAATCTGTGTGCTGCTTTCAGTGGTATCAGCACCACAACAATTTGAGCAACACATGAGCATTTCTGTGTACTGCTAGGACTGAGGGTTGAATTCATTCTCCAGACAAAACTTTATATTTAGTAAATACCATAATTTTGTCATCCTTTCCTTCCTTCATTTTCACCTTCTTTCTTTGTGACTTCATCCTCTCTCCCTTCTCTAATTCTTTCCTGCCCTCTTTTCTCCAATCTTTTCTTTCTTTTTTCCTTCTACTCCCTTTCTTTCTTGTATTGGAAGATTTTTGAGCTTGTGGATGTGTGGTAGAGATTGCTGTCTCACAATCTTGTGTATGTTCATTGTGCTGTGCATCTTTGGGATACATGTGTCCTCTGGCTTTTCCACTGCTTTCATCTCATTTAAAATGCATTTTTCTCTCTAGTTGTCTTAACTTGGTGTTTTGCTCAGAGAAGGATCTGACTACAATCTCAGATACAGTGCTGGTGTCAGCTGAAGTAGAAGACACTTCCGATCTTCATTTGTATCCTGTATAAGATTGAGAGACAGAACCACTGGAATACTAGTTGGGAATTGTGCTGGATAGCTTTAGTGTCAACTTGACACACCTGGGTTGAGGGAGCCTCAATTGGGGAATTGGCTCTATTGGACTGGCCTGTGGTCACATCTGTGGAGTATTGTCTTGATTGTCAAGCAATGTGGGAGGGCCCAGCCCACAATGAGTGGTGCCACCCTGGACAGGTTGTTGTGTCCCATATAAGAGGGCAGGCTGGGCATGAGCCAGGGGAGCAAGCCAGTGAACAGCATTTCTCCATGGCCTGTGCTTCAGCTCCTGCCTCCAGGTTCCTGCCCTGAGTTCCTGCCTTGCTCCCTAAGTGATGAACTCTGACCCAGGAGATGTAAGCTGAAAAAACCCTTTCTTCCCCAAGTTGGTGTTGGTCAGAGTGTTTTGTCACAGCAATGGAGGACAAACAAGGACAGAAATACATACTTTATACTTTTTTATGGTTAAATGTATGAATGTTACTGGAATGATAAGTAAATGGAAAATAAAAGGCAGAAAGAGAAGGCAAGACATGACTGAGGAGTGCCAGAGGCCAGAAAAGAAGAAAATATTGGATAATAGTTTAGAAAAAGAAAGGATAGACCAAAATAACAACTGACAAACCTTGAGAATGACTTTTATTGAAAAATATTCATTGTAACAAGCCTTTACCAATTGAAATTTTGTATAACCTTGGAAATCAAGTTATACTTATATCTGGAGACCATTTAGGTGCCCCCCCATTTGTATATCCTATACTCAGATTGTTATAATTAACTGACCTCTAATTAAATCTTTTTTTTTAATTTTTTGGTATTTTGGAGAAAGGGTCTCCCTAAGTCCCAGATGTTCTGGAACTCACTCTGTAGACCAGTCTCCCTTGAACTCACAAAGATCTGCCTGCCTCTGCCTCCTGAGTCCTAGGATTAAAGGAGTGCACCACCATGCCTGGCTTAATTAAATCTCATAATTCAAAAATGAACTCATAGCTATAATATTGTATAATTTTCCCTATTTGTGATTGAGATATATGAGACCAGAGAGTGGTATACTGAAAACAACAATGAAAGACCAATGACATTAAAAGCAAAATCTGTTGCAATAATGAAGCAACATGTGGACATTTATTGATGACATCTGGTACTTGTGGGCTGTTCTGAGACACTAGGGTCAGAAACAGAACTTCATTTATAAAATCATTATCAAATATTGTTTGTCCTTTATTGTGTATGTTTTCTAAGAAAAATGACAGGAGCCCTTTGTTAGAAAAGAGTTGAATAATTATTAGATATGTTGTCTAAGAAAAAAGAGAGGAGCCCTTTGATATAAGAGAGTACAATAAACATACTTCTGAGGAAATAATTTGGTGAGAAATCAGAACCCCTTGAAGCAGATCAGGCACATTCTTGGTTAAACTACTCCAAACATGAAGAAATATTTTTCACAATTAACCACTACCTCAATAAATTACAGTACAGAACATATAAAAATAAAGAAAAGAAGAAAAATAGATAATTAAAAATGAAAATGAGCACTACAATGTGGCTCATGCCTTTAATCCCAGCACTCAGGAGGCAGAGGTAGGCAGATCTCTGTGAGTTCAAGGCCAGCCTGGTCTACAGAGTGAGTTCCAGGGCAGCTGGGACTATAGGGAGACCCTGGTTCAAAAAGACCAAAAATTATTAAAAAAGTCTGTATTTCATTTTGGTTGGTAAATTACATTTTCTCCTTCCCTGTATCTACATTTCTATGATTCTGCATAGGTACAGGGAGGTGTATTAAACACAATAATGCTAAGGTTATGTCAGTGTGCCTTCTTAGGATTTTGGTAGTCAATAACTATTTTATGAAAGAGTTCTCTTCTTTGATTTCCCCAGATGTTAAAATGGAAGCCTATCTCTGCTGCTTTAGGGAATAATTTCATTTGTCCATGACTTTCAGTGATTGAGACAGTGTGGAAAGCCAAATGCCTTGTGCTTACATATTTTAACCCATCAAGATACTGCAAGACATTTCGTCACAACCTTCCTGTAATCCATTTCAGAGCTACGACCACTTTGGCAAGGTGAGAGTTAGGAATACTTCAGCTTCTAATGCTCTTACCACATTTCTGGTGTATTCCCTTTAAATTCTAATAATCGGGCTTTTCTTAAGTTCCTTAACGTTCTATTTTAACTGTACTTATGATTATCTACAGTAGTTAGCTGACTAGAAGAACATATGGCCTGGATAAAATATTTTTAAACTCCTTAAATCATAAGATATATTTCTAGGCTCCAAGTTATTTTTAACAAAGTGAAGTTAAATATTTTAAATTATAAAGAAGATATATTTTTAGCCATTTGACCATGTTTTGCTTAAATTCTAAATATAATAAGACATATTCGTGAATCGATCTGCCAATAATTATGGTGTATTAGTATTTTATGAGTAATAGTTTGCTCTAAAAACCTAAAATTAAGACTTAAAACAACAAAATCAATCGGGCTTCCAGATTATCAAAGCATTATTTGTAATGGTTATAGTAATACATGAATTTTCTTCTATATTTTCATATAAATACAGGGTGTCTAGTTGACACTAACCATGGGATTCAATAGAATGAATAGAAAATGAGCCATATTCTATTTTGTCTAACACTTTACAGATTATTAGTGTGAGGATAACGTCACTGTGAAAGTAGTATCCAAAAGAGGAGTAGAAATGCATAAATCTTTTAAGTCTAAATGTGGAACTAAAATATTTTCATTTCTGTCCTAGTATCTTGAACATGTCCGACGATAATCAGCCTAGATTCCAGATTAAAGTTGATAGCGTAATGGGCATAGCTACAGACTGTTCAATCAAAGCCATTTATTGTAACCAATCTAAGTGAAACACTAATATAAAGTGTTTATCACATCAATGTCAATATAAAGTAGATCTAGTTGAATAAAACTTGAGGGAAAAATATAACTAGGAGCTGGTGAGAGAGCTTAGTGGTTAAGAGCTCTTGCTGATTTTCCAGAGGTTCCATGTTCAGTTTTCAGCAGCCACAGCAGGAGCTCACAACAATCTACAACTTTAGCTTAAGGGAAACTGTTACTTATTTTGGTATCTATAGCCACACACACACACACACACACACACACACACACACAGACTCACACACAAACATATCTCGTAAAAATATATTTAATGCTAATATTTGCATAGAATTATAAAAACAACCAACACATTACTTTTCAATAAGATAGTAATACAATATTCTTACACATCAGAACTAATCAGAACTAATATTGCTCAATGAAATGGATAATTTGGAAAGAAATGTCCATTTTTTTCAGAAAAAGAAAAAATAAATCTATTATTTATACTTATCAATTAGTATCTATGACAATCAATTTACTGTCATAAGGACAACAAAATATATGGATACAAATGCCTTTTTTTTTAATTAGTTTTTATTGATGCTTTGTGCATTTCATACATTTTTTTCAATTCAGTTCAGGCTTATTTCCTTTCCCCCCCCCCCCACCCCCACCCCATCCCAGATCATGCATTTTGCCATAACTGTCCTGCATCTTTCTCTCAGTTTTTTTTTTCATTTTTAGCTATAAGTGATAATCCATGAGTACAAGCATCCTTCATGCAAAACCTATCTGCAGGCTGTTGTGCCCAAACACCTACAGCCCCACATCCAGTGGGGGGTGACAGGTTGTTTGTTCAATCAAGTTGATCAAATGAGTGTCCAGACTACATTGCTGTAGTTTCACCATTCACCCCAATCGCAGCCCTTACATTCTACCACGCCCCCTCTTCCGCAGGTTGTTCCCTAGGCTTAGAAAAGGGGCACAGGTGGATGAGAGGTAAAACAGTCCACTCTCTCTGGAGCTGTTAACTTGGACTCTGGTCAATTCTGGCTGTTTCCTTTCATGAGGTGACAGTTTGTCCAGGAATAACCTTTCGATCCTACTAATGAAGAACAAGCAATTAGATATATAGGTATTTAAGCAGCACTAATAGTTATGGTAGGTTACTTTAGCATAGACACATGTTTGGATATGTTAATCCATGAATTACAATTTTCCCCCTGTTAAATATGACAGGGTCTTACTGTGGCTTATAACATCTCCTAACCTGTAGAGGATGTAAGCTTGTGGCATCAGCCATGGGTTATTTCCCCAAGGGGAGAGCCAATAGCCAATTAGATTTGGGATATACAGGCACATGGCTGCCTCTGCTGCACAGTATTTCCAGGCAGGTGAGGTGTAGCTGGTGCTGACGGTGGAGTCTTGCTTGACTTAGGGAGACCCGTATTTGCTTTATTGGTTTAGTGGCCTTTGGTAACACTCTCTGGCATTCCAGAGGCCATCTGTACACTTGCATGTGCGGTCTCAATACATCCCTCCCATGTTAACGTCAGGTCTTCGGCAGCAGGGTCTTATTGCCTCTCCTCCTGCAGGTATCCCAACTTAGAGGCAAGGAGCCCTTACCTTTTGTGGGGCCTTGGATCCCCTGGCCAACATCCACCCGGTAGAACAATCCATTGCTGATGTCAGAGCTCCTGTATTAATATATTTTGCCTGAGTGCATAGCCCTAGGACTTTAGTATTATATTTGGTTCTGAACAGAGAGTAATCCCTTCCACAGTTCCCATGTCTATTAGTCAATTAAAAAAAGCAGTTTTAATGGTTTTATAAGAGATTACCTCTACAATAGTTGTCTCCAATTTACAGTTGGGGAACGACCTCATCATCGTCATATTTCTCCTTGTTCTATGGGGGGGAAGGCAAGAAAGTCTCTCATATCAGAACCTTTGTGGCACCTAGAAGGTAAGTTTCATTAGGACTCATTATAACTAGTTGTTACATGTAGGATCCACAGAGGGGTTCGATGTTTATGGCAATCTGAGGCTTTTCTTCCTTTCAATGTTCAGACGGGTCAGCCTTTCCGTTGCCACTTTTTGGTACATCCTACTCAATGCAAACCTGTATCTTTTCTTTCTCAGCCGTTAAGTTGGTGACGTTTTGTCCTGTTGGAACAAACAAATCTTTTCCCATAGTTAGTTTTAAGATTTGAATTGCAAGGGTTTGATGAAAAGGTTTCATGTCTTTCTGTATCCCCCCCCCCCGTTTTTTAGCGTATGAGTCTCCAGAAGACAGTTGTATTATACATAACTATAGGGTGGAGTCAAGGCACAGATTTCATCAAATTTACCCATGTTGTTTTGGGTGACTATATATGATTAACTTGGGAAGCAAACTTAATTTTTACATTAAATCATCTTAAAGAGAATGCTACAAGGTGATACTGTACAACAGAGAAATTATAGAGAACATTTGTATGTGTCAATCCCAAAGTTATTGCTCTACAGATTTTATGTAAAGCAAATGTGGGCAACAGCGAATTATATCTCCATTTAACTCAGATGCATTACCATTTGACTTTTAACAGTAATCAAGTAAATTGAAATTATATCAATCATAAATGTAATGTGTTCTTGTTTTTCATTTCAGTTCATAGACAGATAATTTGTTTTTCAAATACATTATTAGTCAAATTCATACTGTTTGTCTATTAAAGATTATGTCATTTGCTTAAACACTTTAGGAAAAGTTTTATTATCTTTCCTTCTTGAACTTGAAAAAAAACTCTCATCATTCACAGTATAATTACAAGTAATCTACAAATTAATTCTTTTTATATTGGAAGAACAAATGCACAATTATTCTTCTGATAATTCAAATTAATAGAAATCTTGGATAACTTCAAAAATAATAAGTTGCCCATATCTTTATCATAATTTTAAGAAGCTGGATAATATATTCTTTTCCTGAATTAAAAATTAACTTTCCTGGCTGGAGAGATGACTCCGAGGTTAAGATCACTGAATGCTTTTGCAGAGGACCTGGGTTCAATTCCTAGCACCCACATGTCAGGTAAATACCATCTTTAAGCCAGGCATGGTGGCATACGCCTTTAATTCTATCATTCAAAAGGCAGAGCGAGGCAGATCTTTGTGAGTTCAAGGCCAGCCTGGTCTACAAAGTGAGTTCCAGGCCAGATGGAGCTATAAGGAGACCCTGTTTCAAAAATAAATAAGTAAATAAATAAATATTAAAAATTAAATTTTTAGCCATGATATGTCAATATTAAATATACTTTTATTTGTTCTATATTTTATTGATTCATTTTTGTTGTTTTGCTTTGTTGTTTTGCTTCATTTGTGAGGTAGGATTTCATACTACATTACATCCTAAGCTGGTCATGAAGATATGGTAATCATCCTGCCTCAAACTCTCAGGATTTGCAATTACAATCATTTCCCACAACAATGAGCTTTCATTTAACTTTAAAACTGATGCCCCAGAACTACACTCTCCATTTTATTTCTGATTAAAATCACTGTCTTCTAGTAAGTCTAATTAAATCAGGTCCTGAAAGTTCACCTAAAAACAGTATTTTAACTAAACACCCCAATTTTGAAGTTGATACATGTCCATTTATATTTTGTGCAATAATCATTAATTAGTCAATTTCATTAAATATATAGTACAATTCAGAGAAATTGAGACTGGGTAGTGTCTCAGCTGTTAAAATTCTTGCTAGCAGCAGAATGGTTGTATTTCCTATCCCCAGAATTTATGAATGTATATTTTCAGCTTGTTAGATGCAGAAACAGCAAACTCCCAGAGCAAACTGGAAAGCCAGCCTAGACAAAAGTACGAACTGCACATGCAGTGAGAGACTCTGCCTCAATATATAAATGGAGAGAAAGAGAAGGATCACATGGTATTCTCTGGCTTCCACAAACACAAGCTAACACATGCAGAGGTACAATGTGCAGATGTCTACGTGCAATCAAGTGTCCATAATACACACCCATAATGCCAGAACAAAAAGTAAAAAGGAAACTTAAATAAACTAATTTTAGATTTTGCAAGCTACATATATTTTTTTAAATCTCCTAAGAGAGTTATACCAGCACCTTCATTGCAACACTATGTAGTAGTTTTAATGGATGTGGAACCAAGCTAGATGCCTATCCACAAATGAAAACGTAGAGAAATTATGGGTTAAGGATCTCATGCATTTGGTAGAGTGCATTCTTAGCATGCACAAAACCCTGAGTTTGACACGTAGATTTGCGTAATCAACAAATGACAATGCATACCTGTAGTTCCAAGGCCATCATTGGTTACATAACCTAGTGCAGGCCAGCCTGGAATACAAGAGATGTTATAGTGATATATAGACACAGTGAAGCCTTATTGGCTCTAAAGAAGTATGAAATTGTCTCATTTTAAGAAAAACAAATGGGAGGGCTGGAGAGATGGCCTAGCAGTTAAGAGCGCCAACTGCTCTTGCAGAGGACCCGGCTTCGATTCCCAGCACCCACATGGTGGCTGAGAACAGTCTTTAACTCCAGTTCCAGGGGAATCCAACGCCCTCTTCTGACCTCCGCGGCATTGCACCACACGGGTGCACAAACCTACAATGTAGACAGTATATTCATACACATAAAAAATAAATAAAATTATTAAAAAAGAAAAACAAATGGAAATATGTTTTATTTTTTCTTTATTCTTGATAATTCATACAAGTAAACAATTAAATATTATCATATCTACCCCATTTCCTTTCTCCCACTTCCTCCATTTCTCTTAAATATACCTACCTCCCATCTTAATGCTTTCTATTTATAAGGCATTAAGGCTGGTATGGGGCCATCTACACCATCTACATCTGAGCCCACATACCCTACCAGTGGCAACACCCTCAAAAAATGTATGATTCTTTCTCCCACAGTTACTATGAACTGCTCACTCCTCAGTAAAAGATGAAGCCTAGAGCTCATAAACCCATCTATGTCAGAATTTGGATTTGTGTGTGTGTGTGTGTGTGTGTGTGTGTGTGTGTGTGTGTGTGTGCAGGTAACTGCAGTTGCTGTGAGTTCAGGAGTGTAATCACTGCATCCTGTCCAGAAGACAGTATTTCAGATAACTCCTCAGTGTCTTCCCACTTTTATATTCTTTCTGCTTCCTTTTCAGGCTGTTCCCTGAAGCTTGGCGGTGGCGAAAATAATATAGATGTCCCATTTATCATTACACACCCAGTCTCTTGTTCTCAGCAGCTTGACTAAGGATGCATCTCTCCAGTGACTCTTGCTCACTGCAGAAGGTATCTTCTTGACCAATTTTTCAAACATCTTAGGCAGTGGGCATAAACATGAATATTTAGAAGGCATATTGACAGCATAGCCTTTTAACAAAATAGCAATAGCAGATTCTTCCCTAGTACCTATGACCTCACCAGCCATATTCTTTTGATCAATATTAAAATACCAGGGATAAAATTCCTCCATGGACCAGGCTCAAGAAAATCAGAAAATGATTATTTATCCCATGACAGTCCTGATACTATTTCCCCAGCAGGAGGCCTGGAAGGTCATTATTGTAGCATGCAAGTTCCTGCTCTCTGTTGTAAGATCATCAATGAGCTATTTCTCCCCCAAAGCCTACATAGCACTTTGTGGAGTGAAAATCTGTAGGAAATCCATATAGAAATATACTATCTCAAAATAGGATACAATTTAAAATGAGAGAAGAGAGTGGAGTAAAGGGGTGGTAAAGGATTGAGCAGGGGAAAGGTCATGTGTGTAGGGAAGTGGTCATGGTAGTGGGTGGTTAATCAAAGTTAAGTATGGATCAAAATTCTTATGGAATTAGTAAAGTACTTTCAAAATACAATTTTTTTTTCATAAGTATTTCTTGTGCAGGGCTCCTTGAGCTTTTATCCAAGTAGTTGGGATTGGTGCATATTGGAAACAACAACAACAACAACAACAACATCAACAACAATAACAACAACAACAGAAAAGACTTCGTCAACGCACTGACTGAAATGGTGGGTGAACTTCTGCTTGAAATTGTCAACTTCTATATTGAGAATTTTGAGAAAGACTGAGAAAAAGATGAAAAACATTCTTGGAAGAATACATGAGCTCTGCTGGGGTGGGGATAGGGAGGTGGACACAGGTCTAGATTTGATTTGTAACATAATCTTGTACAAAAAATTATATATATATGTATATATGAAAAATAATTAAGCACACCATTGTCATTTGAATGAATATTTGCTTCCATCTTTAGGAAATCATAAAATTATATGTATATCAATTAATTGTTTTAAAATGAGTTTCTTGTGATTTATTCTTTATAATCAATTAAATTATATATATATATATATTTATATATATATAATACAAATTTAAAAGAATAAAAAATACTACTAACAGAACTATCCTGCATGACTATGCAATGCTGCTCACAGATTACATGGGTTATTAGATAAAAACCTCAGTGTAATCATAAGAAAACTCCCTATGAGTTATTGGTAAGAGAGACCCCACCATTTTCTAAAAAGAATGCTAGTCATTGACACTGGCATTGGTTATCTACCATATTGACACTGAAAACCCTACTGCTATAACTACCACATACCTTGGCTGCATAACACAGGTAATTATTTTCTTAAGCAAAGTAAGCTGAATTAAAAAGGCAAATATTACATGGCTTCACCCACATGTGCAAACTAGATTTTGTACGTGTGTATTGACTTGAAAGTAGAAGGAAGATTATTAGTTGGGAAAAGGAGGGAAACTAATTGGAGGGGTGGTAGCGAAAGAATAATGAGGATGAATATCATCAAATTATATAATATTGTTGAGTAAAATATTAATTATAAAACAAGTGACTTTGCCCAGTGAACATGGACTAATAAATATTTTGTATGTATAGTATATTTTCCTGATGAATTTCATCAGATCTTTCTCCTTTTGTTTTATCAATGAGCAAATTTATTTTTCTGTGTCTTGAAAACAAAGCATGGTTACAAAGTCTATAGACATGTCTTCAATTTTTGCTTCTCCTTTGTCAAAGGTAAATAATATAAGACATACTTCATAATGTTAAGATAATGAAAGCATATTTAAATTGGTTAAGAAATGGATGTCCTTAACAGAGGCTGAAGACCATGAAAGTACATGATATCATTCTTATTAAAATGCATATTTCATTAGTTTTAAATATCAACATGTAAAATTTAGATGTGTAATGTGAAGCATTTCAAATTCATTTATTTATTGCTACTTTATGTGTATGTGTTCTTTTGCCTGCAGGTACATAAGTGCAATTATTTGTGCAATGTCAGCAGAGCTGAGAGGACATCACATCTGAAACTGGAGATAAGGTCTGTTGTCAGTTGTCATGAGCTGCATCCTGGGTCCTCTGCAAGAGCAGCGAGCTGAGCTATCTTGCCAGCCCCAATGTCCAGAATTTTAGAAAATTAAAGGAAACATTTCCAAAATCAAAAGTAATATAACTGCCTTATGAAACTAATTTTAACTTAGTTTGTTCTATTTTCTATTATTATTATTTAGATGTTTAAATTATTATTTTAATTTAATGTGTATGAGTGTATCGCCTGTATGTATGTAAGTGCACTAGTGACATGCTATTCTTGCGGAGATTGGAGGAAGGGGTCAGATTCCCTGGAACTCGAGTTACAGATGGTTATTAGCTACCACGTGGCTGACAGGAATCAAATAGGTCTTCTACAAGAGCACCCAATGCTCTTAACCACTCACTGGGCCATCTCTCCAGCCCCTCAACTTATTGTTTTATAGATGAATAAACTGTAGTGATAATATTATATTTGATAATTAATGACAGAAATGAAAATATGATTTTATTAGTCAATGATATATATTTTGTTCCTTTTAACTCAATGCCTCAGTCTACTTTGTGATCATACAAAACCATATCTGATACTGTAATATTTCTTTTTTTTTTTTTTGGTCTTTTTGAGACAGGGTCTCCCTGTAGCCCCAGCTGTTCTGGAACTTACTCTGTAGACCAGGCTGGCCTTGAACTTACAAAGATTCGCCTGCCTCTGCCTCCCAACTGCTACGATTAAAGGCATGCCCCACCATGCCTGGCATGACACTGAAATATTTCTAAAACTTTTGGTAACTGGAGTAAAACAGTCTGGTACTGACCTGATGTGGGTCTGCTTGCTGTCACTTATGAGAAAGGCAGAAAGAGGACTGCTTTCGAGCAAAATGGACAGATGCATATAGTCTCATTTTAACTCTTGTGAGACCATACCCACTCCTGAGACCAGCAATAACTCACTCAGGTAGTGGGGTCCCTGTAATGCTAGTTTTCTAACATTGCCATCATTTGAGAAGAACAGCTTCTTTTTCTTTCCTTTTCTTTTTTCTTTTCTTCTTTTCCTTTCCTTTTCTTTTCTTTACTTTTTGGTATTTTTGATATAGGGTCTCCCTCTAGTCCCAGCTAACCTGGAACTCACTCTGTAGACCACACTGGCATTGAACACATAGAGATCTGCCCGCCTTTGCCTCCAGAGTTCTGGGATTAAGGGTGTGTGCCACCATAACCAGTTTTAACAACTTCCTTTAAAAAATTCCTTTTATTTTATGATAGTATTGGCTACATGTATGTAACTGCACCCTTGTAATGCAGTGCCTGCAGAGGGCAGAAGAGGGTGTCAGATCCCCTTAAGAAGGTGTAGCTGCTGTGTGAGTCCTAGGAATAAAACCTTGGTCCTCTGCAAAAGTAGCGAATGCTGAGTCATGTCTCTGCCCTGAGCAGAAATTTCATTCAGAAGTTTTGTCAGTGTGAGTTTGTCATCAAAGTAACATGGGAATGTTGTCAAGGATCTGGAATAGAAGTTAAAATTGTGGCTAAGCTCTGAATTGTTTCTGTCTTATTTTAGGTACATTCTTTGTTAAAAGTAGTAATGTTTGTTTTTAATTTTATTTATTTTCTAAGGTTTGTTAAATGACTATGGCACCTGATCATGAAATGCCTTGTAAAATTTGCTAACCATCTCTATAAATCTGCTGGTATTACATGTTGGGAAAAAGCAAACAATGCATTTGACATTTGCTCATTAGAATCATGCAGTAATGTCAAATTAATTTTTAGCTAAAGAAAAGTGGAATATTCCAACTAAAAATTAAAAGCACAATGTTTCCACATAACTTCTGAACAGCCATTTGAAGTCAAGTGTTATTTGTATACAGAAGCCACTTAAATTAGCTGTTTCATTTCTACTTTCTGCTATGCATTTACAATGAATGTAATTGGATGCAAAATAAACAAGTAGAAAGATCATCAAAATAGTAATATGTCTTTCTTATTGAGCTTTTCCTTATAACCTTTCTGAACCCCTTCCTCTTTCTTCTTTGGTAGCAACTTTTCATAACCTACAATGCTTAGCATAAAGCTAAAAGATAATGTAGGTGTGAAGAGGTGATGTCTTGCTTAAATGCCAATTTTGATACATAAAGAACAAGGAGGCTCCTGGGGAGGTCCTTGGAGTCCCAGCTTAGCTACTGTCAAGAGGGAACTGTTAAGCATGAGTAACAGAAAAATTCAACCTTATTAAAGACAAAAACATTATTTCCCATATGGCCTTCTCATTAGACTTATGACATAATGATGAGATGTATTATTAATAATTGCCTTTCTAATGAATGCCTGATTGCATTGAACACATAGTTTGAAAGAATCAAATAATGTCATTTACAGGACTTCTTTAAAACATCATGTAAAGCCAGCAAGATGGGTCACTGAGTAAAGGTGCTTGCCAGACAAGCCTGAAGACGTGAACTTGATCTCCATTCTATGAGAAGACCCTGCCCCCCCACTAAGAATAACTAAAATAACAATGTTCAAACGGATCCAGAGCTCCCTAATTCAGATATTCTCCTTTTCCTACTAAAACATATACACACAAGTGGACGCACGTGCACACACGAGAGAGAGAGAGAGAGAGAGAGAGAGAGAGAGAGAGAGAGAGAGAGAGAACCATACCAAGAAAAAGCCTTATATCAGGGGGAATGAGGACTACAAATTGAGCTAATCTTGCATAGTATTTGGTTTTCCAGAAACTGCAAAGCCACATTAGGCTAATTTCAACAAGTTGAAATTTGGTCTCCTGAGAAGACAATTATAAAAAACCCTCATTTTCTTTCAAATGTCTTCTTTTGTCTTAATATTTGTTTGTCAGTGTAGAATTGTCCACTCACAGGAAGCGGAACACAGGTAGGTGCCATCTCTTATGAGGTGACTTTGTGTCCAATATGAAATTATTAGTTATGCTGGGCGTGGTGGTACACACCTTTAATTCTAGCACTTGGGAGGCAGAGCCAGGAAGACCTCTATGAGTTCAAATCCAGCCTGGTATACAGAGCGAATGCCAGGCCAGTTGAGGCTACAGGGAAACCCTGTCTCAAAAACACCAAAAATATTATTAGTTAAAATATATTGAATGGAAGGAATATTGATTGAGGTGGCAGTTAAAATTCCATGCACAACTACTTTATACTGGATACACAGTAGGAACAAAGGGCTTTCTTATATTAAATGTATATCTTGGATACCATGTTAGTAGATTGTTTACTAGCTGAGTATGAGAAATAGTTCAGCAAACAAAAAAATAAATAAATAAATAAAGGTAAAATGAGCCAAACTCAGATGAAATGTTCATATCACAAAATTATTTTGTTTAGCTTCCTTATTATTCAGTCAGCATTTCCCCAACTGTGGAGTTTGACATTTTCATTTAACCAAATCTCTACAGTGTTCTCTTCAGTGCTTTCTTCCTGTAACCTTATTTTTCCCAGGTCACCACCATTCTGAAAGAGTGATCCTATGATTATGTGACCTTTTTTTATTAAAAACTTAGAATTAGGATTCATCATTTTTTGTGCGTGGTTCAACATTTTCAAAGGGACATATTAGAGTCTATATGGTATGAGTATTTTTACTTTTTGCTGTGAGCCCCATTTTCTGATAGAACAGAAAATGGCTGTGTTGGTGTAGTGGACAGAATTATCTTGCTACCAGCCAATCATATTCACATAAAGTCTGGCTGCCTGCTCCTCCAGACAAATAGAGACTTTGCAGATGGTGCCAGAAACTACCTCTTGAATGAGAACATGCTATTTCCATCCCTCTCACAGGCATCTGCTAAAAGGGTTCTTGATTCAGGAAGAAGGTGGCGAAAGAAGTAAACAGCAGGAAAAAGAGAATGATTTTAGACTTCTGGTAGCCAGAACTGAAGGTTGAATAATTCATGCCATTTTAAGCCACACTCATGATGTGTGTGTGTGTGTGTGTGTGTGTGTGTGTGTGTGTGTTTTAACAGAAAGCAAAATGGTTGATAGATGCAAAGAATCAAAAAGAAGGACATAAGTGTCATGGAAATGGCAGGAAGAGAGATCGGGGATGATAGTACACAAAGTTAGCTTAATTAGAGATAAAAAGGGTCCTAAATTTAATAAATGCCTCTCACTTATAGATGAGGAGAGGTGTGGGGTTAAGATGTATATCATTAGAAAATGAGTACATATTTAATCTAAGCCCCTGAATTTAAAAAGAACTACTAATATTAACAAGATTTTTGACAGTTAGATAATCTTGAGAGACAGAGAATTTTATATTTAAGATACTAACACTTACTATAAAATTATTATAATTGAGATAAAAGTATTAGAATAATAGTGTTGGAATAGGAATAGTATATAGAAAACAAATGCATATATAGGAACTTACTTTTTATTCTCTTTATTATAGAACTTTTGCCCATTTTGTACAACATTTCTTACTAAAATTTTGCTCCATTCCCCCTTCCATGCCCCCGCCCCTCCAGAGATCATTGACTCTGCCATATGTGTCTTGAATATTTTCCTCAGTCCTTTTTTTTAGTTTTTTGAGGCAGAAGTTTATTACTAATGGCAATAGTTTACTATTTCAGTCAGTTCTTTTAACAAGTCTTTTTGGTGTTGTTGTTCCATTTAATTTTATATTACTCCAAAGTATGCATATACGCATATATATATATATATATATATATATATGCATATATATATATATATATATATACTTTCCCCACATATACCCGATTAAGACATCTGAAAATAAATTATAGGTTACAAACATTTTTAGGGATTCACTTTTTACAGTGGAGTTGCATCAGGTAAAAAATAATTACTTTACATTTCACACTTAATTTTGTAAGTTTGATGTGGTTATGCACTCTTTCTTGGGTGGCATCAGGTATTATATTCTTACCCCGAAACCCTACTCGCGGCCTTCAATACCGGATTTTACGGTTAGATCCACACATGAGGGACCCATATGTGTTTGTTTTTTGCGGGACTGTGGTTACTTCACGTCTAGTTCCATCAATTGACCTGCCTGAAATTTCATGATACTGGATTTCTTTTTTTTTTTTTTTTGTCTTTTTGAGACAGGGTCTCCCTTTAGTCTCAGCTGGCCTGGAACTCACTCTGTAGACCAGGCTGGCCTTGAACTCACAAAGATCCACCTGCCTCTGCCTCCCGAGTGCTAGGATTAAAGGTGTGCGCCACCACGCCTGGTGATGTTGTCTTTACTGCAGCATAGAACTCCATTATGTAGATCTACCACATTTTCTTTATCCACTGGTCTGTTGAGGGACACTTGTATTGCTTCCAGCTCTTTGCACATATCCCTGCCATAAGACGAGTCTTGGGGGTATATACCCAGGAGTGGTATGAGTAGGTCAGGTGGTAGGGTCATTTTGAGTTTAATAAGAATTCTCCACACTGCTTTCCATAGAGATTCCCTCCAGCACTGGGTGAGTGTTCCCCTTTCCCCACAACCTCTCAGCATTTGGTATCCTTTGTTTTCTTGATCATAACCAGTGTTAACGGAGTAAGATGAAATCTTAAAGTGGTTTTAATTTGCATTTCCTTAATTATTAGTGATGTTGAACATTTTTTAAGATGTTTCTCAGCCATCTTTACTTTTTCATTTATGAAGTGTCCATTCAGCTCTTCATCTTTTGATTGGCTCAATTATTTTCTTGCTCCTTTGTTTTTTTGTGTAATTTACATATTCTGGATGTTATTCCCTTGTCAGATGTAGGAGAAGGTTTCTTCCCACTGTTTTTTTTTTTTTTTTTTTCACTTCGTTTCTTTGATTGTTTCTTTTACTGTACAGAGACTTTTTAGTTTAATGAGCTCCCATTTGTAGATTGTTGACCTTATTTCCTGCGCAGCTGCTGTCTGATTTAGAAAGTCCTTTCCTACACCTATGTCATGTAGGTTACTGCCAACATTTTCTTCTATAATTTACAGATTTTCATGTTCCGCATTGAAGACTTTGATTCATTTGGAGTTGATTTTTGTACAGGGTGAAAGGTAGGGGTTTATGTTTATGTTTAATTGTATTCTTCTAGAAGTGGAGATCCAGTTTTGCCAGCACTATTTACTGAAGATGCTGTCTTTCCTCCATTGTGTCTTCTTGGTCCCTTTGTCAGATATTGCATGTGCTCAGGTTTGGATGTTCAATTTTATTCCATTGATATATGGGTCTGTTTTTGTGTCAATATCAGGCTGTTTTTATGACAACAGCTCTGTAATATCCTAGACATACTCAAAGAAATCAAGGAACATAAAGAGCACAAAGACAAAAAAAAAATCAAAGAACTAAAAAGACAAACTAAACTTAAAGAACTCACAGACAAATGAAACAAAGAACTAGAAGGAGAGAATGACAAACTCTGGAAGAAAGGGGAACTACTGAAGAAATATCAGGCTGAAATGTAAAAGGATACTGAAAAATGAATCAAAGAACTAGGAGAGAATGACATCTCCAGAAGTAAGTGGGAAAACTAAAGGAACTCAGGCTAAAATGAAAAAAAAGAAATCATACATTCATCCAGTGAACAGGAAAGGACCTGCGAATCCCTCAGTAACAGAATGGATGAAGCAGAAAGTAGATCAACACTGGAAGATAACTTGGAAGAACTGGAATGTTCAAGCAAAGATTATGAAAAATTTTTAAAAAAGCACACAAGATTGGAATAATCATGAAATGTGGGACACAATGAAAAGACCAGACCTCTGCATCATAAGGATAGAGGAAGGAAAAGAATCTCAGGATAACAGTATTGACCAGATTTTCAACAGAATTATAGAGGAATATTTCCCCATATTGAAAAAGAGTCATACCCATACAAATACAAGAAGCACATAGAACACTAACTAGACAAGACTACAAAAAAAAAATTCCCCATGCCATATCATAGTAAATCCACTAGATTCTCAAAATAAAGACAGAATACTGAAAACCACAAGAGAAAAACAACAAGTTACATATACAGGAAACCCCATTGCTGGAGTCCAGCTCCAGCAGGTTCAGTTCCTGAAGTGGGTGGTCGCAAGGCAGTGAAGAAATTAATCAAATAAGACACAAGGGCCTCTTTTTCATGACTTGAGGAGCATCTATCTTTCTTGCTCCTGTGCAAAGGAACTTTTGGGTTCGTCACTCTGCCAGTTTCTTGACCTAAGGATCAGAGAGCATTTGCCTTCTCTGATCCTGTGCAGAGGACCTCTTGGGTTCTTCACTCTGCCGATTTCTTGACCTAAGGATCAGAGAGCCTTTGCCTTCTCTGAGCCTGTGCAGAAGGCCTTGCCAATTTGCCACTCTGCCAATTTCTTTTCTTCTCTTCTCTGCCCCTCAGGTCCCAAAGTTTATTTTTATATGCCCTAAAACTAGTACATGTAATGCAAGTCTAAGGTAATGATGAAAAAAAAAAAAAAAACCAACTTCCCCGTAAATATTTTTCAGAAAATTCACACCTGAAATTATTCTTAACATCAAAAACACTCAATAATGGTACAATCGTTTAGTTGAGACATCAAGAAAGCAAAACAATAATACTACAGCCATTTAGCTAAGCAATTTAACAGTTTTGCAGCACAGCAAAGTTAATGTTAGCTTTTAAATCTAAGGACTCCATTCTTTATGCCTTGTGGTTACATAGTGCTGGACAGTGTAAAAAATGAGCTTTAAACCTTTAACAATAGAGTGCTTTATTTTTCTCACTTTAGTTCCTTGTTTGCTTGACATGTAAGTCATTTCGTGGCTGATATGGCTTTGATTCATATCTTGTTTTTATTCTGGCCATTGTTTCCCTCAGTTTCTGTTTTCCTTTAACACTTTTTGCTAAGGTGATTTTCTAAGTGCTACTAAACTTTGAGTCAGATCACTAGAATCCATGGCCTCACTGGACTTAGTTTCACTTTGCCCTACAATCTTCTTTTTAGTTTAAACCTGACCATGAAATCAAAATTCCTTTCTTTACTTGGGCAATCTGTGTATAACACAGTTTTTGTAGAGTTTTTAATTACTACTGTATCATGCTTGTAAGTTGTGTACACAATGCCATTATTTCTCACAAAGTACTCATTTCTAGAAAAGGCAAAAGTGCCAGTTCCACTCCTTGAGGCAGAAGCAGGTACCTGCTAGAAAGCCAAAAGTCAAGCAGGCCAGAAAAATAAGAATTAATATGATAAGGATAATTATTTAAAACCAAGGTCAGCTGGAGAGGAGACTTCAACCAGACAGGTCAGGTCACTAGAAATTTGTCAAGCAGTGAACCTTTCACGAATGGCTCTGCCACCCCATCAGAATTACAGCTGACTTTTCTCAATGCAAACAATGAAAGCCAGAAGGGCTAGAACCAAACTATTCCCAGTTCTACATTACTATAGAAGCCAACCCAGGTTACTTGCCCAAGCAAAAATGTGGATTAAAGTTGAAAGAGAAAGAAACATCTTTCATGACATGAACAAGATGAAAGAATACATGTCCAGAAAACCAACCCTTCAGAAAATAATCAAGGCAATTCAAAGAACAGAGGAAACCAATGACTGCTCGCAAATGGCAAAAGAATATAATTAATTAATGAAGGCATAATGGCAGAGATACAAACCTAGACCAAAAATGCAAACAGAAACTACATTGTTGGGAACCAATATTCACATCTCAATAATAACCTTAAATGTTAATGGTCTGAACTCCTCTATCAAGAGACACAGACTCAGAGAATGCATAAACAAATTGAAACCAAATTTTGTTGCCTACAAGAAACCTATCTTACCTTCAAGGACAGGCACCGTCTTAAGGTTAAAGGACAGAAAAAATAATTCCAAGCGAATAACACTAAAGAGCAACCAGGAGTTGCTATTCTAATATCAGACAAAATAGACTTCAAAGTAACACTAATCAAAAGAGATGAAGACGGTCACTACAATCTTCTGAAAGGAAGGATTAACCATGAAGATTTCACAATAATGAATATACACACCAAACTCTGGTGCACCAAACTTAATAAGCACAATTCTACAAGAATTCAAGGCACAAATAAATCCCAGTACAGTGATAGTGGGGGACTTTAATAACCCACTGAGCCCATTGTACAGCACAAGTAGACAATAAGCAAAGAGACATCTGAACTGGACAATACAATATATCAAATGGACCTAGTAGACATCTACTAAATATTCAACCCAAACACCAAGAATATCCTTTCTATTCACCACCCGTGGACCATTCTCCAAAATCAACTACATATTGGAACATTGGACAACCCTCAACAAATACAAAAAATTGAAATAAGTCCATGCATTCTATCAGACCACAGTGCAATAAAGCTTGATATCAACAACAGAAGAAGCCCTACTATGTACAAGAACTCATGGTGACTAAACAATACACTCCTGAATAATGAATGGGTCAAGGGAGAAATAACATGAGTCAAAGGATAAAGAAATTTATTTTTGTTAATATATGCTGGAATAATTAAAAATTCTCAAGTTTACATTTTTATTATTAATATTTTTCAATATATGCTTTTGATGATTTTGTGCACATCATACTTCTTAATTATAGTTAGACTGTCCTTTACATTCACAACTTCCATAGTTTCTGACCAGATTTCTTGCATTCTGTCCTATGCATAAAATCATATTGAGCCATGTTTGTGTCCCCAAATGTCCCTCGATATGAGTAAACCAACTGGACTCTAGCCAGCCTATTCATTCCCTTTCTAATCTTTAAGGGAATGAATCTCTCTAAATCAGCAATAATCACCTGCCAATGGATTCTCAGCTAAGTCTGGGACCTCCTCCATGTACCCCACACTCTACTGTGATTTTGTCTGGCTTGAAATTGCATGGGTTTTGTGCACACTGTCATCATCATTGTGAATTTATATGAGCAAGTTACCAGAAACCTGGAAAAATGGTTTCCTTGTGGTCACCCACCACCACTGGCTCTTGTAATCATTCTGCCACATCTTCCACAATGGTCCCTGAGCCCTGGATGGGTGAGGTTTAATACAGGAGTATTAACCAAGGACAGGTATTCCAAAATATTTTAGTCTCTGTACTTTGGCTGGCTGTGGCTTTATGTATTATCACTCCGTTGCTTTAGAAGGGTTGCTGGTAAGAGATGAGAGATGTCTCAATATTCACTTTTCCCCTGTTCTCCTATCTTTTGTGAACCTTACATGTAGAGTTTTCATTTTAAACATTTCATTAAGGGCTGGGCATCTCACAGATGCTTAGTCTCTGTGCATGACCATGTATGAAACTCTGAAACGGCCTCCATCTGTTGCAAAAAGATGCTTCATTGATGAGTGATGACAGGTGTATTTGCCTGTAAGTTTAAGGATAAATATTCAGCATATCATAAGGAACTACATTTAGCTAAGGATTGGACAAACATCAGACACATATGGTTTTTTTCTAGGATCTATGAACTCTCCAGCCATGTCTATTGGCTCTGTTTATACTGCCATTTGACCACTCACAAAGTTCCCTTCCATTGAGCCAGGTTTAAATCCAATTAGTTAGCTGTCGATTACCCCCAGGAAAAAAGTACCACTACTGCGAGCAGTAAAAAGTGTTTTCTATGCTTGTCACAGTTGTGGTTATAAGGCTTCTTTTGTGATGCATGCATATATGTGAGTGTCCCACATGCATATTAGTTTGGGCAGAGGCCAGAGAGGGCATTTGATCCTCTGGAACTGGAGATAAAGCTGAGTGTTAACCACCATTTGTGTTCTGGGAATTAAACCCTCTCTGGAAGAGCAGCCAGTGCTCTTAACCCCTGAGCCATTTCTCCAGCAGCATTAACTGGAAAGCTGATTGATGAAAGCAGGAATGTTGGCACCATCTTGTGTAGTACTCAAACACTGATCCCCAGGATGTGAAAACTAAAACAATTTTTGATATGAAAAATAAGTACAAGTGACAGAATTACATTCAGTATGACTTTGAGCTAGGGGAAGATATTTTAGAAAGGTGACACCATAGTATTGTAAACATCAGGGGTACAGCCAGACTTCGGAACCAAATAAACTCTCCATCGCTCATGGCATTCAATAGTGATCTTCCCTGTTGAAATTCTTATGCATGCTACTGCACAGTACTTTGTTTTTTGGTGACAAAGGAGGACTGGCTTCAAACTTACCTTGGAATGGAGGATGACCTTGAACTCTGACTCCTCTGCCTCAACTTCCTTAATGTTGGAGTCATAAGCATACATTGTTATGCCCATTTATGTTTTTCTGGAGATTAAGCTCAGGCCTTTGTGCATGCTAGGTAAGTATTCTACCAACTGAGCTCCACCCCCTGCTTTTAATGTATATTCTTTTGAGCTTTATTTGTTTCTCTCAATGCATTTGCAAAATTCCTGCAACAGTTTCCATGTGGATAGGTGTTTTCTTGATTTTTATCAATAAGTAGTAACAGACTATATAAATAGATCACAGCTTATTATCCATTCTTGACTTTGGACATTTAGGTTATTTTCAGGCTTACATTATATAATGAATGTTATTAAACTTTTTACACCATTATTTTTATATGTGAGCATATTTGTTTGTAGTCTTCTTGGATAAATACTTAAGAATGTAGTTACCAGGTCACAGATTAGATGCATTTTTTAAATTTATAAAAACCTGTCAATTTGCCAAAGCAAATATTCCATTTCTTACTCACTTTAGCAATATGCGATTATTGTGACACTGTTTACAATTGGTGTTGGATTTTTTTTTCTTTTAGGCATACTGGTGGTTAAAAAACATGGTTTTAATTGCATTTCACTTAAGGCTAATAACGAGAGGACATTTTTCTGTATTTGTTGGCCCTTATTATGTTGTGACATATCTACTACTCAATTTATTGGTTCTCCTATTTGTTAATTATTAAATGAGTCCATCATCTATTTCAAATAATAATGCATTTTCCTGTAAACAGTGGCTTGTTCATTCATGATCTATCATTTAATGGATCAAAAGTTCTGATTCTGACTTTGCTCTGGAAGCTCTTTGAAGGTCATTATGCTTCATCTCTGACTAACGCATTATGTACTTGTCCATACTAACATTTTCTGTAAGTACCACATATTTACTAATTCCAGCTTTGATATCATTGTAATTCATGTTTAAGTGACTCAATTCAGGCACTTTAGCTCAAAAACAGGTATTGAATGGGCTGGAGAGACGGCCTAGCGGTTAAGAGCGCCGACCGCTCTTGCAGAGGACCCGGGTTCGATCCCCAGCACCCACATGGCGGCCGAGAACCGTCTGAAACTCCAATTCCAGGAGAACTCCAGTTCCAGGGGAATCCGAGAGCCTCTTCTGACCTCCGCGGCATTGCACGACACGGGTGCACAGACCTGCATGCAGACAGTACATTCATACACATACAGAAATAAATAAAATTAATAAAAAAAAAATTTAAAAACAGGTATTGAAGACTGTGAATGTAATGTGGGTTTGATCCCCAGAAACAGTGGGCAGGATGCACAATTTTTATTTCTAGAAGTGGTGTTAGGAGTTAAAGGTCATCTACATCTATAAAGTGAGTTTGAGGACTACCTGGGCTTAAAAAGGAAAATCTAAATTAAACACAATATAATAGAGAAATAAAATTTTATTTATTTATTTTTTTAAATTTAATTTTTATTGATGGTTTGTGCATTTCGTACATCATTTTCCAATTCAGATCAGGCATATTTCCCTTTCCCTTCCCCCCCACCCCCATCCCATCCCAGATCATGTATTCTGCCATAACTGTCCTGCATCTTTCAGGTTTTTTTTTTTCCTTTTTTAGCTATAAGTGATAATCCATGAGTATAAGCATCCTTCGTGCAAAACCAATCTACACAACAGTCTGTAGATTGGTTTTGCACGAAGAAATAAAATTTTAATGCAACATAATAAAACTTAAAACATGTAAAACAGGCATAGACAGTATGTCAAATTAATGTGTAGATAGGACATGTAACTCAGATGGTAAGAATGAGGACAACATTGGGCTAGGGAGATATCTTAGTAGTTACAAGCACTGGCTGTTCTTGCAGAGAACCTGGGTCTGAATCCTAGCACACACATGGCAGCTAACAACCATCCACAACTACAGTTCCAGGGCCTCTGATTCCAACTTCTGACCACCATGGTCATTCCAGGACATGGGTGCACACAAACACAATGCATGCACGTACATTAAAATGGTAAAAAATAAATAAATAAAAAGAATGAGGAGTATATGAGAAAAAAATTTAACTGGAGAGCCAGCTATGAAGGAGACATTTGTTACTTTATTCTTTCATGACTTGGAAATGTCATTCTGTAAATGTATTTTAAGGGTTTTTTTTCTTAAAATAATGATGACATACTTGCTTGAAGTTATATATCATGACTGTCTAGACTAGTTCAAGTGGAAATGCCTTTGGAGATTTTTTAGGATTGACAGGCTCAAATGATGTAGAGAAATGGTAATATCCACATTGGTTTTATCATGTAATCCTAGAGAGTCTAGTCTCCAGAAGTTATTTTCCTAAGAAGGCTCAGAGTTTTCATCATTCAACATTTGTGAGAATCTCATAAATGATTCTATGTATGCCAAAAATGCAGCAGACACACCTATAGATATAATTGCTAAATAATATTCCAATAAATCATTGTTAGATATCCCAATGGCTGTATACCATAAGAGCTACCTAGATTCCTTATCAAAGAATGTATTAGTTGAGACAGCAAGATACTATCAGATGCAAATAAACAATCTTCACAAACCAGGATTATATCTTTTCTATATAGTAAATACCCCCACACACACACAATAAGATCCATGTTTTCCATGTGAGCAAGAGCAAAGCTTCAGTCATTCACTGGTTTCCCAGGTAGAATTAGAAAGTAAGAGCACACAGCAGTTCTTAATATTGAAACTTTTCTGACAACTTTGGAAATCAGGATAAATGACCTATAAAAATGTCAACCATGTTAAAAAAAGTTTAATGACCTGATCTATATAAATCCATTAATTCACAGACATTAACTTTTCAAAAACCATAAAGCCTATAGATGTTGATGGTAGACCATCATGATATCAAAGATAGTAATGAATGTCTTCCCTTCAGTTGTAGTCTGTATTTCAGACATATTACCTTGACAAGAAGAGGTCCAAATAAGACCAGAAACTTGATATATTTATTTATATAGGAATAATATAGCTCTTAATTTTCTATCTCAGAGAAGCAAACCCTAGTAGAGTATAGCTCAGCATTGTCTCAGAGTTAAATTCTGGGATCTGGAAATTCAGGGATATATTTTATAATTTTTTTTCACATAAATTTATTTATATTTTTTTAACAAATCTAGAGCCGGGTTCCCACCCATTTCCCCACCCCACCAGAGCTCATGCATTCTGCCAAACATGCTTTTCATCTCTTTCCCAGTCTTTCTCAATATTCTCCATGAGGAAGTTGACTGTTTTGAGCAGAAGTTCACTGTTTCAGTCAGTTCTTTGATGCAGTCCTTTCTGTTGTTGTTGTTCTCAATATGCATTACGCCCAACTGCTTTGGACAAAAGCTCAGGGGTCCCTACACAACAAAAACATTTTTAAACAAGGTGTTGTTCTTTCTGAGCCTAAGATTGCCTTAGGCTAAGGGGGAAGCAAGGTTTTTTTGTCTGAATACTTTGAGGATTCTTTTTACATGTTTGACTAGCCTTTCAAACAAGATAAATCCTGAAATCAGTTGTTTAACATTAAACATTTCAATGATGCTGTGAGTTCACTAATAAGTTCAAACAAAGAGAGCACATTCCACAGATTTCTGTAATTTTGGTTTTCCGTGTTCTATGTTTCATGCTTATGTTTAAAGAATCATCAATTTGATGCATATTTAGCATCTGTCTCTGGTGAATGTGTTTTTCTTTCCCCTTTCTTTTGTGGTTTGCAAATATTGTGTGTATGAGTGCATTGCCTGAATCTTGTAAGTAAATCAGTGTCATGCAATAACTTTGGAGGTCAGAATGGGTGGGAAATGGTATAGTACAGCAGAAAAGGGAGAAAGATGAAACATGCTAAAGGCCTTTTGAAAGAATTATGCTGAAACTATGAAAGCTTCCCTCAATATTGATATATATGATATTAAAAAAAGAGTTTAAAGATATGAACCCTATAACAGCAGTTCAGTGACTTTCATAGACTAGCAAATGAAAAGCGCAAGGCCTGGAATGGACTCTCTCTTTTAAATTTGCTGACTAGAGAGGGAGAGATCTCTTAATCCTCAAAAAACACTTGCTATTTCCATTACACTTGGTTATTCAGCAGAGGTGGATCATAAGAGCCCGTTGCTGGACTCTGTTCTTGATCTCTATGTACAGTGTGCAATGTGAAAAATACCAGTTGTCAAGTAGGGACAAGTGTCTTCATTATTCCATTGTTACAGCAGAGAGCTGTACATTCTTAGTTCTGGACCATTTTCCTGAGATGTAGGGTAGGGAGTCAAATCTCAATAATAATAGCTCAGTTTACAATATATTTAAACACCTATGATTTACAAAGCTGATGCTTAGTAACAGAAAATTCAAAGAGTATCTTTCTGTTAAGAGTTACACACTAGTAGAGGGACACAAGTGTGTAGAGTGGAGATAACAAAACTTCAGAAGCTATTGAGCTAAAACAGGGCAATGTTAATCCTAGAATAATATAATATTATCTGTTAAATATTTTAATTAATGATGCTTTAAATGTCAATTACATTTTAAAATGCATGCCTATTTCCTCATAATATTCTGAATTATTTTTTTAAATATTTTTCTCAGTTAGTACAGAAAATAATGAGTTCCCTTGGGAGAGTTTTGAAGGAAGCTATTGTATTTTGCATATGCTCACCCTTATTGCCCTCCTATTTACTTGCTGTCTGCTCCTGCTGGTCCTCCTGTGTTTTAACATGATAATAGTATATATGTGTTTATGCTTATATACATATATATTTACATATGTGTGTATGTGTACAAGTGAGCATTCAAGAAAATGTTCAATGTTTTGTCATTCTTACACCAAGCATCAGAATATCTGTTATGAGTATAACTTGTGGCCTTATTGATATGCTACAGTTCATAACCATGTTAATCTCTTGAGACAACTTTATAAACATAGTTGACAATAAAGGGAAGAACAGGGTCCTGTGTTAAATTGGATTGGCTTAGTTCTCACCATTCACTGATTAAGCCAATTAATGGTTAAAACATGTAAAGGACATAAGGATGTACCTATGTATCTGCTTTACACAAACACACACACACACACACACACACACACACACACACAAACACACACATGGGGGTGTACTTAAAAATCTTTCCTTTTGGAACTTTACATTATTTTTGTCATAAAGAAACCTAGTAACTAATTTACCAATGTGATCATTTTGCCTTTTGTCAGCTACTATTTTTATTTTTCTTAGTGTCCCAAAGAAATGATATTTAACCTAACTAAATAATGGGTAATTAGTATGATTTAGAAATGGTTACAGTTCCTGGAAGTCTCTTTGAGTATAGAACCAAAAACAACCCAAAAGACAGAAAGAATGTCAAATGAAGATTCGACAAGAAATTTTGTCATACTTTAAGGAAATTAAAATTTTCAGAATTATTTTGGAAATAGATTTGATGAGCTGGTGCTTTGTGAAAATTAAGTTTTTATCACAATGGTTGTAAAATTGATAATTTCCATTGTTCAGTGTATGGAAGCACATTCAAATTCAGAATAGTTTTCTATAGTCTAACTTTTTATTTTAAAGCTGTTTTGTCTCTGTATTCTAAACTTAGAAAAAAAATCAGTTATCTCCAACAAAGGGTATAAAATAGTAAATGTTAATACCTTAAAACAGAAAAGTGCTGTGAACTAGAAATATATTGCCAAAAGGTTTTATTTATTAATAAAATTAATTTTCCAAAATGAGTTTCTGTACATCATACTGAGTAACACCAAATTGGATTTCTTTCCGAAAGTGTCTATATGGAAAATCAATAAAAAATATTAGAAGTCAAATATAAGTGCAATTTTAATCTCAATCATTTTCTGTGTTATATTCTAAGTGATATGACTAATGATTATAATTGTTCTACAAAACTCATTAAATGTAAACATTTTGGAAAAGTGGAACAGAAAAAAATATTTAAACCTGAAAAATATAAGGTGTGGAGAGATACTAACATTTCTCTAGAAATCAAAATAAAATTTTGCAATTAGTTGATTAATTTTATTGGCCTGGTAGTGAAAGAAATTACTAGATAAATTTTAGTTTCCATTTTTCTGACATAATTTAATTTCTTAAAATTTGCATAATTTGCAGATGTAATAAAAGAATAAATATAAAGGCTCACTTCAAAATATTGAGTGATTTTCACAGGTAGCTACCATAGAGCAGGTTGGAAAGTGCTGCTTCTTTTTCATGTGACCGCATGCCCCTCTCTGAATCCTGGCAGTGTAGCAGTGATTCCCTACATAATGTGTATTAGACTCATCTGTCACTTCAGGAAAGCAGATGGCAATTCACAGAGGTCCAGGGATATGGGAATCTCTCTAAGAATATTCGCATAACATGAAATTAATTTTTCTACTTTGTGAATCATTTCTGAAATTCAGATTTTATGTGAATGTAAAAGTGCATATATACTGATAAACATATGTGTTGTTATTATGTTACTTTTTTCTAGGAAGATTCGAATAATTTTCTGTTTACTCTAGATTGGGCACTGATTAATAGTTTAAAAACCGTTTCTACCTACATCTAGCTTGGAGAACCAGTGAGATTATTGGAAATATAGGAGCCATCCAGTATATGTGATGACTCGCCGAAGGTTCATCAGTAGTGTGCTCTGCTTGATTTACAAGCAACTCCTAATAAATGATTTCCTCTTGACCAGCAATGATTTGCTGTTTTAAAGCATCAGGGTGCTCTTGTTATCTTAAGGCACTTGAGTTTCTTGTGCCTCCTAAGCTTGTTAGCTTCTTAAGTTTTATGAACATTCCTCTTTTTTAATTTATTTATTATTTTATGTGTATTAGTGTACTGTCTGCATGTAGGTTTGTGCACCTGTGTCGTACAATGCCACGGAGGTCAGAAGAGGGCGTCAGATTCCCCTGGAACTGTGTTAAAGACCGTTCTTAGTCTCCATGTGAGTGCTGGGAATTGAACCCAGGAACTCTGCAAGAGCAGTCCATGTTCTTAACTGCTGAGCCATCTCTCCAGCCCAGAACATTCCTCTTATCCCAAGAAAGGAATGTATAAAATTCCCATAACAATCAGATCCCTCTTTTTTCTTTTTTTTTTAATTTTTATTTATTTATTTTATGTGTATGAATGTACTGTCTGCATGCAGGTCCATGTACCCGTGTCTTGCAATGCTGCGGAGGTCAGAAGAGGGCATCAGATTCCCCAGGAACTTGAGTTCTCCTGGAACTGGAGCCACGGATGGTTCTCAGCCTCCATGTGGGTGCTGGTGATCGAACCCGGGTCCTCCGCAAGAGCAGTTGGTGCTCTCAACCGCCAGGCCATCTCTCCAGCCCCCCTCTTTTTTCTATAGCATTCATTCTGACTAATTTTTCTGCTTTATTATGAGCCATGGAGGGAGTAATACTAAAAAAACAAACAAACAAACAAACAAAAAAACAAATATCAGATTATTGGGCACCTGTGTTGTATTAACGGTCATTGATTCTTTGTAACTTGTTTATTTATGAGTCTTCACAGTAACCACTGTTCATTGTAAAGGAAAAAAAAAATCTTTCCCAACCCCAACTTACAACATCTATAAATCTTTGAACCTAAACACAAATATGTAGAAAGCAGTCTGATGATGAGAGCATCATATCCATTCCCCCAAAACATAGCAGTGCTTCCTCTGCCATGTCTATGACATCCCTAGCCATGTAGCTTTTTCCTTGTTTACTGTACCAGACATGAGTTCACTCCTGAGGACCAGGAACTAAATACAACAGAAAGTATTTGGTTTTACATATAACATTACATACAACAGTTGAAGCAATGGACATGTCTTATCTGGTGTACTTGTAGTGTTAAATGAGTCTACATTAATAGTGTCTACAATTTAATAAGAATTTTAGTTATTATTTATCAATTTATTTATCTATTTACTTAGTGTGTGCATATCTGCATGAGTTTATGCGCTACATGTGCGTGTAGCTGCCCAAGTAGACCTAAGAGAGCATTGGATATCTTTGAGCTGGAGTTGACAGGCAATTATGAACCACCAAGTATGGGTGCTGTGAATAGTCCACTCCAAGGGATGTGAGTGCTGTGTCATTTTCTCCAGCCTCTTCGATGTTTAGTTTTCAACTTTATGCAAACAATGCATTAAAGTAACGTAAGCTCTGCTTATAGTCACTGATTGGCAGGACTGAAATTGTATCTCCCTCTTCTATCAAGGAAGAACAACAAAAAGTCTACAATCAGACATAGATATCAGGGAACTGAAAGCCCCTCTAGGAGTTTGAGAACTAATTACTTGCATTTTCCTTACTTCTCCCTTTATGCTAAGCATCTCCTACCAACAACAAAGTGCTTTGTCTGATATCCTTGGTATTTTCTTGTTTTCTGTCTACCCAAGTGCCCGGATTACATAAGATTTATTTCATTATAATTTTCAAGTTATAACACTTATGTTACATTAGTAAATTACAGAACAACATACAATCAATAAGTGAATGAAAGAGCTTTATTCAGAAACAGATAATTGTAATACTTTCAATCTACATCTAAGTTACTTCAAAGAAAATTGTTTAAGTGTCCTACCACATAAAAAAAATCAATAGCTAAGTAGTCAAACATCTATATTTCATAATAATGATGATTTCCTTTATTCTTATTTATTATGTCTCTTTAATTTTTGTAAGAAGACTTTATGCAAAATGTAGTATATAACATATTATGCTGATTTGAATAAAATGTTACCAAATATTTATACCTTCATAACAAATTTAAGAAAACTAATCTGATGAAGAAAAATAAGATTGTGATGCAATTTCCTTTTGTATTTGTTGCTCTGGTGAGATGCTGCCTGGTTAAGACCACCAGCCGCTATTGCAGTTCACCTGGGTTCAGTTCTGAGCACACACTTAGCAGCTGAAAACAATCCCAACTCAAGTTCCAGGGGATCTGATGCCTTCTTCTGAGGACTGTTGGCATTGGCCAACATTGTTACATACATGCAGGAAACACACTGATTTACATAGTATAAATAACATTATAAAAACAATAATGATATTTATTTGTGTATATGTGTTTATCTATATATTTGTATGATATGTCTTTCTGTGTGCATGCACATGTGCGTGTGTGTGTGTATGTGTGTGTGTGTGTGTGTGTGTGTTCATATGCATGTGTGTTCAAGTTTTTGAGGAGACAAGAAAAGGGCATCAGAGGAATCTGGAGTTACAGGCCATTTTGAGCTTCCCAGTGAGTTCTAGGAGATAGAATTTGAACTCATGTCCTTTGGGGGCGGGGTGGTGCATGTTGTTAAACACTGAGCCATCTCTCCAGCCTCCATGACACAATCTTCTATACCTAGTAGTTTGTTTGCCCTATTAAAGTTTTGCCTGCACAGTATTAATCAAAAGTTTTTAATGTGCATCATGTAAATTATTCTACAAGAACAACCCAATTACTTAATTATTTTGGCTTCTTATTTTTTAAATGTCTCATTCCCATTTTTTTTCTTTTTTTAATTAAAGTTTTGTGAATTTCATACCTCATTTCTTAATCAAATTTAGATCCTTGCCCCCCACCCTGCCAGAGCTCATGCATTCTGTCATATATGTCTTGTATCTTTTTCTCAGTCTTTATTTTTAATTTTCAATGCAGACATTTACTGTTTTGGGATGAAGTTCAATGTTTCAGTCAGCTCTTTGGCACAGGCATTTTTGTTGTTGTCCCTTCCAATTTGTATCACTACAAAATCTGTATATATACACACCACAGATATACCAAAATTATGACGTCTGAAACTAAATAATATATTAATTCCAAAACATGTTTAGGGATTCATATTTTAACAGTAGAGTTGTATGCAGCTAAAGAAAAATATTACTTTAAATTCCTACATTACATAGCAAGTTGATGAGTAACATCAGGTATTTTTTTTTTTTCAGATTCAGATTTTATTTATTTTTATTTTTTTTATTTAATAACATTTTTTATTGATGCTTTGTGCATTTCATACATCACTTTCCAATTCAGTTCAGGCATATCTCCCCTTCCCTTCCCCCCCACCCCCACCCCAACCGAGATCATGCATTCTGCCATGACTGTCCTGCATATCTCTCTCAGTTCTTTTCTTTTTTCCATTTTTTAGCTATAAGTGATAATCCATGAGTACAAGCATCCTTCATGTAAAACCAATTTGCAGGCTGTTGTGCCCAAACACCCACAGCCCCACCTTCCAGCGGGGGGTGAGGGGTTGCATGTTCAATCAGGTTAATCAAATGAGGGTCCAGATTACATTGCTGTAGTTTCACCCTTCACCCCATTCACAGCTCTTACATTCTACCACGCCCCCTCTTCCGCAGATTATTCCCTGGGCTTAGAAAAGGGGCACAGGTGGATGAGAAGCAGAACAGTCCACTCTCTCTGGAGCTGCTGTCTTGGATTCTGGTCAATACTGGCTGTTTCCTTTCATAGGTTGACAGTCTGTCCAGGAATAACCTTTCGATCCTACCAATGAAGCACAAACAATTAGATATATAGGTACTTAAGCAGCATTAATAGTTATGGTAGGTTACTTTGTTATAGACACATATGTTTAGATGAGATGATCCACGAACTACATTTTTTCCTGTTAAATATGACGGGGTCTTACTGTGGCTTATGATATCTCCCAACCTGTAGAGGATGTAAGCTTAAATAAGATAGGTAAAAAAACAGAATTATTCAGTTTGCCTTACAAATAGAGATTTGGTGCTGGGAACCACAAATGAGGGACACCATAAGTCATTTGTTTTTCTGGGACTGTGTTACTTCACTTAGCATAATGGCTATCATACTCATTTTAAGCAAATATATAATTTGAATAATTCTTCAGCCAATTACATATTTATGTACTTTTGGAATGATACGTAGGAGTTCATTTTGGTTCTTAATCCAGATCCTTTACTGTTTTATGTACTATCTATTTAAGCTGTGAGGCTCTCAAATGAGGAAAATATCACCAATATCTTACATAAACAAACCTGGTTTCCAAGGTGGTGACACTCAGATATCATAACTCTAAGATAGTAATATTAGGTGAAACATTAATAATACAAAATATAGAAGAAACTTTAAAAACAAAGGGCTTATTCTTATTATACATGTATTTCATATATTTTGATCCAATCAATCACTAACTCCACCCAACTCCCCTTACTACTCAAACCATCTCTCCCTCTCAAGTTCATGTCATCATGATAAAATTATTATCAAAAACACCTTGGACCAATTTGTGCTACACAAATGCATAGTGTGTCATTCACTGTGGCATGGTTATGCCACCCAGGGAAACATTTATAATGCATGGAGCAGGTCTTCATGAACAATCTTCAATATCAGAATTTTTGACTGACTGTATTATTCACTTTTCTGTTGCTGTGATAAAACTACCATGACCAAAGGAATTGATAAAAGGAAGAGTATATTTGAGTTTATGATTGACGGTTCCAGGCAATTAGAGTCCATTGATGTGGGGAGGCATGGTGGCAGGAGCTGAGCAAAAAGCTGAGGTTCACATCTTCCAATGAGCACAGGAGAGAGAGAGAGAGAGAGAGAGAGAGAGAGAGAGAGAGAGAGAGAGAGAGAGAGAGAGAAACTGGAGACTGGCAAGGTTTGTTGACCTCTCTAAGCCTGCCCCCAGAGATGTACTTTCTTCAGTATCTCACCTACTAAGACTTCGAAAAACAGTGCTACCAACTGGGGACAGAATGCCTGAATACTTGAAGCCTATGGGGGACATTCTCATTCAGACTACTGCATTCCACTCCCTGGCCCCCATAGGCTCATAACCATATAAAATCAAAATGCATTCATTTAGTCCAACGTTAGAAGTCCCCATAGTCTTTACTAACCTTAATACTATTCGAAAGTCTATAGTCCAAAGTTTCTTCTGAGACCCAGGACACTCTCTTAACTGTAAGCTGGAGAGAGGGCCTAGCGGTTAAGAGCGCCGACCGCTCTTGCAGAGGACCCGGGTTCGATCCCCAGCACCCACATGGCAACTGAGAACCGTCTGAAACTCCAATTCCAGGAGAACTCCAGTTCCAGGGGAATCCGACACCCTCTTTTGACCTCCGCGGCATTGCACAACACGGGTGCACACACCTGCATGCAGACAGTACATTCACACACATAAATAAATTAATTAATTAAAAAAAATCAAAAGGCAAATTATGTACTCCCAACATACAGTGGAACCCAATACACATTCCTTTTCCAAAAGGAAGGAATACAGGCATAGTGAGGAAATACTGGACCAAAACGAGACTGAAAACCAGCAAGGCAAACACCAAGTCCAGTAGCTCCATGTGCAACTTCTGTGAATTTACTTCCAAAGGGCTTAGATGGCTCAGCTATTCCAGCTTTGCGTGCAACATACATCTCTTTCTCAGGCTGCTACCACTCCCTGTATGCAGCTCTCCTTGGCAAATATCTCACAGCTCTGGCATCTCGAATGTCTTCTTGGGGTCTCTGCTGCCAACCAGGATTCACTTTCACAGCTTCATGCAATGGCCAATCAGGGCCTTCTTTATGCAGAGATGCCCCTGCTACACTCTGCCTGGCCTCCAGAATTCTCTGATACCATGGAGGAAGAACTGAGGACCCTGTCATGCTTGCATCCTTCATGTCTCTAAATCCAGATCCACATTAATGAAATTGCTGAGTTTGGCTGGAAGTTTGGGATGGACCCAGGCCTACTTCAACTACATTCACAGCTTTTCTCTGCCCTGGACTTGTTGAAGGAGAAAATCTTTTCAGTATTTCCCTTTCAAAAGTTGGAGGTTGCCAGGCCTGGTGGCGCACACTTTTAATCCTAGCACTTGGGAGGCAGAGGCAGGTGAATCTTTGTGAGTTCAAGGCCAGCCTAGTCTACAGAGTGAGTTCCAGGACAGCTGGGGCTACAGGGAGACCCTGCCTGGAAAATACCAAAAACAAACAAAAGTTGGAGGCTTAGCTGGGTGTGGTCTTGACCCGAAGTTACAGTTTCTATTGTTTACATGTAAATATCTAAGCCTCTCCTTAATCACTTTAATACTTTAATCTCAGTCTTTCCATTGTTTACTTGTAAATATCTAAACCTGTCCTTCATCACTTTAATTTCATTATCAAAGGGATCCTTTCCACCTGCCTTTGCTCCAATATTAATCTTCTTAGTGCACTTGTCCAATCCAATTGTACATCATGTATTTCTCTCTGCCCCATTTGCTTTCTCACTGTAGATCTGTATAATATTCACCATTAATAGTCACCCTACCATTTCTACATTAGGCTGTCTTGAAATATTCTCCACTGAAGAAATTAGTCCATTGTTTTTCAACTTATCCTAAGGCAACAACTTAGGCTATGGGCAAACTCCAGCCAGACTCTTTGACAAAATATCAGTTGCTGCTTAAGTCCTTATTTTTCTCTGGAACCACATTTTTTGCAGCACTGTTTTCTTCCAGGCTTCTACTAGAATGGCCTGTTGAACATTCCCTACAGCAGTCAACAACTTTTCTAGCCCAAAGTTCCAAAGTCTTCATTTCTCCAAACACCTACATGGTCAGTTTCTTCACTGCCAATAGCCCACTCTCTGGTGCAAAACACTGTATTAGTCACTTTTCTGTGGCTATGATAAAACCACCATGACAAAAGGAACTTGTAAAAGGAAGAGTTTATTTGCGCTTAAGATTGATGGTTCTAGAGCATTACAGTCCATTGTGGCAGGAGGCATGGTGGCAGGAGCTGGAGCAAAAAGCCACAGTTCACATCTTCCAATGAGCACAGGAAGCAGAGACAGAGCAACTCGAGACTGGGAAGTCTTGTTGAACTCTCTAAGCCCACCCCCAGTGGGCTTAGAGAGTTCAACGAGACTATTGATGCTTAGTAGAAGCTATAAAGATTTTTTTATTGATGCTTTGTGTATTTCATACATCATTTTCCAATTCAGTTCAGGCATATATCCCCTTCCCTTCCTCCCACCCCACCCCTACCCATCCCAGATCATGCATTCTGCCGTAACTTTTCTGCATCTTTCTCTGTTATTTTGTTTTGTTTTATTTTGTTTTCATTTTTTAAAAAAATAAGTGATAATTTGTGAGTACAAGCATCCTTCATGTAAAACCAATTTGCAAGCAGTTGTGCCTAAACCCACACAGCTCATGGGTCCCACCATCCAGCAGGGGGGGCTTGTATGTTCAATCGAGTTGATCAAATGAGTGTACAGTCTATATTGTTGTAAGATTTTTTTATTTTATTCATGAACTAGTTGAAAAGATCACCTGTAGTGGTTGCTTTGTCTATAATATTCATAATTTTCCTTTATTTAAATGTAAATTGTTTTCATTCAAAATGAAATATTCAGTACAATGTTACAGTATACTTACCAGTTCTTTACATCTTTAGTTCTTCTTCTAGGAACCTTAAGACAGTGCTTCTCTCATGCATATGTGCAAGATACTTAATTTTCCAAGTTGCCCCCTTTGGATATATTCTGTCATGGAAATTTGCTATAGATTAAATAATTTATTAAATAAAAAGCTGGGCATGGATTGTGAAGGTCTTTAATCCTAACACTTAGGAGGCAGAGCCAGGCAGATCTCTGTGAGTTCAAAGCCAGCCTGGTCTACAGAGTGAGTTCCAGGCCATCTGGGACTAAAGGGAGACCCTGTCTCAAAAATACAAAATAATAACAATAATAATAATAATAATTTATTTCAGAATATATATCCTATGTCTAATATATTTATACATAGATGCATATACAAATGTACTTGCCACAAATGCACTTGTGATAAACAGATTCCATGAGCTGGAGATCAAGATGTGATTCCCAATTCTACATTATGCTTCTAGAATAACTGGTTTATAAATTGATACTGCACAGTGATTAAATAAATTCATCTTATATGATATGGCATGTCAAATAAATATGTTGTGATCATTAACAAATCACATATATGATCATGATCCTATTAATTTAGTGAATAATACAGCTCAGATTTCTAGCTTTATAATTATTTAGAACATTGTATACAGTATTTTAGACATATGTCTCCTTCCTTCAACACTCAGAAATTCACGTTCACTTTCTTACTCATCCAACTTCTGGTGGCTCTTGGTTTTTATTATTATTATTATTATTATTATTATTATTATTATTGATTCCAATATCTTTTGACCAAATTCCAGTATCACTTGCCCTGGAATGTGGTTGAGCAAGAGGTACACCCTTAAAGGAAATTTACTCTTCCTGTACCATCAGTAATTATATGCCAATAACTTCTTAGCAAAGGATGGGGCCTTCTGATAACCTTACTCCCTCTCTACTGAAATTTTCTCTGGCTTGAGCTTGAGTAGATATTGTACATGCTGTCACAATTGCTGTGAGTTCATATGCGCAACTGCTCTGCTCTCTGGAAAACACTCTTTCCTTAAAGTCATCCATTATCTCAAGCTCTTAGAATCTTTCCATCAAAACTTCCATGACGATCCCTGAACACTGGGGAGGAGGATTTAACATTGATGTCCCTTTTGTGGCTGAGCATGTACAATGTCTTGGTCTCTGCATGTTAACCAGTTGTGGGTTTCTGTGATAACTGCCTTTTATTAGAAGAAATTTCATTGATGAGTGCTGAGAGATGTACTTATTTAAGGTATAGCAGTAAGTTACTAGAAATTTTTTTGGTCTTTTCGAGACAGGGTCTCCCTGTAACTCCAGCTCTCCTGGTACTCACTCTGTAGACCAGGCTGGCCTTGAACTCACAAAGATCCACCTGCCTCTGCCTCCCAAGTTCTAGGATTAAAGGCATGTGCCACCACACCCAGTTACTAGACTTTTAATACTATATTCATTTAGTAGATTAGTAGTAGTTTCTCTCCTAGAGCCTATGAACTAACCTAGCCACATTGTCATGTACCTTGTTGCATGTGCTAATGATGCAATATTAAAGGAATTACACATGGGCTTCTTTGGATGCTGATTCAATTTTCTATACTACAAACTGAATATAAGTTTAACACACAGGTTTCTGTGTGTTAATCTAGAATGATAATAAATATCAATAGTACTGGTTGAAGTATTCACTGGTATTCCTGCCTGCTTTAGTCTATTCCTACCATTTATAATTTTTAAAGTGTATTGTAAATCTTTGTGCTGTATTATACAAGCAATACTTACATATGTGTAGGACTCTTCATATCTGATTACATTGAAAGACCTTGTAAAGTATCAGTCATTGGCCACCTAAATATGTGGAAATAATTATAAATCTATGTCAGCCTAGTGATGCAATGTATATCTTGAAAGATAAATATGTTAATAAGTGACATAGGTGGTACAACTTACAGAATAATGGAGAAAAGATTCAAGAAGGAGAAAAATTACATAGAACATATGGAAATGTTTAAAGTGATAAAAATTTTGCTGGGTCTTCTGAAATTGCATAGATAAATCTTAAAATTTGTTTTATTTTTATTTTTATTTTATATGTGTGAGTGTTTTGTCTGCATGTACGTAAGTGTACCTACGCGTCCAATGCCTGCTGAGGTCAAAGGGTTAAAGTTGGCTGTCAACACCCACAGGTGTGCTGATCACTGAAATTGGGTCCTCTGTGAGGACAGGCAATACTATTAAACACTGAGCCATATCTCCAGCCCTAACATTACGTAGATGATTTTTTATTAACTCAGCCAAATTCTCCTTCCCCTGAACATTATGTTTCTCTCTCCTCTCTCTCTCTCTCTCTCTCTCTCTCTCTCTCTCTCTCTCTCTCTCTCACACACACACACACACACACACACACACACACGCACACACACACCACAAACACAAAGACACATACACAAACACAAATAAAGGAACTACTCGGAAAAAAAGCCAGAGAGGTGGGGCAGGGAGAGTTTACTTTCTAATCTTGTACCTATGCTCTGTCTTCTGGCTCATAAAATGTTTTCAAAAAAGCACACTGATTGGGGCTGGAGAGATAGCCTAGCGGTTAAGAGCACCGACGCTCTTGCAGAGGACCCGGGTTCGATCCCCAGCACCCACATGGCGGCTAAGAACCGTCTGTAACTCCAATTCCAGGAGAACTCCAGTTCCAGGGGAATCCGAGACCCTCTTCTGACCTCCGCGGCATTGCACGACACGGGTGCACAGACCTGCATGCAGACAGTACATTCATACACATACAAAAATAAATAAATAATAAAAAACAAAAAAGCACACTGAAACACCTACTGAAAAACCCATATTCAAATATATTTTAATGCTGAGGCAAATTTGGCTTTAACCACATATTTCACTTTTAAATATAATTAAGAAAAAAAAAAAAACCTTGAGATGGATTTCATGAAAGATTCACAGAGTAACTAATAATGCCTGCTTAAAATCTCAATCTCCTTCTAATTACATGAAATTTCTTTTAGAAGAAATTTGTTGCTGAATTCTTCTTTTTCTTTCTTTCCTTTAAGCAAAGAATTATGTAATTAGGACTCATAGAAAATTAAAGAATTTAATTTCTTTTTCATAAATGTGAAACAACAGGTTTTAAGAATGATTTTACTCTGGCTTCTGATGAAGTAAAATGATAATGAGCTATAAGTACACTGTAGTTTTCCTCAATTTTATCCTATGTGATAAACTTCTGTTTTTGATGTCTCTGGCTTCTAGATGACACACAATGGAATGACAATTCCAAGCTTGATTCTGAAACATCCTGGACCAAAATCATATAGTATGTGATACAATTAACATACCTTACAATAACAAAATTGAACAATTCACACAAAGCAGAATATATGATTGTGTCACTCTAAGTTCATATTTTATATAATGTACAGCTTTCTATCCATATATAATGTATATATGAAAATAATATAAGGGATATGATTTTAAAAATTCCAGTTTAAATGCTATATTCCTAAGGTCATGAGATTGATTTCAAACATAAATTTTGATTATTGTTGTTTGTCTTTGTTGCAAAACCAGACACAAGAGTTGCTTACTGTAGTATCATCTGTGTGTTCTATGCAGTTTTGTCCTCTGGGTTCCCTTCTTTGACTTCTTTTCACATTCTCAGTCAGTGTCTGTTACTCCCTGCAGTGATCTGGGCTGCTCTTAGGGTACTGTCCTTTTGTTGCTATCTCCAATTGTACACACATACATTACTTTGTTGAATATACCTTACTCACTTATGTTCTCAGGGTATCTCGTGCATAATATATGGACACAGGGAAAACGGAGGGCTCAGTTTCTACTACTAAAATTTCGCTTCCTATTAGGTCTGTGAGGTTTCTGATGATTTCTCTCATATACCTCATTTCTTGAACCATTGTGCTTTCTATTCTGCATTATTTGACAAAGTTCAATAGCATCTTACAGTTTTGCTCTTTTGTGTGTTTCTTACATATTTTTTCAATCATTCTTGATCACCTTTATAGCTGCTTTTCCACTGATACCCTCCCACAGACTCCAAATCCTGGATTTCATATAGATGGTCATTTTTGTTATTGTCATTTTGCCAAATTAATCTCCCTGGACGTTCCTCAATGCCAGTTCTTCCTTTGAGGTCTAGACAGCCTATCCAAAGTCCCTCTCTTTTAAAAAAAATTATTAATTTTATTTATTTCCGTATGTGTATGAATGTACTGTCTGCATGCAAGTCTGTGCACCCGTGTCATGCAATGCCGCGGAGGTCAGAAGAGGGTGTCAGATTCCCCTGGAACTGGAGTTCTCCTGGAATTGAAGTTTCAGATGGTTCTCAGCCGCCATGTGGGTGCTGGGGATTGAACCCGGGTCCTCTGTAAGAGCAGTCGGCGCTCTTAACCGCTAGGCCATCTCTCCAGCCCCCAGTGTCCCTCTCTTAAAGAACTTCTCACCCAACTGTATTCAGCTGCCAATATCTTCAACCAAGTTTGGGTTCTGCTACCCATTCTATGCTGGGTTTTTGTCCATCTGAGCTTGCATGAGTCATATGCATGCTGATACCAAAGCTGTAGCTTCATATGAACAGGGTCCCAGGAGCTTGAAGAATTCATTTACATTTGGTCTTTCCTCACTTCCCTGGTTCTTACAATAGTACCACCCCTTCTTCTGAATGTTCTCTGAGCCCTGATGAGTGAAGCTGAATATAGGTAACCTGTCTATGGAACACGCTCTGTACACTACTAGTCTACACTGTTTGACCACTCATGCCCTTTTGAGTTCCTGAACTGTTGCATGGAGGAGTTTCCTTAAGGTGAGTTAAAAGTTTAATATTTGTCCTCTTGTCTCCTTGTTTTCTGTGGTCTTTATGCGCAAATGTTGCAGTGTAGCTGTGTTCTTCAGGCGTGAGCAATTCAATGACAATGTCTGTGTATTGTCAACACAATTGTGGGACTCTGTACTATTCTTCATCTCATACAAAAGAAGATTCTTTTTTGAGTGCTATCTGAGATAATTATTTGTAGATAGATAGGTAGATTTCTTTTAACTTCTTAATAACATGACTTGATTTTCCCTTTTGTTGGAATATGACCAATCTGGATAGGACTCTATGAATGGATGAATTTTATTCAGTATATATAAAGATATATGTATATATTAACATACCTCTTTTTGCAGTTAGTAAGATACTATCTTAGCCTAGGGATGTGTCAACTTTGGAGATTTCTTTAATACTTATTACTTCTCCAGTTAGACAACATTTGGCTATGCTTACAGTATCACACCTGATTTTCCTCCCACTAAGTGGGCTTTAATTCCAATTAGTTAGCCACTGATTTTCCCCAAGATAAAACTGCCAATACTGCATGGATGCCATATGCTAGTATGGTCACTGACTTTCATATTTGGCCTTTGATCTGGTGTTGTACCTTTGATTGATGATCTGCCTTACTGTTCTCCAAAGCTATGAGAGCTAGCCTTTAAGGAAAGTGGATTCCAGGTCAGTTACAGCTCCACTGCTCTAAATCCTGCCTCCCAAGTATTTCTTGTGTTCAGCAATAGGGTCTTACATTCAAGTCATGGATGTCAATCAAGGGCTTTTGCAATAATGTGTGTAACTTTGGGAGTCTCTTTGGCTACCGGGGAAACCTACTCAAAGGGAAGTTTATCCTGTCTACTACTGTTTCTTTTTATATAGCCCTCAGCTTTTCACATGGACTCTTGTAGAGATATTGTATGTGTAATTGTCAATAGATTGTTAAACTAATATGATTATCTCAGGTTTTTCACCCCAGCAAGGCTTAATTTTTCTCTTCCCTCTTCCCTTACCTGTCTATCCCTCCCTCCATGTCTTCTCCATTTAAGGTAAAAGGGGAACAGGGAACCTAACACAGAAGACTAATAGGTGCTGGGGATTACTAAGGGAGAAAGGGATAAAAACAAGGTATCCAAATGGGAGGGGAGGGAAGGTTATAGAAACAAAGGTGGGAATAAATGGAAAGAAGGGGCTCAATGAAAGAGGGGCCAGAGGAGACTGGCATTATCGAGGGAGAAATGGGAAAAATGGGGACATCTTAAAATAATGTACATTTTAAATGTTCAAAAAATTATTTTATGAAGGTCTGCATTCCAAGTAACAATTTATAAAATTCTCTGATGCTCTCATATCTGAAATTAGTGCTATCAGAAATAAAGGGAATAAAAACATATAAAAGGAATGTTTTAATAGTATTAAAAAACTAGAAAGCTGAACACTTTTTAAGATATTTCTCAGCCATCTTTACTTCCTTGCTGGTGAAGTCTCTGTTCAGCTCTTTTGAGTAGGTAATTTGTTTTCTTACTTCTTTGTTTTTTTTTTTAGTATTCTATATATTCTGGACGTTAATGCTCTGTCAGATGAATCACTGTTGATGATTTCATCCCACTCTTTGGGATTTCTCTTCACATCCTTGATTGTTCTTTCACTGTACAGAAGCTTTTGAGTTTGATAAGGTCCCATTTGTCAACTGTTGACCTTATTTCCTGTGCAGTAGCTGTCTGGTTTAGAAAGTCTTTTCCTATGCCTATGTCTTGTAGGTTTTTGCCAACTTTTTCTTCTATCACCTTCAGGGTTTCGGGTTTCACATTGACATATTTGATCACTTGGAGTTGATGTTTGTGCATAGTGAGAGGTAGGGGTATAATTTTGTTCTTCTACAAAAGGTGATACAATGTTGCCAACATCATTTGCTGAAGATACTATCCTTCCCCCATTGAGGTTTTTTTTGACCTTTGTCAAATATGAGGTGGCTGAAATTTTATGAGCTCAAATTTTCTTTTTCAATTTCATTCCATTGGTCAAAGGGTCTGTTTTTGTGCGAGTACCAGACTCTCTTTATGACTATGGCCCTGTAGTATAGCAGAACAGTGCCCCCCCCCCGACCACCACATTGCATTTTTCACTCAGGGTTGCTTTAGCTATTCAGGGTTTTTTGTTTTTCCATATGAATTTAATGATTGTTTTTCTCCAAGTTTTTGAAAAAGCTCATTGGGATTTCGATTTGGATTGCATTGAATTTGCATATCAATTTGGGTAAAATGGACATTTTTACTATTTTTTCGAATCCATGAGCATGGGAGATCTTTCCATCTTTGGATGTCATTTTCAATCTCCTTCAGGAATTTAAAAATTTTGTTGTAGAGATATTTGGTATCTTTGTAGAGATATTTGGTATCTTTGCTTAGGTTTGTTCCCAGATATTTTATTATTTTTGAGGCTATTATGAGTGGGAAGGTCTTCTTATATTTCTTCTTGTTTATGATTGGTGTAAAGAAAGGCTACTGATTTTTCCAGGTTAATTTTGTAGCCTGCCATTTTACTGAAATTCTTAATCATTTCTAGAACTTTTCTAGTGGAGTTTTTAGCATCCCTTGGGTAAACTATCATATCATCTGCAAAAAAGGATAGCTTACCCTCCACTTTTCTGAGTAGTATTCCTTTAATTTCCTTCTCTTGTCTTATTGCCCTAGCAAGCTTATCAAGCACTACGTTGAACAGGAGTGGGGATAAGGGGCAGCTTTGCCGGGTTCCTGCCTTTAAGGAAAAGTGTTCAACATCATTAATAATTAAAGAAATGCAAATTAAAACCACTCTCAGATATCCTCTCACTCTGATACCACTGGCTAAGATCAAGAACACAAAAGACACCAAATGTTGGAGAGGTTGTGGGGAAAGGGTAACACTCATCCACTGCTGGGGGGAATGTAAACTTGTACAACCATTACAGAAAGCAGTGTGCAGAACCCTTAAATGACCCAAAATGAGCCTACCACCTGACCCAGCCATACCACTCCTGGGTATATACCCACAAGACTCATCCTAGTGCAAAGATACATGTGCATCCATGTTTATTGCCAGTCTCATCACAATAGTGAAGAGCTGGAACCAATCCAAATGCCTCTCAACTGAAAGTGGATGACAAAAAATGTGGTACATCTACGCATTGGAGTACTACTCAGCAGTAAAGAAAGATGTCATCATGAACTTTGCAGGTAAATGGATGGAACTGAAAGCCATTATGCTAAGTGAAGTAACACAGTCCCAGAAAAACAAGTGGTGAATGGTTTTTCTCTTTTGTGAATGCTGACACCAAATCTCCAGATGAAAGGCAAGCTGAACAACATTATTGCTATATTTATGTATATCTGAAAGTAACTATGTTGTTATAATGTAAATCTCTTAATGGGTTCTAGAATCGATCCACTGCTTACTTTCAGACTCTGTCTGCAAATGACTGTATATGAGTGGAAAGTATGTGTTCTTATTTTAGAGTAATGTAAAATTAAAGGAAGAAAATGTGAATTCCTTAAACATAAAAAAAGAGAGAAAGATGCAGGACATTTATGGCAGAATGCATGATCTGGGGTGGGGTGGGGGAAGGGAAAGGGAAATATGTCTAAACTGAACTGAGAAATGATGTCTGAAATACACAAAACATCAATAAAAGCAATATAAAAAAGAAAAATAAAACTAGAAGGCTAAATGAATATAGGATATTTAGAATGAAGAGTAACTCTTGAGATGTTTGGACTTGCACAGCTGCTGATGAACCAGTAAAAATCAGAGGAACTGTGATTAATTATTTCCTTATTCCATGATTTGAAATGCAAAAAAACATTTGCCCCCTACAGCCCGAGCAAGCAACTCTGGTTGTCCCATTCTCCATCTAGTTTTGGGAATAGGCAGGATTTTGTCCCAAGTACCCAAGATTTCTGGACTAAGCTTCCTGTTCCAGACAGCCTTTATTTCCAGAACCCCAAGGACTCATGCTAGCTCTATTTCCTAGTCTTGAGAATTTGACCTTTCACAGAAAGTCCCCATCCCCACTTTGCCTCCAGACTCCAGAGATTATGCCTTTGTCTTTGTTCTCTCCACCCTCACCCTAACTTGAATTCCCTAAGCCAGTGCCTCCCCCATTAAGTCTCATCCTGCCCATTGCTTCTGGACTTCCTACAGTCCGAGGAAACAATTCCAGTTTCTGCAGGCATGCATGTTGTTCTACTGGCCTTGGGCAAAAGCCTGCTTTGAAGCTCGATATCCCAGATTTCTGGACTATCCTTCTGATCAAGAATTGCCCATTGCGTGCTGACCCCTGAGCTAACACCAGCTCAATTTTAGAGCCTGGCTGATTAGATTTTTCACAGTGAGTCTTCACCCCATCTTGCTCTTGAACATCAGAGAACAATCTTCTGTCTTGGCTCATTCCACCCCTTACCCTGTCTGGGAAACTCTAGACCGGCCTTCTTCACTTCCTTGGGCAAAAGCCTTAGCACCCCAGATCTCTGGACCACTCTCCTAACTCATCATGCCCATGAGTTCTCCAAGCCACACCATGTTCATCTTCTTATGATGGAATGTTCTGAAGCCATTCCCACTGGCTTCAGAAGGTCTAGGATTTTCTCAGCCTTTTAGTAAGGGCCCAGACTCAGCAGACTGCCTGAGAACACATGATCCCAGCCCCTTCCTAGCAAGCTTCCCAAGTTGGGCTGTGTCTGCTGAGTAGTGGGAGCCCAGATATTAGGAGGAAGAGACAGAGTATCTAACTGGCTCCTGATTTTGATCTCTACATGAACTTCTAAGTAGCTGGACTTGAGCTATCTCATCCCTCCAATACAAAATCAAAAGAGAGAGCATGAAGCCGAGAGTAACCAGTTTTTCATACACAACACGGAAATGACCAAGGCACATCAAGTAAACAAACAAAATCAGACTACAAGTGGAATCAGACTTCAGTTCAACAAAAGAAGGCTTGAGTTTCACACCTGAATCACAGAGAAAGAAATCCACATGTTCAAAACCACAATGGAAAAATAATATGAAAAGCCCAAATAATAGGTCTCTACAAAATACTACCAGTGTAACAGAGGTGATTGACAATGAGAGCATTCTAGAGGTAACCCGGGAACCAGAATTTAAAAGAACAATCATAAACATGATAAAAGAATTCAACAACTTAAAGAATGCACGAACAGCAATATAAAGAACTATATAAAGAAACATATAAAGAAGTTAGTGATAAACTTCTAACTGAATTCACAAAAGATAGAAATATTAAAGGAATTCATGGTGAAATAAAGAAGGATATAATACACTCAGTAAGCAAATTTTATTTACATTTATTTATTTATTTATTTATTTATTTACTCTTTTTGAGACAGGGCCTCCCTGTAGCCCCAGCTGTCCTGGAACTCACTCTGTAGATCAGGCTGGCCTTGAACTCACAAAGATCTGCCTGCCTCTGCCTCCCAAGTGCTAGGATTAAAGGTGTGCACCACCACGCCCAGCTAATAAGCAAATTTTAAATAACAGGAGAAAGCTTCACTAATAGAATGAATGAAATTGAAACAGAATATTAGGACCAGATGATAAAGTTGAAGAATAGGACAGCTCAAGCAAAGATAATGAAATATTAAAAACATGAACACAGAAATAGAATATGAAACACCACGTAATGACTAAATACATGCATCATAAGCATAGAAAAATAAAATACTGGTGTTGATCAGATTTTCAACAGGATTATAGAAAAAAATTTCCTCAAATAATGAAACATATGTCCATGCAAACACGAGAAGCACATAGAACAAAGAAACTGCCAAAATCATGTTATGTTCTAAATAGAGAATGTTGAAAGCAGAAAATGAAAAGTAACAAGTCACATATAAAGGAAAACCCATCAAAATTGTGGCAGACTTTTCAGTGCAAACTATGAAAGCAGGAAGAGCCTGGTCCAAAGTATTCCTGGTTCTTAATGGCCATAAATGACAACCCAGAATGTTATACCCAACAAAACAAGTCTTTTATAGTTCAAGGGGAAATAAGCATCTCCCACAAAAGGCAATAAGCTGAAAGAATTCATGTCAAGAAAAATGGCTCCTCAAAGAATTTATAAAGCATTACAAAGAGCTGAAGAATGGAACAACAATATACAGGAACCAACAGAAAGAAACTAAATGAGGTATAATTGTGCAAACACAAAGTTAGACCAAGGGGGCAAGCAGAAATTAAAATGATAGGAAAAAATATGCATCTTAAAATAATGACTTTAAATATCAACAGCCTGAACTCACAATCCAAAAGGCAAGGCTAGTGGAATGGATTAAAAAACAAATCCATGTTTCTGTTTTCTGCAAGAAACCTATCTCACCTGCAAGGAAAGGTAAAACCATAAGGTGAAAGGATGGAAAATATATTCCAAGCAAATAGCATTAAGAAGCAAGCAAGATTTGCAATTCTAATGTCTGAAAAAAAATAGCCTTCAATCCAAAACAAATCAGAGGACATAAAAGGATCACTGCATTCTTATCAAAGGAATAATCAACCAAGAGAGCATTACATTCATGAACATATATACATCAAACTCTGGCTCACCAAGGTTCATAAACACAATACTACAGGACTTCAACACACAGATTAATCACAACCCATTAGTATTAAGATTTCAGTACCCCACTGTCTCCATTAAACAGGTCAACTGGACAAAGAGTAAACAGAGAAACATTTGAATTAAACAATGCCATATAGGTAAAGGACCTAACAGACATCTACTGGATATCCCACCTGAGCAACAAAGAATATACTATCTATTTAGCACTCTATTGAATTTTCTACAAAATTGATTACATACTGAGACACAGAACAAAACCCCCAAAGTACTAAAAATTGAAGTAATTCATGCATTATTTAAGCAAATCACAATGAAACAAAGCTTAAAATCAACAGCAGAATACACCCTAATAGTATATGATGATCTCATGGAGGTTAAACACACAGCTAAATGATGAATGGGTCAAAGGAAAAATTAAGAAATAAATAAAAATATTCCTGGAACTAAACAAAAAATGATAATACAACACAACAAAACCTCTGGGACAATTTAAAAGCATTTCTGAGAGGGAAGTTTATGGTTCTGAGTGCTTATATTAAAAAAAAATCAAAAAGAGCACTAATAAATGACTTAACACTGATAAGATTACTGCAATGCAACAAGAAATGAAACCCAAACCCAGCAGACAAGAAATAACAAATATCAGAACAAATTAATGGAATAGAAACAAAGAAAACAATACAAAGAATCAGCGAATTTTTTTGAGCTAGTTCTTTGAACAGGTAAAGAAGATAGACAGAAACATAGCTCAGTAGACCAATAGAAAAAGAAAAGAGCTATTCTAAGTCAACGAAATTGGAGATGAATGGGGAAGCATCCCAACAGAACAAAAAGATCCAGCACATTGTAAGGGAATTATTTATGCAGACTCTATTAAATTTGAATATGTAATATCACAGAAATCACCAAAGCTTAACCAAGAAAAGAGGAGTAGCTTAAACAGAATCATAACATATAAGGAAATTGAAACAGTAATACAAAACCTCCAAACTAAAAACATCCCAGGCCCTGATGAACTTAAGGCAGAATTCTACCATATATTAAAGAGGATCTACAACCAACATTAATAAATTATTCAAAAGGCTATAAACATATGGGGAACTCCCAAATTCCTTCTATGAAGCCAGCATGACTCTAATAACAAAATCCAGTAAAGATAAACCAAAAATAGAAAAGTATAGACCCATATTATTAATAAACATAGATGCAATTATTCTCAAAAAACATACTTGCACACATCAAAAAAAGTCATCAAACATGATCAAATCAACTTTACTAGAGTGGTTTAGGGGCAGTTCAATATATGTAAGGCAATAAATTTCATAAATCATATAAATGGACTCAATGACAGAAGTCATATTTTTATTTTGATAGTTGCAGAAAAGGCCTTTGATAAAATTCAACACACATTTGTTTTAAAAGTCCTAGATGGAATCTGACTGTAAGGAATATGCCTAAACATTACTAAAACTGTATAAAGCAAACCCACATCCAACATCATTCCAGATGGAGAAAAACTAGAAACATTCTCTGTAAAATTAGGAACCAGTCAAAGCTATCCATTGTCTCCACTCTCTTTCAACATAGTGCTTGAAAACCTTGCTAGAGCAATAAAACAAGAGAAGCAAATTAAAAGAATAAAAATTAGAAAATAAGATATTAAATTATCATATTTTTCAGATGTTATTATATATGAGATGCCAAAAGTTTCACTAGAAAATACCTAAAAATTATTAATTTCCAAAAACAATTAGCTTTTCTATACACTAATAATAAGCAAGTGAAGAAAAAAAAACCATGGAAACTCTCCCATTCATAATAGCTTCAAAAATATATCTTGGAATATGCCCCACTAAAGACATACTAAAGACATTGAAGAGGTCTACATTGAAAATTATAAATCTATAAAGAAGCAAACTGAGGAAGACACCAGAAGATTGAAGGACTGCCCATGCTCATGGGTTGGAAGTTTTAATATTGTGAAAATGACTATCCTACCACTAGAAATATATAGATTTATCACAACCTCAATAAAAAATCTCAGTGACATTATTACACAATTAGAAAGTAACAGCCTAAAATGTAAATGGAAGCAAAAATACCCCAGTTATTCAAATAAACCCACAAAGAGCAATGCATGGGTATTATTATATCATATTTTCAAACTACATATCTATAATGATAAAATAGCATGGTAATGGCACAAAATAGACCTGGAGATTAATGGAACATGATTGAAGACCCAAACAAGAGTACATGTAGTTTCAGCCTCATGATATTTGACAAAGGAGCCAAGAACACTCAATGTAGGATAAATAGCCTCTTCAGCAAATGGTGCTGGAAAATTGGATCTCTAACTGTAGAATGAAACTCTAGTTTCACCTTGCACAAAAGTCAAGACTAAATGGATCAAAGAACTCAAAATGAAACCTGAAACTCTGAAATTGTTAGATGAAAACATCAGAAACAAACTACAAGATATAGGTGTAGGAAAGTACTTCATAAATTGAACTTCAGTTCAGAGCAATTGAGGTTGATGATCAACAACTGGTATCTCATTAAGCTACAAAACATCTGTAGGGCAAAAGAAAAAAAATAAAATGAAGAGAATAAACAAATAATAGTATAAAATATTCACCAGTGACAGATATGACAGAGATTTATCATCCAGAATATACAAAGAACTCAAAACCCACAAAGAATCAAGAAAACAAATGACCCATTTCCAAGATCAGCTAAGGATCTGAACAGACAATCCTCAAAAGAATTAAAGATGGCTAAACAACATCTTAAAAAGAGGTCAACATAAGTAATTAGGAAAATACAAATTAAAACAATTTTAATATTTCATTTTACCACAGTCAGATGGGGTAGGATCTACAGAACAAATGATACCAAATGCTGGAGTGGATGTGGTGTTAAAATTGCAACCTCCTGCAATCCCTATAGAAAGTAGTGTGGGGAATTTTTTGAAAACTAAACATGAACCTGCCATTTGACCCAGTTACTCCCCTCCTTGCACATAATCAAAAGACTGCAGAGATATTTGCACAAACACATTATTTGCTCCTATTTTCACAATAGCAAAGAGATGAAAGCAGCCTAAATAGGTGTCCCTCCACTGAGTGGTGGATAATGAAAATGTGTTACATTTACACAAGGGAGTTCTATTCAGCAGTAAAGAAAAATGACATCATGAAATTGGCAGGTAACTGGATGGAACTAAAAATTGTTATGCTAAGTGAAGTAGCTCAGGCTCAGAAAAACAAACAACATACGTTCCCCCTCTTTTCCAGATCCTAACACCAAATCCTTATATGTGATTATGTATCCTTATGTAACTTCAGGAACCAGGAAAATGGAAAGGACCCAGGGAAGTAAAGGGAAAAAAGAAACCTGAGGTACACTAAGAGACAGGTGTTGCTAAAGGAGAAATGGATAAAATGGGGATACTTAAATGGGAAAGAAAAGGGAGAGTTTAAAAGGAAATTTGGGTATAAAGGGAAAGAAAGTGCTCAAGAGAGGTGGGACCATAGAACACAGTATTTTCATTTCAAGAGAGAAGCAGGGAAGTCATGTATGGTTTGTTATCAGAAAAAGGAGAGTCGAGTGATAAATAATGCCTAGCTATTATGAAAAACCAGAGTGAACCATATTATTGTAACCACCTAATGACAAATTACACATACAACATCTCTACATGAATCCACGTGCATAGCTGAAGGCTTCATAGCAGGAAATAGTGTCAGATGGGAGAAACTTTCCTTTAAGTTGTTGGGAAGGGCAGTCCAAGGAGATGTCCAAATTCCACAGGGTATTATCACAGTCCTTGATTGCCTCCAAGAACTTGAAGGTAATTTCCTATTGCTGAAGACAGGACTGACTTTCGAGATCGGGTTTGGATCAATGGAGCTGGAACTGACCAGGAAGCCACTTCCCCTGGAGGTTAGCTCTTATAGCTTTGGAGAGCAATATGCAAACTGCTAAGTGAAAACAACAATTGATGGTCCAACCCCTAACTTTAAGACTAAACAACAACATCAATGGCCAGGAATGCATGGATACCTAATTGGATATAAGCGCACTCAATGAGAGGAAACTCATACGTGATACTGAAAACCTAGCCAAACACATCGAAGGAGATATCATAGATCTTAGAGACAACCCCAAGACAACCACATTCTAGACCAATGTAATTTTTTACTAAGTGAAAAATAAATATTCTCATATTAAAATTACGTTTCCCAGTCACCAGTCAACAAAGAAGCTTCTTTGGCACCAGATGGAGAATATTACACTGTGTCACAACAGATCACAAACAGATAATTGTCTATGAATTTCCCAAGCCTGCATGGCACATCTACAATGCAACTTCTACTTCTAAGGCTCATGCAGCCTAGAACAAGAGATAAAGAGGACACTGATGAATATCTAAATTATTGCAATTGAAGCTCTCTCATGCAACAGAGGGCCAAGAACATATATGGGCAAAAATGGGCCAAACATGGAGATTAGGAATCTGCAAAAGTTGGGTCCTCAGACAGATCTCCTATGTTAAGCTTCCTTCAAACATGGCTCAGGGTTCATTGGGGGAAGTGGGGACAGAAAGATTGTAAGAGCCAGGGAGATGGTGCAAGACCATATGAAAACAGACTCTTACTAGCTCTAGGACCCTCTCCTATGATACTAAAGTGGTTTGTCAGCATGTACAAGACCCATGCAAATATCAGACATAGAACTCTGGAAATGGGCAGCAGTCCCTAATCTTAGCAGAATAAATATTTGCAGCTGATTACTGCTAAGTGATGAAGAAATTATCTTATTGAAACACGGGGCTCTGGATGGACTGACTAGACCTCCATGGATGAACTTGCACTGAGAAATGTCTAGGAAAGCTAACTTGACACAATGTGCCTTTGCACAAATGAGAGAGTGTATGAATTCCAGTGGGGGAGATGTGGAAGGGACCATTGGGAAAGCAGGTCTAAATGGTATTAAGATTTATTGAGCTGTTCTATTGAAAAACAAAACAAAAAAAATCAATATAAATGAAAAAATATTTACACTAAGAATAGGAATTTAATGATTACTGGCTATCATTGTTGAACAATTTAGTCACAGATAATTTTTAAAGGACTGAAAATTTTAAGTAGACTTTAGGAAAGTGAAATTTTTTCTATGTTTTCATATTCAGTGAATCTGAGAGAAGAAATTTGTGAAGAGTATATAATTGAAATTCTTAGATAATAGTGAATAAGAGAATTAAGTAGCTATTGAAAAATAATTTTCCAATGATATTTGAAATAAGAAGAGATAGAAAACTAAAAATGGTTGACAACGGCCTGGATGTAGAGGCAAGAGGGTCCCTGTGAGTTCAAAAGCAACTTGGTCTATATAGCAAATTCCAGGTCAACCAGTGCTTTACTGCTAGATTCTGTCTCAAGATAAACAATGATAATAATAATAATAATATGCTTAGATATGAAACATTTTAACCTAGACATAAGTAAGTATACATGCCCATGCTTTTTAATTTAAATGCAATATAATAAGGTGAAATAAATTCAAGAGATTTTTTTATAATTACTAACATATATTGAACTGGAAATTTGTTTACAATATATTTTAAATGTCCTCTTTACAAGAAATAGTTAAGTATTAAATTAATTCATATGTTAATTAGCTTAAAGTGCTATTCATAATTGGTACAAGTTCAAAATATCCTTTTGTATATGACAAATATAACCAATATTTATTTCACAATTTTAAAAAGATAGTCAATTTAAGTTAAGCACAATCCCAGCACCTAGTGTTTCTCTCTCTCTCTCTCTCTCTCTCTCTCTCTCTCTCTCCTTCAAGACTCTATAATTCAGTTGAGCCTTCAGTTTTTCTACAGCTCCTCTGTCACACGTATTTGATAACTACATTGCTATGAACAAAATCATGCAAGTACTTCATAAAATGTAGTGCAACAAAAATATTGCATTCTGTCAGATTACTCATTTTAAATACTGGATATTATTCAATCAATTTTTATAGGGAATAAAATTATTTTAAAACTTTGGAAGGGCAACTAGAGTTTAGCATTTTTACATTTTAGTCCTGGTTCTCATTCTTAGGATTGGTTTGCACAATGAATCTCATTCTAACACAATATTGAAGGGAATGGGAAGCTCACCTCTTTGATAAAGCAAAGGGAGACCACAAGAAATTATTCACAGCTCCATGAATGAGTCCCACATAGGTGTTAAGAGGTAGTGACTATGTATTTGGAGTAGAATAAATAAACAACAAAGCATGACTAATTATAAGGCATGACAGCTGAGTGTCCTGCACACCTTTACAGTGAATTACTGTGAATATGCTGCATTATTATGGATATGTAGGCAAATCGAATAAGATACACTCATCAAATTTCATATTCATTAATATAGATTTTCTAGATTCATTTTTCATACATAAAATAGCACTTGAATAAGGTAATTATTAGATTTAATTCTAATACTTCAGTAACTTTTTATTATAACTATTGCACTGTTACTGAATGTCTACTGCATACAAGAAACTATCAAACATTTGGGGTAAAAGATTGTAATGTTATACTATGGTTATCTGTCACTAACCACTGGCTGTAAGAGACTGATATAGAGACAGAAACTCCTCACCTGAACCTGAGATAGCAAGAAAAGAATGGTAATCTCATGAGAAATCACTAGAGAGAACTGAAGTCTACCTTAATGGCCAAAGACATTGGCAGTGATTTTTAAAATGGATTAATTTCTAGATATAATTTCCTATTCACAGAAATGTCTGGTTGTATCATTTCACACTAGTGAGATAGTTCAGTGTCCAAAAAAGCAACCAGTAACTCTTAAGTGTCATTGTTAGAAGAGAGGAAAATTAAAATAAGCAAATCCAGAATGTTTTAATGGAGTATATAAATGAGATTTGAGACCCCAAGACCCTTGCTATAATTGAAACAAAAATAACGAACACAGAAAATCCTAATATAAAAATTAATAATAAAATTGGATGACTCACTAAAAATAGATTGCTCCACAAATGGATTTTATACAACTTTGTTTTTAAGATACAGCAAATAATACTATTTAACAGAACATTAACTTTCTTCATTTAATGAATATCTCCTTATCACCTGTCATTACAAGCTATCTTGAAGGATATTTGTGCAGGAGCTCAATACACAGTCTGAGTAGAAAAAAAATTATCTTGTTCAAATAGGTTCTTGTATAAGTGGTGAAAACAAAAGGAATAAAAATAACATCAGTCAAATGAGTTTTGAGAGACCCAAAGGAAAATAATTTTTTAATGAAAACAAAGCTAATTTTAAGTAGTAAATAAGAGAAGAATAAATAATAATTTCCTTACCATATTTAATCTTGGCTGCTAAAAGTCACCTCTCCTGCTATAACAGAGATGTCAGAACAAAGCTTTGGATCATCTAGAACTAGAATTGGGCATAGTTGTAAGCCACAATGTGCATCCTGGGAACTAAACCCAGGTCGTCAACTAGGTTCTTTTAACCATTGAGCAATCTCCCCAGCCCCTTGATGATGATGATGATGATGATGATGATGATGATGATGATGATGACGATGATCACTCCTGTGAGCCCTCAGTATTCTGAATTTCTCTATACTTTTGACTTAGCCAGATTTCCATTAATATAATAAATATTTGACATGATAAAATTATAAAAGTAAAGGGTTTATTTTGACTCAGGGTTTTGGAGAACCCAGACCATCATATTTTTGCTATATTGCTTTGTGGTCAGAAGAATCAGCACATCCTCTGGAGAATTCATGGAGAAACAAAAGCATTTCATCTCAAGAGAGAGAAGCAATGAGCAAACAAGCAGCCTGGCTCCCAGAGTCCACTTTCACACCAATGGGCAGACACTGGCGCATGAAGCCTACCTACTCAGGGCTTCCAATCTCTCTTAGGAGTGCCAGCTAGGTAACAGGACTGTAACGATTGGGCCTGTGAGGGCTATTTCAGTCCCACACTATATAATTCCATACCTGTTCTCCATCTCACAATGTAAGATTAATTCATGTATCCCCAGCAGTTCCCAAACCTTAATAGGCTGAAGCACCATGCCTATGGGAGGATGCCAGTGGAGAAGGGGGTATGAAGATGTTCTCTATGAAAAAGGCAAAATCTTACTGAAAAAAACAAATCTATGTCCAAAATCACTCCTGAAAATTTTTGTAATCTCAGGCAGGAATCATAAAGAAAGTAACATAATGACAAAATATAATGGCAGTGCAAAATTCCTGCTTGACAAGGGAAGAGCAGGGACATGGGAAGGGAAAATGGACCCAGATCAAGACCTGAAACAAGAAAGTTAAACATAAAATCCAATCCTTATATCATGCCTCTGAACCAAACTATGATGGTCCCATTGACTTCCAAGATCCTGAGGGGGTCAGATATGGCAGTCTTGCCAGTAGTCACCCTAGCTGCTCTTCTTGGGGATTTTTTTTTCAGCTGATACTCTTCACATTCTTGCCATCTCTTTTCTGCTGGGGTCTCAATGTCAAGGTAGTGTCAATTTGGAAACAATTCTCCAGGCAGTTTATTGAAAGAAGAATGAGCCTGGGGCTCTCTTCTCAGACTTCCTTGGAAATGTCTTGAGACAAATTTACCTGCTTCCTCTTTGATACACTGACAACTGCAGTCTTACCTGTTTCTGAGAATCCCTGAGGCATCACCGTTATTGTCCCAATACAAAGTGCTGTGCTACTTTTGATTCATGACAATATCCCCACATCTGCACTTACCCTGTGTGGATAAGCTTGCTCCATTTTTTTCCAATCTGAAATTTTGAAATATTTCATACGAGACAGTTTTGGCCATCAAGACTGACACTAAGCAAGGGAACACCTGGGTCTTATTCAGCAGGAGAGAGGAGGAGTAGGGAGGAGCTGTGCAAGGTGGACATTAGGTGATTAAACGTTATACAAATCCTGAAATTCGGTGGTTCAGGACAGACTTTTTCATGGTGCCTGCAAAGGCATGAGTGTCTCCTTAATATCAGAGCAATATTAAATGTCTGCCTACAAGCTGTCTTGTTATATGAACCTTTGATTTCTGACTGGTGTTGAGTCTCTCTGTACTTGGCTTAGCACTTTGCTCCTGAATAAAATCCACGGGGAAGGGTCAAGACCTGAATGAGTACTTGAAATGTGCAATGCCAGTAATGTTTTCTTTAATTTGGAGTATTTAATACATTTCATTTGTGTGTGAGGAGTGGGTCAGAGGTTGATGTCAGGTGTCTTCCTGTATGTCCTCCAACTTAGTTTTTGAGTCAGGGTCTCTCTCTCTCTCAATATGAATTCTCCATTTCAGCTAGACTCGTTGGCCAATACACACGGGACATTTGCCTGTCTATGCACCCACACTCTCTACCTCCAGCAAGTACTGAGGTGAAAGACATGTGCTGCAATGTTTGACTTTTTTTTACCTGGATGATGGACATCCACATTCAGATTCCCATGCTTGCACAGCAAGCATTTTATTAACTAAATTATCTCCTCATCCTTCTTTCTGTTCTTTAGAGATATCTTCAGAAATAACTTTAGGTTTCTCATTGTATTCCAGGTAATTCTGGAAACCAGATATTTGAGTCTTGGGTAATGTAGTAACACATGGAAATTAATAAACTTTTTTTACAAGCATTAATGATTTCTTCCAATGACAGATTTTACAAAAGATAAAATATACAATAACTTTGTTCACATTGAAAATGATTGTATATTATTTGTGTGGTTTTAGTATCAATATAAGTATCTGAAAGTAACTCTAGATAAATAGTAAAGTAAAAATAAGTAATGGAAACAAAACATTGGTGAAGAGGATTAAATATCATTTTATCATATGCATGCATATGCACTTATTCAGATATATAGAAAAAGATATGTGTGTAAATATATACATGCACAAGTATATATGTACAATTTTATATGTATTTAAGTGTGTGTATTTGACATATATAAACATATAATTATATTGATCGGATGGAAAGTATGAAAATATATGTTGACTATCTGAATCAGCTTAAAGCTTTCTGTTCATAATGATAATTTTGCTTCCTGTTGATCACTGAAAAGCCTGTTTGGTTTTAATGGTGATTCTCACTCCTCAGTGTTTAGAACTGATGATATATAAATATACTTTTTTTTATGTAGACCAGGCTGGCCTTGAATTTACAGGGATCTACCTGCCTCTGCCTCCTGAGTGCTGGCCAGTTCATTTTCTTTTTTTTTTAATTTTATTTATTTATTTTTCCATTTTTATTAATGTTTTCTGTATTTCATACATCATTTCTCAATTCAGTTCAGACATATTCCCCTTTCCCTTCCCTCCAACCCCACCCCACCCCACCCCAGACCATGCATTCTGCCATAACTGTCCTGCATCTTTCTCTCAGTCCCTCCACAAATGAGTGGATGCCAAAAATGTGGTACATCTACACAATGGAGTAATATTCAACAGTAAAGAAAGATGGCATTATGTACTTTGCAGGTAAATGGATGGAGCTCTAAGCCATTATACTGAGTGAAGTAACACACTCCCAGAAAGACAAATGGAGAATGGTTTCCCTCATTTGTGGGATGCCAGCAACAAATTCCCCAGACGAAAGGCAAGCTGAATGACATTATTGTTATATTTCTGTTTATCTGAAAGCAACTATGTTGTTATAATGTGAATCTCTCAACGGGCTCTAGAATCCACCCACCAATTATTTTCAGGCTCTGTAATTACTACATAGGGTGGAAAGTATGTATCTGTATTTTAGAGTAATATAAAATTAATGGAGGAAAACGTGAATTCCTAAGCATAAAAAAAAGACTGATGATGTATTAAATCCAGCTTGGAGTCACCTCTGCAATCTAGTTTGAATATGATACTATAAGTGAATCATTCATTCATTTATCTAATTTCCCTCTCCCTGTCACTCTGAAGCAAACAAATCAACAACTGTTTCAGCAGAATCAACTCTGAAAATTATCTTTTTTTTCATTTTAATTTTTTCATTTTTAAAATTTTTATTTGTTTATTTTCAAGGGATTCTACAATATAAAAGCACAGTTGTTTTCAGATCACATTAATGTTGCTCAGTTTGCCATACAATTAGGTAATTGGTGCTAGCATCCACAGATGAAGTTTACCATTCGTCGTTTGTTTAACTGGGACTGTGTTAATTCACACAGCATGATATCTGCCTATAGCTGCCAACCAGTTTACCTGAAAAGTTGGGTTGATTCATCTTTCTTTACCAGGCTGCATGAACTCTATTATATATATGATTATATATATATTTTTTTTTTTTTTTTTTTTTTTTTTTTTTTTTTTTTTTTTTTTTTTTTTGGAAATCAATGCTTTGTTCAGATGTCATCTGTAGTGAAGGTTTCCTCCACTCCCTGTGGGTTTTCTCTTCACTTTTCTTTGTATTGTTTCTTTTGATGTACAGAAGCTTTGAGGTTAATGAGCTGGGTGACACATTTTCAATTGTTCGACCATAATTTCTTGCACAGCTGCTGTCAAATTTAGGAGTATTTTTCCTACCCCTATGTCTTGTGGTTCTTGCTGCCAACTTTTTCTTCCTATCGCCTTCAGAGTTTAGGGATTTCGATGTTGAGGGTTCATTGATCTATTCTGTGAGTGACTTTTTGTATAGGGGAAATGGGTAGGGGCGTTTAATTCATTATGCTCACAGTTGTAATCCCAGTTTTTAAACTCCACTTGCTGAAGATGTTGTCTTTCCTCCATTGTGTCTTCTTTGACCCCTTGTCAAATATACGAGCGTGGCTGAAATTGTATGTGCATTCCCAATTTGGCTATCACTCAGTTTTCTCCATTGGTCACACAGGTGCCAGTTTTTTGTGCCTTCACACAATGCTGTTTTATGATTATAATAGCGCCGTTGTAGTATTATTTGATAGTCTCGTTATGAGACGATCCTGCCCCCCTGCATGGCACTTTTCACTTAGGGTTGATTGGCTTTTCAGGGTCTTTGATTTTCCAAATGAAATTACATGAATTTCTTGTTTCCAAGCCTGTGAAGAATATTCTTGGGGATTTTAATTGGGAATTGCTATTAAAAACTGTTAAAGTGAGTCTTGGGTAGTAATGGAAAGTTATTTACTATATAAATTTCCCAATCTCATGAGCTTTATGGCAGTTTTCCCATCTTCTCATGCTCTTCTTCAAGGTCTGTTTAAATATGTGTTTGTAGGAGATCTTACGGGGTTGTCTTTTGGTGTAGGTTTATTCCTAGTATATTTCTTACTTTGTTTAAGGCTATTTATGGGAAGTTTCTCTTTTATACCTTTTTTAGTTGCTATTGTTGATGTTAAAGAATCTACTGATACTTTCTAGAGTGATTAATTTGTCTATCCTGCCCATTCTTGTATGAAGCTTGTTAATCATTCTAGGAGTTTTCTGGGGCGTTTTTTTTTTTTTTTTTTCTGTATGTGTATGAATGTACTGTCTGCATGCAAGTTTGTGCACCCGTGTCATGCAATGCCGCGGAGGTCAGAAGAGAGTGTCGGATTCCCCTGGAGCTGGATTTCTCCTGGAATTGGAGTTTCAGACGGTTCTCGGCCACCATGTGGGTGCTGGGGACCGAACCCGGGTCCTCTGCAAGAGCGGTTGGCGCTCTTAACTGCTAGGCCATCTCTCCAGCCCCTCTGGTGGCGTTTTTAGCATCCCTTAATTAAACAATCATATCATCAGCAAAAAGGAATAGCTTGACTTCTTCTTTTCCAATTAGTACTCCTTTGATTTCTTTTTCTTGCCTTATTGCCCAAGCACGTGTTTCAAGCACTATATCGAAGGGGAGTGGTGAGAGGGCACAACTTTGCTGAGTTCCTACCTTTAAAAGGAATGCTTCTGTGGTTTCCCAATTTAGGATGATATTGGCTGTGAGTTTCCTGTATATTGCTTTGATTAGATTGAGGAATGATCCCTCCATTCTAATTCCTTCTAGGACTTTAAACATGAAGGGATGCTGGATTTTGTTAAGGGATTTTTGATGTCAATTGAGATGATAATGTAGTTTTTGTCTTTCAGTCCATTTATATGTTGTGTGATATTTATTGATTTTCATATGTTGAAATAACCCTGCATCTCTGAATTCATCCAAGTATGAATCCAACTTGGTCCTGATGGATGATCTTGATGTGGGTCTGTATGCGGTTTGCAAGTATTATGTTGAGAATTTTTGCATCTGTGTTTATTAATGAGATGGGTCTATAGTTATCCTTTTTGGTTGTATATTTGCCTGGTTTTGGTATTAGAGAGATGCTGGCTTCATAGAAGGAATTTGGGAGAATTCCCTTTGTTTGTATCCATCTAAAAATTTGAGTAATAATGGTTGTAAGTGTTTTCGAAATGTTTCATAGAATTCTTCTGTGAAACCAACTGAGCCTGGGCTTTTTTTAGTTGGGATGTTTCATATTACATCTTCAGTTTCTTCATATCTTATGAATATGTAGGCTGGAGATCTCTTCTTGGTTGAGCTTGCATGAGTCCCAGGATTTCAGATATTCATCCATTTCTTCTAGGTTTTCAAACTTAGTACAGTATAGGTTTTTGAAGTATTCCTGTAGGATTGTCTGGATCTTTGCATTGTCTGTTGTGGTATTTTCCCTTTCATCACAGATTCTATTAATTTGGAGTTGCTCTTTCTTTGTTTTGGTTACCTGGGCTAGAGATCTGTCTATTTTCTTTATTCTTTCAAGGAACCAACTTTTGGATTCGTTGATTGTATTGTTTGTTTCTATTTCATTGATTTCTGCTCTGATTTTTGTTATTTCTTCTTATCTGTTGCATTTAAGGTTCATTTGTTGTTTTCTCTCAAGTGTTTTTAGCTGCAGTGTTAGATCATTCACTTGTGCTCTTTCTGTTTCTCTAATGTAGGCACCTAGGGCTTTAGGACTGCTTTTAACTTATCCCATAGGTTTTGTTGTGTTGTATTATCACTGTCATTCAGTTCCAGGAATGCTTTTATTTCTTTCTTTTTCTCTTCCTTGACCCATTCATTATTCATGGGTGTGTTGTTTAGTCCCCATATGTTCTTGTAGATAGTAAGGCTTATCCTATTGTTGATATTGAGCACTAGTGAGCTGTGGTCTGATAGAATGCATGAAATTATTTCAATCTTTTTTTATATTTGTGGAGGTTTCCTCTGTGTCTCAGTATTTGGTCAATTTTGGAGAATGTTCTGTGGGGTGCTGAGTAGAAAATGTATTCTCTGGTATTAGGGTAGAATATTCGGTAGATATTAGGTCCATTTGGTGTATCGTATCATTCAATTCAGATGTCTCTCTGTTTATTTTTTGTCTGTTGCCCTGTCCAAAGTGATCAGTGGATCAGGAAGTGATAGATAGAACAGGAAGTCCACTACTATTAGCATACTGGGGTTAGTCTGTGCCTTGAGGTCCTGGAAAATTGTCTTTATAAAGTTTGGTGCACCAGAGTTTGGTGCATATATTCATGATTATCAAATCTTCATAGTCAATTGTTCCTTTGATAAAAATGTAATGGCCTTCTTTGTCTCTTCTGATTTATTTTATTTGAAGTCTATTTTGTCTGATATTAAAATAGCAACACCTGCTTTCTTTTTGGTACCATTTGCTTGGAATATTTTTTTCTATTTTTTCACTTTAAGGTGGTGCCTATCCTTGAAGGTGAGCTGCAGTTCTTGTAGACAGCATATAGACAGGTTCTGTTCCTAATCCAATCTCTCAGTCTATGTCTTTTGATTGGGGAGTTTAGTCCAATAATATTTAATGTTATAACTGAAAGATGTGTGTTGCTTCCTTTAAACTTATTATCCATTTGCATTTTTGGACTAGGTTTCTACTTCTGCAGTTATGCTTTTATTCATTTTTCTTTCTAGTTGCCTGGGGATAGTTGCTCCTTTCTTCTGTCCTTTGAATTGCTTCAAGTATTCTCTGAAGGGAGAACATGTATTCTTTCATCTTGCTTATGTCATGGAAGATTTTTCTCTCTCCTTCAAGTATAATCGAGATTTTTGCTGGGTTTAATAACCTGGGTTGGCATCTGTCTTCCTTTAACACTGGAATGCTTTGCAACACCTTCTTCTTGCTTTTAGAGTTTGCACTGAGGAGTCAGTTGTAATTCTGATAGGTTTCCCCTTACATGTAACTTGTTCTTCTCTTGAGGCTTTCAGAATTTTGTCTTTGTTTTTGCGTCTAGCGTTTTAACTATGATATTGTGTGGAGAGTTTCTCTTCTGATCTTGTCTGTTTGGAGTTCTATGTGCTTCTTGTATTTGTATTGGTTTGTCTTTTTTGTTGTTGTGGTTGTTTGGGGAACTTTTCGTCTATTATTCTGTTGAAGATCTGATCAATACCATTCTCTTGGGATTCTTCTCCTTCATCTATCCCTATGATGAGGAGGTTTGTTTTTTTTCATAGTGTCCCACAATTCCTGGTTGTTCCACTTTTGTGTGTTTTTAAATTTTTCATAATCTTTACTTGAGGTTTTTAGTGGTTCTGTGTTATCTTCCAGGCCTTGTATTCTTTGTTCTGCTTCCTTCATTCTACTTCTGAGGCTTTTTCCATTAATTTCCTCTTGATTGGATGAGTGTTTCAGTTCCTTTTTCATTTCATCTTGTCATTTATTTAGTATTTCCACTTCCTTTTGGAGTTTCTCAATCTCTTCTAGCAGCTCTTTGCATTGCTGGTTGGTTTCCTTTTCTTTTTCAACATGGGATCTTTTCAGTGTTTCCACTTCTTTCTGGGGTTTGCTATTTTCTTCCTCTAGTTCTTCCTAGTGTTTGTCATTCTGTCTCTCTAGATCCTTCTTGAGTTTTTCATTCTCTCTCCTTAGTTCTCTTATTTGTTCTTTATATTCTTTGATTTCTTTGACTATGTCTGCCATTGTTCCTCTAATATCTGTGTCCTGGGCCATCCCCAGGGGGATCCCACTGTAGGAATCTCCCACAGGGTTGGCAGAGCTTGGTGTGGAATTATCCTGCACCTTTCCCATGTTGTCCCTTCATTGTGTCCCTGGCATGTGGTTTTCTCTTTGCCTGTTTTCCAATGTGAATCCCAAATGCCTCTTCACTGTGTTGAAGGCTTGCTTTGTTTGCCTCCTTCAGATGCCTTTGTTGTTTGTTTGTTCGATTGATTTGTTTTTCTCCTTGCTTAGGGAGTGTTGACTTGTCTAAGTTTTAGTCTTTCTATTGGAAGTCTAACTCACTCTTTCCTTTCTGTTCTGAAGGTTCTCCAAAGAATCCACTTGGACACTCCCTCTGTAATTTCAGTTGGCAAGGGGGGAGAGAGTGGGGTATACCTCTTTAGCCCACACCCCTGTACTCTGTGCTTCAGGTGGTCTGTGCACTCAAGTCTCTGAAATTTTTCAAAATGGATAATTGTAAGGAAGTGATATTTTATTTGCTAAGAGGAAAATATGTGGCATTAATTTTTTGAAAATAGTACAAGAAATTATAACATGTTCAAATTATACAGTTCATTTACATCTAAAGTTAAAATCCAGTTGACTGTGTGAAATGAACATAAAATTGAACAGTATATGTAAGTATGCAAACATTTATTATTAATTATTTTCCCACTCTACATGCACAGAAATAAAAATTAGTACTTTGCTATAACATTAATACATTTTTACAGATATAGCTATGATAAAATAAATGTAATATTTTAAAGGAAACAGTTTAATATTAAATGCAATCAAATACATGAGTTTCACTCTTGACCAAATTGTTATATATTTTGTCTATGTAAAAATGTTTTTCTCATAACAACTGTTTCATTTGACCACATATTGGAGGAAGGGTATTTCCATGACTTGGGCTCAGTGGAGTGTCATTCTCAATAAAAACATGGATAATAGTAAATGCATGCCAAGTTAATTTACTGTAGGATGTTAACATCATGTAAATTGCCACAGATCAAACAAATAGGACAGCCATTTCTCTGTTTGCCTCATCCACTGCAATTTCCCTAAATTTTAACATTTCTGTTATCTTTTTGTTTCTTGCAATTTGCTCCACCATCATTCACTAGTTATTTAATGAAGATTTTATTTCTGATTCTCCTGCTAGTTGAAGGCTTTCTATTTCTCTCATCGTACACTTTGCATGTAACTGACAGATGATCACTAATAAAATAATTTAAAAATGTCATCATCAAAACATTATCCAATCTGGGAATACTCTGTTCTGTATTTTTGCTTCTGTTTTTATTAGTGTATTTGTGTATATGTGTTCCTACATGTGTGAACCCTTCCAGTCAGAAATCTAATTTCAATGTTGACTGTGCAATTGACATATCTATCAGTAAAGATGTATATCTAGATATGATTATAGATATATCATCCATGATTTATGATTATTATATTTCATCTCTAAATGTCTCAGGAATCTTTGGCAGAAGTCCTGAAATTAAAATTCATAGAAATTTAAAAGTATGTTTGCAATTTATTGCATTTTTATTTTATGTGATTGTGAGTGCCTATATGTATTTGTAGCTATCATCATGTGACTTGTGCACCTGGAGGCCAGAAGAGGGTATTGGATGTCCTTCAACAGGAGTTATAGGTGATTCTGGGCTGCTATGAAAATTCGGGAAACTGAACACAGGTCCTCGGCAAGAGCAGGAAATGCTCTTAATAACTGAGACACCTCTGCAGCATCAGTAACCCATAAAGTCTTCTATTTAAAAATATAGTGAATCATATTTGAATACATAAATCATTATTGTTAGTTTCAAGATTGTTTTTGTAATCAAATGAAAAAAAGCAGAAAACAGTTCTCATTTTAAGTGTCCTATGCACTAGTTATCAATAATTGCAAAAAAACAACATTCTTAATCTTCCTTCCTATTAAACAAATTACCATTTATCTTGAGTTTATGATTCTATTTTGATTAAGGATGAATAAACTACAAAGTGATATGTATTAAGTGAAAAAGTGAAAGAGTAGACTTTCAGAAAGATTACAAAGCTAGGTTTCACAGAAACTTGTGCCTTATAGGTAAAAGGCACTGCAGAACTAATCTAAGAAACGTCTCACAACAACTGCAAAAGTCCAGTGGGAATCAAGAAAACGCTACGGAAAGTCAACAGCAATTCACACTGTGAATCAACGTTGTGACTTTGAAAGAAACTTCTGTGTCTAGCTTCCATGCATTTGGGCACATTATTTGAGGTATAGAATGAATTTGCATTTCATTTACAGTTATACATATATGTTATGTAAGCATATGTGCAAGCATATATATTATATATGTGTGTGTATGTGTGTAAACATGAACAGATTTGTGTATATGTTGATAATGCATGCAGACACATGGGAAATTGAAATTAGGTTACCATCTACACCAAAATCCATTGATTATTATATATTAAGATTATTTTTAATTTAAAGCATATTTATATTAAAAGGCTTAATATTTGCATAAAACCACAACAAAGTATCCTATACACTTAATCACTATATTACTTACAGTATACTACCACTTATAAATACTACAGTAGTGTTTATATACTTATAGTAGATTTTGCAATGTAATGTTGTGTAAATAGTTGATTGTTATCCTGTTGTTCTAGTGAATGACAAGAATAGTCATCTGTATTTTATCAAAAATTAATATAGTCACTTTTGTTCTAACTATGTAGTATACAAGACACGCTTGGTATTTCTGCCAATGTAGTACTCATAATATAGGAGTATTAATTGGAAAAGAAGAAGTTAAGCTATCCCATTTTGCAGATGATATGATAGTTTACCTAAGGGATGCTAAAAACTCCACTGGAAAACATCTAGAAAAGATTAAGAGATTCAGAAAAGTGTTGGGCTACAAAATCAACCTAGATCCAAATTTGAGCTCATACAATTTCAGCCACCTCATATTTGACAAAAGTGCAAAAAAACCCTCAATGGAGGAAGGCTAGCAACTTCAGAAAATGGTGCTCGCAAAATTGGATCAACATCTGTAGAAGAACAAAATTAAACCCATACCTCTCACCCTGTATGAAAATAAACCCCAAGTGGATCAAAGATCTCAACGTGAAGCCTGAAACCCTGAAGGTGATAAAAGAAAATGTTGGTAACAACCTACAAAACATAGGTGTAGGAGGAGACTTTCTAAACCAGACAGCAGCAGAACGGGAAGAAAGGTCAACAGTTGACAAGTGGGACCTCATAAAACTCAAAAGCTTCTGTACAATGAAAGAAACTATCAGGAGGTGAAGAGAAAACCCACAGAGTGGGAAGAAATCTTTACCAGCGACACGTCTCACAGAGAATTAATGTCAAGAATATATAAACTATTCAAAAAAACAAAGAAGTGAGAAGACAAATGACCTACTCAAAAAATTGAGTAAAGAGCTGAACAGTCTTCACCAGTGAGGAATTAAAGATGGCTGAGAAACATCTTAAAAAGTGCCCATCATCATTAATAATTAAGAAAATGCAAATTAAAACCACTCTCAGATATCATCTCACTCCAGTATAGCTAGCTAAGATCAAGAAACAAAAGACAACAGATGCTGGAGGGGTTGGGGGGAAAGGGGAACACTCATCCACTGCTGGTGGGAATGTAAACTTGTACAACCACTATGGAAAGCAGTGTGAAGAACCCTTAAAAGACTCGCAATGAGCTTACCATCTGACCCAACCATACCACTCCTGGGTATATACCCCAAAGAATCATCCCACCGCAAAGATATATGTACATCTATGTTTATTGCAGCTCTCTTCACAATAGCGAAGAGCTGGAACCAATCCATATGCCCCTCAGAAGATGAGTGGATGACAAAAAGTGGTACATCCACACAATGGAGTACTATTCAGCAGTAAAGAAGGATGGCATTTTGCAGGTAAATGGATGAAGCTCGAAGCCATTATGCTGAGTGAGGTGACACAGTCCCAGAAAGACAAACGGAGAATGGTTTCTCTCATTTGTTGTGGATGCTAACAACAAATCCCCCAAATGATAGGCAAACTGAACGACAGTATGGTTATATTTTTGGTTTATCTGAAAGCAAAACTGTTGTCATAATGCGAATCCCTCAATGGGTTCTAGAATCCACCCATCAATTATTTTCAGACTCTGTAATTACTGAATATGGGTGGAGAGTATGTATCCATATTTTAGAATAACATGAAATTAACAGAGGAAAATATGAATTCCTAAGCATAAAAAAACACTGAAGGAAAGATGCAGGACAGTTATGATAGAGTACATGATCTGGAATGGTTTGGAGTGGGGTGGGGGGAAGGGATAGGGGAATATGCCTGAACAGAAATGAAAAATGGTGTATGAAATACATGAAACATCAATAAAAATGTGTGTAAATATGAAAAGCAAAGCATGTCTATTACATAAAATCATAACAATCCACTGTTGTTTTCTTACCAAAATATATAAGAATCTCCTAGGCTTAATTACTCAATTAGAAACTAAAACATGGCTTTGAATATTTAGGATGGGATACTAATTCACTAATGTCAAGTTATTATGATTTTAACCTTAGAAAATATTTACTCTGTTTCCTATCTCATTAGAAATGAGAAATTTTCTGAAATACACTTGTTATTCTGTCCGTTCAAGGGCAGAGATTAGCAAAATACTTCCCAACTGCCTAAATATCATACAGCTTTAAAGTTAATTTCATTGACGGTTTGCTATACATAAGTAATAAAACCAAACGATTTGGATACACACAGATTTGTTCCATTTGAATACTAGCTCTGTATCTGAATATACATACTATAGCAAAAAAAGTCACAATGATGACCTAAGCTAAATACATTAATATAGTCAAATCATCCTGTCTTTATGAATTTTTATTGTCACTTCTCTAGGTTGTGAAGGACATGCAAAAGTAAATAAAGCATATGTGAGGTATGTATGATATAAGATTTATAAAAATCGTTTTTATAGAAAATATTTCATTGGTGTTTTGTGTATTTCATTGATAATTTCTCAGTCCAATTTAGACACATTCCCTTTTTCATGCCTCCCACCTCACACCAGTTCATGTATTCTGCCATACGTGTCTTGCATCTTTTTCTCAGTCTTTTATAACACTTTCTTTTACTTGTAGGACAATTTAAAGGAACTAAGCTTAAATTTCCTTCCCAAATAAGTAGCATACAGTCAATGAGAAACAGTTTGGGTAAATTTAATGAAAGTTTATGCCTTGGCTCCTGTTTATGGGTATGTGTAATACAACTTAGGCATCTATAGGTCAAAACATAAAAACCTAAAAAAAAAGAAGGAGGTGGGAGGTGGGGTAGTATCCTTTCTGGGATACAAATGGAAAACTCTGTGTTCCAATCCTATTGATAAATTTTCAATTTTTCTGATCTTGAAACTAACAATGGGAGGAGAATTTTATGTTCCCACAGGTAAAAATCACCAATCTAAATGCCTGAAAACATACAACTTATGGCTGTGCAGGATGAACTGGGGAATGCCAGCAGAGAGGTTGACCCATCTGAACATTAAGGAATGAGGAACCTCAGACTGCCTGAGTCACGGACACTGAGCATCTCTCTGAATAATATTGGGGTTGACTGTTTATAATGGACCCTAATGAAGTTTACCTTCCAGATGCTGAGAAACCTTCCTACCTCTCCCCTTTTTTAGGAAAAAGAAAAACATGATGGTAATGAAACCACTCCCTAACTGTAAACTAGAGCCAATTGTTACAGTGGTAATTTCCTATAAAACAGGCATAACGTATTAACTGATTGATAGGCATAGGAACTGTGAAAGGATATTTCTCTATCTAGAGCCAAATTCAATAGTAAAGTGTTTATAAGTTGTGTAATTAAGCAAAATATATTACTACAGGAAAGCTCTGACATCAGCAATGAATTATTCTGCCTAGGAGATGTTGGCTAGGGGATTCAAACCCGCCCCCCCCAATTATAAAGGCCTTTTGCCTATAAATGGGATATATGCAAGGAGAAAGGCAGTAAGTCCCTGTTGTCGAAGACCTGGTGTGAGCATGAAAAATGTTATGAGACGTCACCTGCTAGCGTACAACTGGCCTCTGAAATGCTAGAGAGCGTTACCAAAGGCCACTACAGCAATACAGCAAAATATTGGTCTCCCTGAGACAAACAAGACTCCTCCGAAAATATCAGCTACACCTCAACAGCCTGGAGATACAGTGCAACAGTGGCAGCCAAGTGTCTATATTATATCCCAAAACTATTTGGCTATTAGCTCTCTCCTTGGAGGAATAACTCACAGCGGATGCCACAAGCTTATGTCCTCTAGTGGTTAGGAGATGTTATAAGCCACAATAAGAACTTGTCACCCTTTATAGAGAAACCACAGTTTGCGGATTAGCATACCATCCAAGCATCTGTGTCTATGCTCACAGCTTAGCTTGACATAATAAGTGGTACTGCTTAAATGCCTGTACATCCAATAGCTTGTGCTTTGTTAGTATGACTAAAAAGGGTATCACTGGGAAAGCTGTCAATCCATGAAGGGAAACAACCTGAACAGACTGGAGTCCAAAATGACAACTCCAAAGAAATTAGACTGTTTTCTTCTCACCCACTTGTGCCCCTTTCCCAAAGCCCAGGGAACAAACTGCGGAAGAGGAGGCGTGGTAGATTGTAAGGGCTGTGGAGAGATAGGGGTGAATCATGAGACTACAGGAATATAGTCGGGACTCCTGATTGATCAACATGCCTGTGCATACAAGCTTCTCCAACTGGACTATGGGAACCTTGGGTTGTTCAAAATTTGGACATAGATACTTGCAAAATGCACCAATTACCTAATTGTATGACATACTGAGTAACATCAGTGTTATCAGCAAACAACTTTGTCATTATATTGTAGAATCCCTTAAAATTAAAAAAAATAAAATAAAATAAAAAGTTTTTCTCTGAAAAGGTTTATTGTTTGGGCAAAAGTTAATTGTCTCAGTCAATTCTTTGATGCAGTCCTTTTCTCATTATAGTTCCCCCCCATTTGCATTGCTCCAAAATATTCCTCTCTCTCTCTCCATATATATACCAAAATTATGACATCTAAAAATAAACTATATGTTAATTCCAAAATATGTTTAGGGGTTCACATTTCCCCTTTAATTTTATATTACACTAAAATATGAATACCTACCCTCCAGTCATACACCACAATTAATAAGTCTGAAAATAAGTGGTCAGTTAATTGTAGAGCCCGTTAAGGAATTCACATTATAAGAGCATAGTTGCCTTCAGATAAAAAGGAATATAACTGGTAACAAATAAGGTCCTTGCAACAGACTGCCTCTGCTTGAGAAGCTATGATGTAATTATTATATGCTGCTAATATATTATCTGAACATTAAACATATTACTAAAATATTTGATGGTAGACTTTGATTAAGACATTACACTACAAAAACAACCTTATGCAGAAGGAAACCCTTACTGACGTGCTTCTGCTTTTATATTGTGCCCCCAAATGAAGTCCCAAATAAGCTCACATTCTGTCCTGATCCCCCTTGCATTGGCCTCCATGATACTGCCTAGGTAACTAACAATGGCAATCCATATTCTGAGGAGGCTGAATTTCCATTAGCTGCTTAGTTCACAAGCTGAGTATCTCAGCAGGACCTTCTTTGCTGCCAGTTATCATAGGCTATTTAAAGTAAGAAAACTGAATAGCAACAATGAATACTGTAGAAATGCACTTTGCTCTGTAACACTTGAGTTGTTGCAAGATTAGATTACCCATTTGGTTGTTACAGAAAATCCTTAACTGTAATTGATGGTTGCTGCTTTAATACTATATTGCCTGTATTTCTACTTCTAGTAATGAACTTTATATGCTAGATTTCAATATCCTTGAGCCTGGGCAAGTGCACAAGACTTTTTAAAAAAGAAACATGGTTTACTTGCACAAAACTGATCAGATTTGAGACATCGTTAATGCCCTTGAAGTGTTTTTTTGGGTGTGAAAAAAATGGTGAGAATTTGAATTGTTCCGTTATTTTAGTATTGAAATTAAGTCTACTTAATCTGTCAAATCATGTTCAAGCTCTGATTTTATATAGTTGTATCTATCAATAAACATTGTGAAAAAAAGAAATATAACTTTTCTCAGCTTGCCTGTCAACTGTGAATTTGGTGCTAGCATCCACAAATGAGGGATACCATTTGCTATTTGTTTATTCTGGGACTGTGTTACTTACTTAGCTTAATGGCTTCAAGTTCCATCTACTTACCTGCAAAGTTCATGATGTCATCTTTCTTTTTTTTTTAATTTATTTTTTTTTATTGATGCTTTGTGCATTTCGTACATCATTTTCCAATTCAAATCGGGCATTTTTCCCTTTCCCTTCCTCCCCACCCCCACCCCATCCCAGATCATGTATTCTGCCATAACTGTCTTGCATCTTTCTCTGTTTTTTTTTTTTCTTCCTTTTTTAGCTATAAGTGATAATCCATGAGTACAAGCATCCTTCGTGCAAAACCAATCTGCAGGCTGTTGTGGCCCAAACCCCTACATCCCACCATCCGTGGGGGGTGACATGTTGTTTGGGTCAGTCAAGTTTGATATCAAATGATGGTCCAGACTACATCCCTGTAGTTTCATATCACCATTCAACCCCAATCGGAGCCTTTACAGTCTAAAACCATCCCCCTCTTACCGAGGTTTGTTCTACCGGGGGATGTTGCCAGGGGGATCCAATGGCCCACAAAAAGGTAAGTGTTCCATTGCCCCTAATGGGGATAACCTGCAAGAGGAGAGGCGGATAAGACACATCCGGCCGAAGGACCTGGACGTTAACATGGGAGGGATGTATTGAGACCACACATGCAAGTGTACAGATGGCCTCTGGAATGCCAGAGAGTGTTACCAAAGGCCACTAAACCAATAAAGCAAATACAGGTCTCCCTGAGTCAAGCAAGACTCCACCGTCAGCACCAGCTACACCTCACCTGCCTGGATGTCATCTTTCTTTACTGCTGCATAGAACTCAATTGTGTAGATGTACCACATTTTCTCTATCCACTCCTCATTTGAGGGGCATTTGGATCGGTTCCAACTCCTCACTATTGTGAAGAGAGCTGAAATAAACTTGGCTGTGCATGTTTCTCTGCAGTGGGGTGAGTCTTGGGAGTACATGCCTAGGAGTGGTATGGCTGGGTCGGGTGGCAAGTTCATTCCAAGTCTTCCAAGGGTTCTCCACACTGCTTTCCATAGTGGCTGTACCAGTTTTCATTCCCACCAACAGTGGATGAGTGTTCCTCTTTCCCCACAACCTCTCCAGCACTTGCTGTTATTTGTTTTCTTGATCCTATCCAGTCTTATTGGAGTAAGATGATATCTAAAAGTGGTTTTGATTTGCATTTCCTTAATGATTAGTGATGCTGAACACTTCTTAAGATGTTCCTTAGCCATCTGTAATTCCTCCTCTGTGATGTCTCTGTTCAGCTCTTTGCTCCATCTATTGAGTGGGTCATTTTTTTCCGTTCTTCTTTGTTTTTTGAGTACTCTATATATTCTGGAAAGCAATGCTTTGTCAGATGTTTCTGTGGTGAAGATTTCCTCCCACTCTGTGGGATTTCTCTTCACTTCCTTGATTGTTTCTTTTGATGTACAGAAGCTTTTGAGTTACTGAGGTCCCATTTGTCAATTGTCGACCTTAATTCTTGTGCAGCTGCTGTCTGATTTAGGAAGTCTTTTCTTATGCCTATGTCTTGTAGTCTACTGCAAACGTTTTTTTTCTATTGCCTTCAGAGTTTGGGGTATCATGTTGAGGTCTTTAATCCATAAGGAGTTGACTTTTGTACAGGGCAAGAGAAAGGGGTTTAATTTCATTCTTCTACAAATGGTGATCCTGTTTTGCCAACACCACTTGCTGAAGATGATGTCATTTTTCTGTTGTGTCTTCTTGGCCCCCTTGTCAAATCTGAGATGGCTGAAATTGTATGTGCTCAAGTTTGGATCTTTGATTTTGTTCCATTGGTCAACAGGTCTGTTTTATTGCCGGTACCTAGGCTGTTTTTATGACTATATCCCTGTAATATAGTTTGAAGTCTCTTATAGAGATCCCCCCTGAGTAGCTCTTTTCACTCAAGGTTGTTTTGGCTATTTGGGGTCTTTTGTTTTTCCAAATGAATTTAAGGAGTTTTTTTCTAAGCCTGTGAAGAAACTCTTGGGGATATTAATTGGGATTACATTAAATCTATACAAGAGTTTTGGTAGAATGGACATCTTTACTAAGTTAATTTTCCCAATCCATGAACATGGGAGATTTTTCAATCTTTTGATGTCATCTTAAATTTCTTTCTTTAGGGGTTTAAATTTTTTGTTGTAGAGATATCTGGTGTCTTTGGTTAGGTTTGTTCCTAGGTATTTTATTGTTTTTGAGGCTATTGTGAGTGGAAAGATCTCCTTAAATTCCTTCTTCAGTTGCTTGTTGTTGGTACAAAGAAAGGTCACTGAATTTTTTTTAGATTAACTTTGTATCCTGCCACTTTGCTGAAGCTGTTAATAGTTTCTAGGATTTTTCTGGTGGAGTTTTTAGCATCTCTTAAGTAAACAATCATATCATCGACAAAAATGGTTAGCTTGACTTCCTCTTTTCCAATTAGAACTCCTTTAATTTCCTTTTCTTGCCTTATTTCCCTAGCAAGTGTTTCAAGCACTATATAGAAAAGGACTGGTGACAGGGGAGAGCCTTGCCAAGTTCCTTCCTTTAAGGGGTAGGAATTGTCATTTACCCATTAGGATGATATTGGCTGTGGGTTTCCTGTATATGGCTTTGATTACATTGAGGAATAATCCCTCCAATTCAATTCCTTCTAGAACTTTAAGCATGAGAGATGCTGAATTTTGTCAAAGGCTTTTTCCACGTCAATTGAGTTGATGGTGTGGTTTTTGTGTTTCAGTCCATGTATATGCTTGATGATGTTTATTGATTTTCATATGTTGAACCATCCCTGCATCTCTGGTATGAATCCAACTCGGTCATGATGGATGATCTTCTCGATGTGAGTCCGTATGCAATTTGCCAGTATCCTGTTTAGAATTTTGGCATCTGTGTTCATTAGGGAGATGGGTCTACAGTTCTCCTTTTCGATTGTATCTTTGCCTGGTTTTGGTAATAGAGTAATCCTGGCTTCATAAAAGGAATTTGGGAGAATTCCCTCTGTTTGTATCCTTCTAAACAATTTCAGTAATATTGGTTGTAGGTCTTTTTGAAATGTTTCATAGAATTCTGCCATGAAACCATCTGGGCCTGGGCTTTTTTTAGTTGGGAGGTTTCTTATTACGTCTTCAATTTCTTCATATATTATGAGTCTGTTTAAGCTGTTGATCTCTTCTTGGTTAGCTTTGGTGATTCCCAGGATTTCAGGTATTTATCCATTCTTCTATGTTTTCAAACTTGGTAGAGTATAGGTTTTTGAAGTATTCCAGTTGGATTTTCTGGATGCTTTCATTGTTGTGATAGTTCCATTTTCATCAAGGATTGTGTTGATTTGGAGTTTTTCCTTCTTTCTTTTGGTTAACTGGGCTAGAGGTCTGTCTATCTTGTTTATTCTTTCAAGGAACCAACTTTTGGATTCATTGATTTTTTTGTATTGCTTTCTTTGTTTCTATTTCATTGATTTCTGCTCTGATTTTTGTTATTTCTTCCTGTCTGTTGCATTTAGGGTTCGTCTGTTGTTGCCTCTCAAGTGATTTTAGCTGCAGTGTTAGATCATTCACTTGTGCTCTTTCTGTTTTTCTAATGTAGGCAACCAGAGCTATAAACTTCCCTCTTAGTATTACTTTTAAGGTATCCCATAGGTTTTGTTGTGTTGTATTGTCATTGTCATTCAGTTTCAGGAATGCTTTTATTTCTTTCTTTATCTCTTTCTTGAGACATTCATTATTCAAGAGTGTGTTGTTTAGTCTCCATGTATTCTTGTAGGTAGTAGTGCTTATCCTGGTGTTGATGTTGAGCTTTATTGCACTGTGGTCTGATAGAATGCATGAAATTATTTCAATCTTTATGTATTTGCGGAGGTTTCTTCTGTGTCCCAGTATGTGGTCGATTTTGGAGAATATTCTGTGTCATGCTGAGTAGAAAGTGAATTCTCTGGTATTAGAGTGGAATATTTGGTAGAGGTCTATGAGGTCCATTTGGTATCATATCATTCAGTTCAGATGTCTCTCTGTTTATTCTTTGTATTTTTGACCCATCCAAAGGGATCAGTGGAGTATTGAAGTCCCCTACTATTGAGTGTACTGGGGTTAGTGTGTGACTTGTGGTCCTGGAGAATTGTCTTTGCAAAGTTTGGTGTACCAGAGTTTGGTGCATATATATTCCTTTGATAAAAATGTAATGGCCTTCTTTGTCTCTTCTGATTTCTTTTACTTTGAAGTCTATTTTGTCTGATATTAAAATAGCAACACCTGGTTTCTTTTTGGTACCATTTGCTTGGAATATTTTTTCCATCCTTTCTCTTTAAGGTGGTGCCTGTCCTTGAAGGTAAGATGTGTTTCTTGTAGACAGCATATCTATGGGTTGTGTTTCCTAATCCAATCTCCAAGTCTATGTCTTTTGATTGGGGTATTTAGTCCATTAATATTTAAGGTTATCACTGATGGGTTTGTGCTGCTTCTTTTTGCCTTATTATCCATTTGCTGTTTTCTTTTAGGTTTCTACTTCTGAAGTTATGCTTTTATTGATTTTTCTTTCTAGGTACCTGGGGACGGTTTTTCCTTTCTTCTGTCCTTTGAATTGCTTCAAGTATTCTCTGAAGGGTTGGTTTTCTGGACATGTACTCTTTCATCTTGTTTATGTTATGGAAGATTTTTCTCTCTCCTTCAACTATAATTGACATTTTTGCTGGGTATAGTAACCTGGGTTCACATCTATTGTCCTTTAACACTGGGAATGCTTTGCTCCACACTCTTCTTGCTTTCATAGTTTGCACTGAAAGTTAGTTGTAATTCTGATAGGTTTCCCATGACTTTAATTATTTTGTCTTTGTTTTGGGTGTCTATCATTTTAACTATGATGTGGCATGGAGAGTTTCTTTTCTGATCTTGTCTGTTTGGAGTTCTATGTGCTTCTTGTATTTGTATTGTTTTGTCTCTTTGAGTTTGGGGAAATTTTCATCTATTATTCTGTTGAAGATCTGATCAATACCATTCTCTTGGGATTCTTCTCCTTCCTCTAGTCCTATGACGCAGAGGTTTGATCTTTTCATAGTGTCCCACAGTTCCTGGTTGTTCCACTTTTGTGTATTTTTTATTTTTTTGTAATCTTTACTTGAGGTTTTTAGTTGTTCTGTGTTATCTTCCAGGTCTGATATTCTTTGTTCTGTTTCCTCCATTCTGCTTCTGAGGCTTTTTACATTCCTTTCCTCTTGATTGGATGAGTGTTTGATTTCTTTTTTCATTTCCTCTTCTGATTTCTTTGGTATTTCTATTTCCTTTTGGAGCTTCTCAATCTCTTCCTGTAGCTCTTTGCTTTGCTTCTTGGTTTCCTTATCTTTTTCAGCATGGGACCTTTTCAGTGTTTTCACTTCCTTCTGGAGTTTGTCATTCTCTCTCTCTAGGTCCTTCTTGAGTTCTTCATTTTCTTTTCTTAATTATTTGATTTGCTCTTTATAATCTTGTACTTCTTTAAGTATGTTCCCAATTGTACTTGTGATATCTGTGTCCTGCCATCCCAAGGGGGATCCCACTGTAGGAATCTTCCACAGGGTTGGTAGAGCTTGGTGTGGGTTATCCTGCACCTTTCCCATGTTGTCTCTTCGTGTTCCTGGCATATGGGCTACTCCTTGTCTGTATTCCAATGTGAGTCCCAAATGCCTCTTCACTGTGTTGAAGGTTTACTTTGCTTGCCTCCTTCAGATACCTTCATAATCCCAGTTGATGGGGGTGCTCTTTAGCCCACACCCTGGTACCTGTTCTTCAGGTGGTCTTGGGAGATCTCTGGTCCCAACATTTTCTTCTATCAGTTTCAGATTTTCAGGCTTCACATTGAGGCCTTTGGTCCATTTTGAGTTGAATTTTATACATAGTAAGAGTTAAGGGTTTAGTTTTATTCTTCTACAAGTGGTGATCCAGTTATGCCAACACCATTTCCTCAAGATTCTCTCTTCCATTGAGTCTTCTTGGCACCATTGTCAAATATAAAGTGGTTGTAATTGGATGTACTCAGGTTTGGATCCTTAATTTAGTTCCATTTATCTGTGGGCCTGTTTCTGTGCCAATACCAGGCTATTTTATTACTATATACCTATAATATAGCTTGAAGTCTGGTATGATAATCCTTCCTGAATTGCTCTTTTTGCTCAGGGTTGCTTTGACTATCTGAGGTCTTTCGGTTCTCCATATGAATTTTAGCATTTTTTTTCCTAGGTCTGTGAGGAAGCTCGTGGGGATTCTAATTGGTATTGCATTGAATCTGTATGTTACTTTGGGCAGGATGGTCATTTTTACTATATTGATTCCTCCAATCCATGAGTGTGGAAGATTCTTCCATCTTCAGGTATCTTCCTCTATCTCCATCTTGTGGGATTTAAAATTTTCTTTGTAGAGATTTTTTTGTGTGTGTGTTTGGTCAGGTTTGTTCCTAGATTAATTTTTAGAGACTATTGTGAATGGGAAAGTCTCCTAGTATTCCTTCTGCAATTCCTTGTTTTTGGCATAAAGAAAAGCTGCCATTTTTTCCAAGTTAATTTTGTCTCCTGCCATTTTACTGAATCTGTTAATGGTTTCTAAGAGTTTTCTGGTGTTTTTGGCATCCCTTAGTAAACTATCATGTCTCTGCAAAAAGGGGTAGTTTGGCTTCCTATTTCCAGTTAGTACTCCTCTAATTTCTTTTTCTTTTCTTATTGCTCTTGTGAGCATTTAAAGCACTATATTGAAAAGGAGTGGGGATAGAGGAGAGCCTTGCTGGCTTCCTGACTTTTAAAGGAACAATTCTTGTTGTTCCCATTCAGGATAATGCTAGCTGTGGGTTTGTTGTATATGGCTTTAATTGTGTTGAAGAATGTTCACTCCAGTCCAATTTTCTCCAGGACTTTAAACATGAAGGCATGCTGCATTTTATAAAAAGCCTTTCCCGCACTGATTGAGATGACTGTGTGGTTTTTATCTTTCAGTCCATTTATGTGCTTTATGACATTTATTGATTTACATATGTTGAACCATCCCTGCATCTCTGGTATGAATCCAGCTTGGTCATGGTGGATGATGGTTTTGATATGTGCTTGTATGGGGTTTGCAAGTATTTTGTTGAGAATTTTTACATCTATGTTCATTAGTGAAATGGGTCTATAGTTTTATTAGTTATATCTTTGCCTGGTTTTGGTATTAGAGTGATGTTGGTTTCACAGAAGGAATTTGGGAGATTTCCTACTGTTTCTATCCTCTTGAATAATTTGAATAATAGTGGCTATAGATCTCCTTTAAATATCTTATAGAATTCTTCCATGGATACATCTGGACCTGGGCTTTGTTGTTGTTGTTTGTTGTTGTTGTTGGAAGGTTTTTATTACAGTTTCAATTTCCTCTTTTATTATGGGTCTATTTATGCTATCTATCTCTTCCTGGTTAAATCTTGGTGGATCCCATTATGTTAAGTATTCATCCATTTCTCTTAGGTTTTCAAATTTAGTAGAGTATAGGTTTTTGAAATTATTTGAATCTTTACACTATCTGTTATGATGTTTCCCTTTTCATCTCTAATTTGGTTGATTTGGAATTTCCCTTTACTTCTTTTAGTCAATTGGGCTAGAGGTCTATCTATTTTGTCTATCCTTTCAAAGAACCAGTTCCTGGATTCATTGATTTTTGTATTAGTTTCTGTGTTTCTATTTCATTGCTTTCTGCTCTGATTTTTGTTATTTCTTCCTGTCTGCTGGGTTTGGATTTATTTGTTGCTGCCTCTCAAGTGTTTTTTAGTTGCAGTGTTAGGTCATTTATTTGTGCTCTTTTTGTTTTCTTAATGTAGGCACTAAGGGCTATGAATTTCCCTCTCAGGTTTGCTTTTAATGTGTCCCATAGGTTCTGCTGTGTTGTATCATCCCTTTCATTTATTGCCAGGAATGCTTTTATTTCTTTCCTTATTTCTCCTTTGACCCATTCGTTATTCAGTAGTGTGTTGTTTAGCCTCCATGTGTTTTTATTGCTATTAGGGCTCTTTCTGTTGTTGATATTAAGCTTTATTGCACTGTGGTCTGATAAGATACATGAAATTATTTCATTTTGTTTTTATTTGCTGAGGTTTGCTCTGTGCCTCAGTATATGGACAATTTTGGAAAAAGTTCCATGAAAAGTGCTGAGTAGAATGTACATTCTTTGGTGTTTGGGTGGAATATTTGCTAGAATTCTGTTATGTCCATTTGGATCATATTGCTCAGTTCACGTGTCTTTCTGTTTATTCTTTGTCTAGTTGATCTGTCCAGTGGGCTCAGTGTGGTATTGAAGTCTGGCACTATTAGTGTGCTGGGATTGATCTATGTCTTGAAGTACTTCAAGATTGTGTTTATGAAGTTTGGTGCACCTGTGCTTGGTGCATATATATTTATGACTGTGAGATCTTCATGGTTGATTGATACTTTGATAAGGATGTAGTGACCCTCTTCTTCTCTTCTGATTATTTACTTTGAAATATATTTTGTCTAATATTAAATTTTTTTGCTTGCTTTTTGGTAACATTTGCTTGAACTATTTTTCCATCTTTTACCTTAAGATGGTAGCTGTTCTTGAAGGTGAAATGTGTTTTTTGTAGACACAGAAAGATGGATTCAATTTCTTAATCCATTATACCAGTCTGTGTCTTGATTGGGGGGTTTAGACCATTACTATTGAGAGACATATAATGCTTCCCTTCAATTTATTTTCTGTTTGAATTTTTGGTATATGTTGTATTTCTGGGTTTAGACCTTCATTAATTACTCTCTCTTCCAACTTAGGGATAGCTGCTCCTTTACTCTTTCCTTTGAACTGCTTCAAGTATTTTTTGAGAGTTTGTTTTCTAGACATCTATTCTTTCATCTTGTTTATGTCATGGAATATTTTCATTTCTCCCTCAATTATAATTGACATTTTTGCTGGGCAGAATAACCTGGGTTGGCATCTTTAGTCATTTATTACTGGAAATACCTTGGTCCATGTTCTTCTGTCTTTCATTATTTGCATTGAGAAGTCAGCTGTAATTCTCATTTTTTTTTTCTTTATATGTAACTTGTTTCTTTTCTGATCTTGTCTATTTGGTGTTCTATATGCTTCTTGTATTTTTATGGGTGTGTTATTTTTTCAATTGGAGGAAATTTTCTTCTATAATTCTGTTGAAGATCTGGACCATACCGTTTTCCTGGGATTCTTTTCTTCCTCTGATGCAGAGGAAGAAAACCTATGATGCAGAGGTTTGGTGTGTTCATAGTGTCCCACACTTTCTGGTTATTCCCCTCCTGTTTTTTTTTTTTCCCATAGTCTTTTCTTGAGCCCTTCGGTTCTTCCACATTTCTAGGGTGGATATTCTATTTTCTGCTTTGTCCATTCTGTTACTGAGGCTTTCTCTTGCCCTTTCCTATTGAGTGGATGAGTGTTCAAATTCCCTTTACATTTCAGCCTGAGATTATTTTTCAGCATTTCCATTTCCATCTGGAGCTGGTCATTTTCTCCCTTTAGGTCTTGATTTCGTTGAATAGAGTGAGATATATATATAGATATAATATATATATATATACGCTTTAAGATATGTATCCTGGGTAACCTCCAGAGAAATCTCATTGTTGAAATCCTCTATAAGACTGATTTTGGTGGATATTTCTTATTTGCTTTTCCTATGTTGTTGACTTTTCTTTGTGCTTTTGGCATGTGTATTTGATTAATTTTGTTTATAATCTGCTGTGAAAATCAGGTGTTTCTTTATTGCACTGTAGCCCTATTCCTTTGGTTTGACTGGGGGGGCAGGGGTGTGCTTGGCTGATTTGGCCCATGCACAGGCAACCAGCCTGCAGCCTCAGTGTCCCTAAATATCCGGGTTCCCAGTGAATTGGGCCTTCTCTTACTCTGCCTGTAGCAGAAGCCAAGGTGCTACTGGCTGCTGCCTCAGTGTTCCTGATGACTACTATATGAATCTTAAGAGTGTTTTAAATGTTCATCAACCATTCTACATAATATCTATTATTATCACAGTGAAAGTTTTCTTAACCTGATGCTTAAAAGATGTCTTTAATTTCATTTTATTTGGGGAGAATGAAGAACTTAGAAAGTTATTGACATAGACAGAGAGATGATAGATGATGAAAGATACTGATGTTAGAATCACCTCTAATTTATTATATATTATTGTGAAAATATCTTGCCCGAAACAAAAATGTGCAAATTGCATCTTTCTGCAATTTCTAAGATGTTTTACTAGCAATACTTTCAAAGGAACTAATATTCCATATGATTCCTGTGTTTCATGTTAAGCCTGGCCAAGATTAACAAAGGATCTTTACTACCAATCCTAATTACTGATATTATGTCTCAGACCACCCACTAAATATCTGTATCCATCCATCCATTAATTTATCTATTGATGTACCATCTCTTTATAAGTGTGTGTGTGTGTGTGTGTGTGTGTGTGTTAGAAAATGGCTGCAAAGTGTTAGACAGGAAAAGAATTTCAAAGAGACACATGGAGGTAAAGATGGACATAGTCTGTTATAAATAAAGTGCCTAACTGAGCTGGAGAAGCTGCTCCTATGATCATGAGTCTAGCAACTGTGGGCAGCAGGATTGAGAAATGAATTGAAAGCTGAGTCCAGCTATAGAGAAAATGGCAGGAATGTGCCTAGAGGGGGAGAATGGGCAGAATGGAGGACAGCAGGTTCTGACAGGTGACTATCTGTATAGGCAGATGAAAACTGAATAGTCCTCATTAACAGTGTGTGACTTGGATGACCTCAGGGTTTTCCGTCTGTGAGTCTTTGACACACACTGAATTGTTAGATGGCATGTTGGAAACGGCCATAGCTATGATAACGCTAGATGTCCACCTCTTAACTGGGCCCAAATGAGTGTGTTTCTCCCTTTTCTGTATGGACTGGTGGACCAGTTCTTTGCCCTGGTCAAGCTGATATGACTTTAATATCCCTATGTATCTCCACAGTTGAAATTCACTCTTATAAATTTATAAGATGACACTCTGAAATTCATCCTCAGTATTGAAAATATAGTCAAAAGCTGCTTTTAAAACGACATGTCTCTGAACAAATTGCAGTCTGAAAATCTACTGTTTCATACAACATTGACTAACTTGGAGCAAGACACAGGCTGATTTCAGCATAGTTAAAGCATAAAAGAAAAAGTAGAATACACAACCTCCACTTTGAGAGTCAGAACACCTCCAAACTAAAGTATACTAGATTCAAATTACTTCTGGCTGTGACTACATGGCCCTCCTCTTCCTATAGCTGTGAGACACGTGCAGAGTTTGTATGTTTTTAACCAATCCCATATAGTATCAAGTTATGAAACACACATCTATCTAATTTACCCTCACTTTATGTCCTCAATTTTAAAGATGAAGTCATCAGGAGAACAGACTAATGGTTTTTCAGGGCTTAATTATTTTATTTTGAAATATAATTATAAAATAATGCTGTGGGGATAGAAATGTGGCAGAACTGACTGTGTCTTGCACAATTCTCATTTTTTCCAATTTCAATTTCATCTTTTGAAAGGTGCTTACCGAATTTGTAAAACCATATTTTCTGTCTTCATATCATCTTTTCAATTCTCCATCAACTGAATTTCTTCAGTTCTCATCAGAAATTACATTTCTCGTGTGCCACTAGAAAGAAACTGTAGAATATTTTCTGCAGCTCATTTTGCACTGTGTTCTAAAGATGGATATCCTTGGTGTCTGCTAGGTTCTCGAACCCATATTCATTGCCTTACATTTTCTTGTAGGAGACATGAACAAATGCCACCTTATCCCACCTCAAACACAGAGGAAAGACGAAAGTACCCATTGCACCAAATTACAACTTAATCATCCTATGAATTTATGGAGCTTGCTTATAGAGCATGAATTAAGAGATATTACAGGATTAGATGTCACCCAAGCTAGCTAAATCACCACAAAGTCCCATTCCATAGTACATGGCATTCTTACTCTAGCATCTACACAAATAACTTGGAGCCAGGTGAGGAAAGCAAGAAAGCATTAAGAGCTAATCACCAATCTAATGCTTCTGTCACATTTTTTGGGTTCCTCCTACATGGAATTGTCATTACTGCCCTAATTACATTAAAAAATATGTCAATAATTTAATAACAATGCATATTACTATTATAGATTTTTATCTAGACAGTATTCAAAGTAATATTAATAACTTAGAAAAAGAATGCAAGGTCTTGAGTAGACCACACAAATGTTGATAAATTAATTAATAATTAATTGTGAAAATGCTATCAAAATAGCCGGGCATGGTGGCGTTTGGGAGGCAGAGGCAGGCGGATCTTTATGAGTTCAAGGCCAGCCTGGTCTACAGAGTGAGTTCCAGGATAGCTGGGGCTACAGGGAGACCCTGTCTCGAAAAGACCAAAAAAAAAAAAAAAAAAGAAAAGAAAATGCTATCAAAATAAAAGAAATACAGTGGCTGGAGAGATGGCTCAGCTGTTGAGAGCACTGACTGCTCTTGCAGAGGACCTGGGTTCAATTCCCAGCACCCACATCCATCTTTAATTCCAGTTCCAGGGGAATCCAACGCCCTCTTCTGACCTCCGTGGCATTGCACGACACAGGTGCACCAACCTACATGCAGAGAGGACACTCATACACATAAAAAATAATAAAATAAAATTTAAAAAAGAAATACAAATACCATGATGAGTCTCTAGTCTATGTTGGCTACACGATGGTGGCACATGTACATGTGGTGATTTGTGGAAGTTTAGCACAACAGAATCCATTTGATCATGTTTCTTTGATCACCTTGCAGAGGATACAAATGAATAACACATCGAATGCAATCACCACTCCAGGAATCAATAGAATATACTCTTTATCCAGAGGCAAGGGTTTACAACAGGCTCCTCAGCTGGTGCCTGTGGCCCTATGGAAATTGGAAAGGTAAGTTTCAAAGCAAGGATGTCAAATAAAGTTCACTCAAACATGGAAAAAGTGGCAAGATAATCATCACACAGCAGGCATAATATGGCTGTGAAAAGGTATCCTTAACCAGAATACAGAAAGCACAACCATCCCTCAGTGTGATTCAGCACCCACAAGAGAATAAACCATTTGGAGCAAAAATTAACTTCCAATGAAGAAATTAAGCACACAGAAAGATATGTTTATTTTTATTTTCACTTTTTGCATGAGAATTTTCACATATATTAAGTGAACCATGTCTATACAATGTCTGTAGAGGTCAGAAGAGGATTCCAGATGCCCTGGATTCTCTTCTCAGTTGTCAGGTGAGGGCTGGGAACTGAAACTATGTCCTCTGGAAGAGATGGCAGTATTCTTAAGCCATAATGGGGTAATTTCAGCAGAACACCCTCAGATGCAAAATGAAGTCAAGAGAATGTCTTCAGTCTGCCAAGGACTGCAGACTGACATTCAGTTTGGAGGCGTTTTATATAAGAAAAAACATATCAGGCATGAAAAGTTTAAGTTCCCAAATTTAGAGGTGGTAAGCCCCTCTGACAATTCCTGTTTTCTAAGAGCAAGCCAAGTATAGAATACAGAAGCCATGCAGATACACACTGACCTGTTCTCAAAACCCTTCCCCAATTCAGGTGAATTAAACTTTTTTATTCCCTACTTTTTTATGTGTATGAGTGTACTATGTGCTGTCTGCATGCAGGTAGGTGCACCCATGTCATGCAATGCTGCAGAGGTCAGAAGAGGGTGTTGGATTCCCTGGAACTAGAGTTAAGACAGTTTTTATATGTTATGTGGATGCTGGGAATTGAACCAGGGTTCTCTGCAAGAACAGTTGGTGCTCTTAACCACTGAGCCATCTCTCCAGCCCCATTCCCTACTTTGAGTTAAATATAAACTTCTTCAATAAACTGGGGGTCATAATATGGAGTAACTATTAGTAAACTTGAGTTACCTTACCAGATTTACCACTCATTCTATGGGAATGAGAAAATCTTAGACTCATATTAGGACAGAGGATTATACATATTAATTATTTTAATCTTTGGTTACACTTTTCTTTCTGGTGTTTTCCCCCATTCAGTTTGCCCAGATTAACCAAGTTTTGTCTTTTTAAAAGTCAATCGAGTATCTGACCTCAGGGGTCATTCAGGTTTTGTGCGTGTGCGTGTGTGTGGGAGGGGAGTAACTGCCTCCTTTGATGCAAGTTCTGTCTATGTGAAGATAATCAGATCTTGCTAGAAGGAGGCTTTGTGTTTACACTCCTGTTTGTAGAATGTGCACTAGCATCCCTCTGGTGAGTCTTCATGTCTTCCCAGAGCAAGAAGACAGGAGACTCATCAAAATTACAGGGTATTTGGGGAGATAACTCATAGTTCACTGTGACTTAATTGACATTGGAAGGCAAGGGAAAAAAAGTCCATTAAGTCATTTTGACTAGGTTAGAGTGTTTTTTAAAGAATAGTAATTAACCATTCAAGAAGTTCAGTTGCTACAGTCTGATATCTTTTCTTGAAGAGATATTAGATGTTGATTGGTTTGTACCTCATCTCCAAGGCATAAAACTATTGTGTCCAAGGTATTGGTTGGATCTGACAAGGTCCATTTGGAACTTAAAAACAAACTGTGTACCAAAATTCCCATACCAGGTATCATTAACCATTACATGAAAAAAGGTCATTGTTTTGACATTAATAAGGTAGAAGGCTGAGGTAGCGTGGCATTAATACAACTGGACAAAGTGGCAACATTCTAAGAATATAGTTAAACCTGACTCTATAGCCAGGTTTGGTGGTGCATGCCTTTAATCCCACCACTTGGGAGGTAGAGGGAGGTGGATCTCTGTGAATTCAAGACCAGCCTGGTCAACATAAAGAATTCCAGGCCATTGGCATCTAACAAGCATAGCTCTATCGAAAACTAACACTGTAGTGGGAGGACAGCAAAGGATTCTTCCATGGAGCACAAATTGTAAGGAGCAATCTGATTCTCCCAGTGCCTGTCTGTTGCAGAGAGACCATGTGAAAGGGGAATGTCAGCCAGGATGGGCCACTCAACTTTACACTATTTGATGAGATCACCTATGTGTTGTAGGGAGAATCATTAGAAAAGGAAGTGAGAAGAAAATACTTAAGTCACTTCTTCTCAGGACAACATTGTATTACATTTAGAAAGCTCAGTCAGGAGTACTTAGCTTAGAGGCAGTAACACAGACCTGGAAGCTGAGATCAATCTCTAAGTTAGTTGTACTTTGACATTTTAGCAAATTTTAAGAAAGTACCAGAGGGGCTGGAGAAATGGCTTAGCAGTTAAGAGCAGGCTCATGTGGACAAATTATATAGATGTCAGCTGCTGAATTTAAGGGTGATATGTGCCAGTCTCTCATAACCATAAAATCCCATGCCAGGTCAGTGTAGCACAAACCTATTTAAAAATAAATTTTGTTTTACTGTAGGGCTCCCCCAAGAAACATGGAAATTGCTCTCTCACAGCAGATTGAATGATTATATGTAGTAGTGTCAAGGATCGGTCAGGCTACCTCACTACATGTAGGAAACACCTCCTCTATGGAGGCTAGCTTTAAGTCTTTAGAGTCAGGGAACTTACAGTGGCTTAACATTTAACAGTTTAAGTTTACATGTTCCCTCTCTGCTTGTTAGTCTGTCTTACAATTTTTTTTAATTAATTTTTATTGATGCTTTGTGCATTTCATACATTTTTTCCAATTCAGTTCAGGCTTATTTCCCTTTCCCTCCCCCCCCCCCACCCCATCCCAGATCATGCATTCCGCCATAACTGTCCTGCATCTTTCTCTCAGTTTTTTTTTTCATTTTTAGCTATAAGTGATAATCCATGAGTACAAGCATCCTTCATGCAAAACCTATCTGCAGGCTGTTGTGCCCAAACACCTACAGCCCCACCATCCAGTGGGGGGTGACAGGTTGTTTGTTCAATCAAGTTGATCAAATGAGTGTCCAGACTACATTGCTGTAGTTTCACCATTCACCCCAATCGCAGCCCTTACATTCTACCATGCCCCCTCTTCCGCAGGTTGTTCCCTAGGCTTAGAAAAGGGGCACAGGTGGATGAGAGGTAAAACAGTCCACTCTCTCTGGAGCTGTTGACTTGGACTCTGGTCAATTCTGGCTGTTTCCTTTCATGGGCTGACAGTCTGTCCAGGAATAACCTTTCGATCCTACTAATGAAGAACAAGCAATTAGATATATAGGTATTTAAGCAGCACCAATAGTTATGGTAGGTTACTTTAGCATAGACACATGTTTGGATATGTTAATCCATGAATTACAATTTTCCCCCCTGTTAAATATGACAGGGTCTTACTGTGGCTTATAACATCTAACCTGTAGAGGATGTAAGCTTGTGGCATCAGCCATGGGTTATTTCTCCAAGGGGAGAGCCAATAGCCAATTAGATTTGGGATATACAGGCACATGGCTGCCTCTGCTGCACAGTATTTCCAGGCAGGTGAGGTGTATCTGGTGCTGACGGTGGAGTCTTGCTTGACTCAGGGAGACCCATATTTGCTTTATTGGTTTAGTGGCCTTTGGTAACACTCTCTGGCATTCCAGAGGCCATTTGTACACTTGCATGTGTGGTCTCAATACATCCCTCCCATGTTAACGTCAGGTCTTCGGCAGCAGGGTCTTATTGCCTCTCCTCCTGTAGGTATCCCAACTTAGAGGCAAGGAGCCCTTACCTTTTGTGGGGCCTTGGATCCCCTGGCCAACATCCACAAAATAAATCTGTCTTACAATTTTAAAAGAATTTGGATGAAGTGAGCAAGGCGCTTGCACATGTCAAGGCCGGAAGGCAGGACAGGAAGAAGCTGTGACTGGTTCAACTCTTTCTGTAGTTTCCCTACTAATCCCAGGCTTAGGCACAAGATTCGGTGCTGAGGGTCCAGAAGAAGAGATGGGACACTGTCTGCATGGGTGAAGGGGGTAAGACCCGGCAGGCTGGAGAGAGAAAGCAAGATGGGTTTGGGAAGCCCACACACACACACACACTCCAGCTCCAGTGAGGCACCTGGTTTGCTGGGCACTGCACAGCACAGTGCCAGCCACCCCTATCAGAAACTATGAGAGGCTGCATGGAGCTTCAAAATGTAGACACCAAAGAAGCAGCACTGAGCTGACACAGGTCCCTGTGGTATACACAACTATCTGGGCTCTGCCTAAGAAGGCTCAGGGGACTCCCAGGTATCCCATAACACGTGTCAGCCTGGGCCAGGAAGCCAAAGGAGTTTTGTGACAATGCCAGGGCCTCTGGAGCAAGAAGACCAATACAGGTTAAGGGAGCATGGCCCTGCCACCTGTTGCAAAGAAGCTTACTTTCTAGAACCGGGACAGTAATAGCATGCAGCTATGCCCACAGCAGCCCCGAGCTCTGCTCGCCTTCTCTGCCACTTTCAGGTTCTGCCCAGTATTTAAGGCAATGCAAGTACAGAGTTCTCCAATTTCAGTTAAAAACTAGAAAGTTGTTTGTTTCCCACATAACACTGATGCCACCATTGCACCCACAGGCATATCCTGTAAAGTCAGCCATTATTGGAATGCTTAATATTTTTGTTTTGTTTTGTTTTGTTTTTGAAACAGGGTCTCACTATATAGCTCCGGCTGGCATGGAACTCACTCTGTAGACCAGGGTTGCCTTGAACTCATAGAGATAGGCCTGCCTCTGCCTCCAGAGTGCTAGGGTCAAAGGCTTGCGCCTTTAAATTCTGCCCCTTAAAATGGACCTTTACAGAGAACAACTTTAAAAAGCCTGAGAGAAAGATGATGGACATGTATGGCAGAATGTGAGGTGGGGTGGGGGAAAGGGAAAGGGGAATATGCCCAAGTTGATCTGGAAAATGATGTCTGAAATACACAAAACATCAGTACAATATATATATGATGGTTCTTAACTGCCAAGTGGGTGCTGGGAATCAAACCCCAGTCCTCTGCAAGAGCAGTCGACACTTTTAACCACTGAGCCATCTCTTCAGCCCTGGAAACCTTAATATTTTTACCTTTATTTCACTTCCTCTAAATATTTTAGTATTTTTCTGATATTATTCTTCTTGTTGGTGGACTGTTTCTTCAGATTTTATTTACCATGTTTCATTTCATTTATTGATATTCTGTAAAAATATTTAGAAAGAAAAATGATAATATTTAAGGTATTGACCTTTTTCTGTTCAAACAAAAAAATAGCAATCATTAATATTGGTCATCTCTGGGGCCTCCCTTGTATCAATGTTGATAGTTTAGATTGTTTTTGTTCATTTTTTGTATTCTATTTTTATTGATGTCTGTGTATCATTTTATCCCTTATATGATGAATTGACATGGGTAATATTCATATGTGATTAAATGTTTTGTCACAAGATTATAAAGACAAAAAATCAAAATAGAGATACACTAAATCTTGACATTCACAAATGTCCAATTGTTGGTGAGTTTAACAGGAACTCGCATATTATTCAATAAACTTAATGCAAGTGTACAGTCACATAGTTATATTACATAGATATTTTCTGTATTATGTGAAGTTTATAATACACATACACACATAGATGCACAGAAACACAGACACACACACACACACACACACACACACATACACACCTGTGTCTCCACAGTTCCATGTCCATAAGCAACTTGAGATAAAGCTTTTGTTAATACTACATTTACCGTGGCTTCTTTCAAATATACCCAAACTGGAAATGAACATATGACTTTCATTAAAAATGGTTTTAAGAAAAAGAAAAAGCATGACCATGCTATAGTAATGTTCAGTGAGCACAAGTCATCCATCCATTTCAACATGGAGAATTATCAAATCCATGACACTTCAGGAAAGAAGACAAATACTACAGAATCTAAAATATTTAATTCCTTTGTATAGATGTCAAAATAATATGCAAAAATAATTAAAAATTAGTTCCCTTGGGATATGAAAGCTACACAGTGAAAAGAGACATTAGGAAAGTTTCTGAGTTTGTTAGAAATATCTAGCTATTCTCAGAATTCACAGCACTATTTATTCCCATGTCCCAAATAAGAAGATGATTCATTTAATTTGTTACATGATATAATCTATACTAAATATTAGGTATGATTTCCTTAATATAGAAATATCTATGATAAATTTGTGTATATAACATAACTATTGATTTTTTCATTTAATTAACATTAAACTTATGTTATCACTTTTCCAGCATTTAAAATTAAATTATTTGGGGAGTGCATTGTTTGCTTCTGTTCTTCATTAGGGAACAAGTTATTCAAGGATAATTTTTTAATGATGCTTTTATTGATGTTTTGTGCATTTCAGACATCATTTCTTAGTTCAGTTTAGACATATTACCCTTTCCCTCTCCCCCACTCCACCTCAGATCATGCATTCTGCCATAAATGTCCTAAAACTTTCTCTCTGTCTTTTTTTCAAGTGTAAACTTCAGTTGCAACTTTTAATTGCTCCGATTTTAAGTTCTAAGGGCTTGAGATATCAAATTCAGGCATAGTAATAGATTGGTGCTGGGAAACAGCAAACTTTGAAGAATATAAAGGAATATCTGCATTCTTTGGTTTATATAAACTGAAGAAAAAGCAGTAAGATGACTATTATACTATGTGATGAGGTTTTAGCTCTAAAGATAATGAGCAGAAACTATGGGAATATTCTGAAGAGCCAAAGAATAACCCTGATGAGGGAGCAGACAAGGTCAAATTCATTGTATTTCAAGGTGTCATGGACTCACTATTCCTGTACTCCCACACCTTCATCTCTGTGGTCACTTCCATAAGCACTTCTCCTGTCGCTTCATCTAAATTCCAGAGCAGTGTCAACCATAGGCTCTACAAGAGATTGCAATTGGCACCATGCATCAGTTGAAAACTAAGCTCTGCTGATAGCCTCTAGAAATATGCAGAGTGGTCAATGAGATGCCTTTCAGTCTATTTGACCATGGGAATTTTGAGCCTGCGAGATTGAACTGTGACACCTCATACTAGTCAGTTGGTTTTTACTTGATCTTTGGCTTTCCCTGTTCCATCACAGGTTCGTTTTGTTAAAAACTTATAATTTATTATATTGACAATAATTTTGGACCTATGCTCCCCTCCTCCTCACAGTAGAAGTTTTCTGATTACCCTCTCATTTCTGCTCAGGGTTGATCTATCATCTATCTATCTAACATCTATCATCTATCTTTCTATCTCTCTGTCTATGTGTTATCATCTCTCTCCATCCTCTATCATCTGTCTTCCTACCTATATAGATATGATATCTGTCATCATCATCTATCTATCTATCTATCTATCTATCTATCTATCTATCTATCTATCATCTACCTATCATATATGTACCTATATGTCTATAGGTAAAGATATTTAGAAAATTCTTGCTTCTGTTGTGGTCCTTTGGATAATATTGGGGTAAAATTTGTGTATTCTGGAAATACTTGGGTGGGAGAAAGGGAAGTAAAATAGTTCAATAAGCATGAAGGGCTAAAGGTTTTGAATAGAATTATGGGGTCAATATTAACTGAAGCCAAGGGCTTCATTTTCTGACCAGCTTAGGGTAAGGCTGTGAGGTTCCTGTGGACTAGTTATATTTGACGTCATCCTTCCTCTCCTCTGTTGTCAATGAAAAAGGACACATTTTTCTTCTCTATTCTTGCCTTTCATCTTCCCTAAGGCAAAGACAGATAATATGTAAAACCACATATTTATTCTCTTTTTTTCTAAATAACAATCCAGTTTTGCTATAGTTACAGTATTTCATCCCAGCATTTCTCTCTATCATATCCAGTATCTTCTATCTCCCAGGTTGCCTGAGTATCTCCCAGAGCAAGTGATACAGAAGCTACTCTAAGATACTGTCTGCAAGTAGGCTTAGAAGAGGCCATGGATTCTTAAATGGTGATGTGTAATACCTTCTTTGTACTTCTTCCATAATCCCTACTTACTTCCTAAGGTTTGGAATTTGGGAGGTTTTGTTATGTAGAGGAAATTAGGTATTGTTATATCACATTATATTGCAATAAAATGTTCCTTTCAATTTTAAATTAAATAAATATAATTATTACTCATGTAAAGACTTTGATAATGTCTTTAATGTTGCCAATATTTTACTAAAATATAATTTATAATTGGACTTATCTTTGTTATTCAAAATTTAATTTAATTTTCTTTAGTCTTCTATTTTATGTAGCAATATAAAAATTGTAGCACTACTAATTGACATATCTTTAGAGATCATAAGGACTTCTTTATAAATGCTCCCATAAGTGTCCAGGAACCATAATAACTAGAGCAAGCTTCTTATATGGAGACAACTTTACATTCTAGTTATTTGAAGAATGCAATATAAAAATATAACATTTTCATTTTTCTGAAGATGATCTTTCCATGATGAGATGTCTTGGATTCCAATATTGTTTCAGGCATGTAAAAATGTTTAAGAAGTAACAGAGAAATATCTGAAGGACTTGGATTCTGATTTGAATAAAAGGAAAAAGGCCTAAGAAACCTCTAATATTAGGGTATTTTAATGGAAATAGTGTCAGTGAACTGCTTAGTCAAGAATGGAACAACACACTCCTCCTTATCAGTGCTCAGGAAGGACTATGGAAAATGGGGGAGAAAAACGAAGGTCTGAAAAAAAAAAACAGAGTGAGTTAGTTTCTTCTGGACATTAGATAGACACTATGCTAATTAACTCACAGCAGGTTGTAGTTGTTTGCACAATACCTGCACAAGACTGAGCTTTGTGCAAGTATTGTTCAAACAATATTCCTCAACATTCCAGATTGAATTAATGAATGAATGAATGAATGAGAGAAAGGCTTGTGAACCCTCATCCCTGAGGAATTGCTGATGATTGATGACTTATGATGACTTCTGCTGGAGGGAGAGTCAGTTTTCTTTAAAAGTATGGCCCCACATAGGCCTCCAGTGCATGGCCGCACACCCAGAAGTATATAGACAATACAAATTGGACCCGGGGACCTAAATGTCACTAAACTATGTTGTATAAAATTCCAAAATTCAATAAAAATGAAAATTTAATTAAAAGAGACAAAATTAAAAGTAAATAAGTAAAGAGAACATGAAGTTGGAGTGTTTGGGGGAGGTGGACTTGGATCTGGGAAGAGGGAGGGAGAGGAATGGGGCGTGGAACAATGGCAATGCATTGTAATTCTCAGAGAACTAATAAAATATTATAGTGAAAAAAGAATCCAAAATCAATCCTGTATTCTCTGTTGTTGTCCCTCTGCTTTTTTTTTTCTTGTTCACCCCCCTCAATACTTTGAACATAATATTCTGAATAGAGTTATAGATTTCCTTGAAAAGGATGGATTAAGACTATACATATGTGTTACTACTCCTAGGAATTCGGGTCAAGGTGTCTACATTCATGACTCTTCCTTTCCTACCCATACTCATTTTTCTTAGTTGAAGGTGTGTGTTGGATAGCTTTAGTGCCACCTTGACCCACATGGGTTGAGGGAGCCTCAACTGGGGAATTGGCTACATTAGACTGGCCTCTGTCCACATCTGTGGAGTATTGTCTTGATTGTTCAGAAATGTGGGAGGGCCCAGCACATTATGGATAGTGCCACCCCTGGGGAGGTTGTTATGTACAATAAAAGAAAGCAGGCTGGGCCTGGGTCAGGGGAGCAAGCCAATAAGTTCCTCCATGGCCAGTGCTTCAGTTCCTGCCTCCAGATTTCTGCCCTGAGTTCTTATGCTAGGCTCCCTCAGTGATGAACTGTGACCCAGGAGATGTGAGCCAAATAAACCCTTTCCTCCACAAGTTGGTTTTGGTCAGGGTGATTTGTGACAACAATTGAAGAGAAGCTAGAAAAAGGGGATGGGCAGCTTTCTCGCTGACTGTCCCCCAATATTTTCTCTGGGAAAATTTCTCTGGATATCCTGCAGGCCAACAAATGTCTTGTTTTGAAAAGTGCCTCATTTTCAAAACCTCATATCTGGCCCTCATCATTAAGAGTGCTTAATGTAAGAGTCCTTCATTGTTATTCTGTTGTGCTATCACATGCATATTCATTGCTAAAGCTCCTTTACTCTGTGATCTACTTTTTTCACTCCATAAACTTAGAATATTTCCAGCAGGGGATGCTGCTATTTTACCACATATTTTGTCATGTAATTCAACATAAGGACAAGATCCATTGTCTCTTGTATTTTCCATTACAACAGTTCAGACTCTCATCAGCACTGAGAAGGCATCACTGAAAGCTGTGTCCTCCAGCAGATCAGCAGAGCCAACACTGGTGGTTATCCATCCACATTTCTGCATTGCTTACTTAAGAGGCCTAGATTTTCTCACCGAGGGCTCTCTAGCATCTCAAATGTTGTTTTGGTTGAATACTCAAATGCCTTTAGAGTTTGAGGCTTCATCATAAGTGAAAGGTACTATTAGCTATATCCACTTCTCTGAGATAGGAGATAATGGCACTTTCATGAGCCACCAAAGAGGCCCTTGGCTCACAATTAGCTGCTTAGTAAGCGTACTAATTTTCTCATCACGTCTATGTTTGGATTTAGTGTAATTCAACACTGTCAGCTACCCTTGGTATTTTCAATGACACAGTTCCCTGTACCATTAACTTCCTAAATGGTCATTCATGAAATATCAGTTTTTAAAAACATTTACAAGATGAAAACAAACATTTGTCATCTAAATTGTCTCCATGATTACTATTACATTGAATGAATCACATTTCAACTGATATATGAATCTTCAATTCTGTTCTCATTCAAACGATAAAATTATCCAAATAATAGAAGTATCAAAAACCTCATTTTACAATTTGAGAAATAACAAAGTAAATTTTTCAATGTTGAAATTGAAATTTATACTGTAAAATTATAGTTTTCTTCTATTTTTCACTTACATTCAGAGATTAAATTCAGAATTTTTTTAATGTTTGTAAGACTAGTTTATTAAATTAAACTATGTATGATGGAAACTAAATACTAGTTTGGAGAATGAGTATAGTAGTGAAAATTATGATTAATGATTTCCAATAGTTTTTGAAAGTTTTTGATAATTTTCTTTTGAGAGTTTCATAAAAGAGTGATAAATTTGCATTATTTTCACCTCTTCATTACCCCTAAAACTTCTATTCTGTGTCAATTTCTTACTTGAATTTTTCTTTGCTTATTGTCGTTAAATTGTTGCATATACTTGTTTGCATGTATGTATGTCATTATGCCTATCAACTGATTTTGTCATTATGTAGATCTTGTAAAACTCCCAAACTGTGGAGATTTCATTGGAGTAGCTTCTGTCTCATGTCTACTGTGCATTAACTAAAAGCTGTTTACTTATCCCTTTGGCTCTTGAATTAATTCTGTACATCTTCTTCAATGTTCCCTGAGCCTTAGCTGTAGAGTTTGCATTATAGATATATGAGGTATGTTAGGCATCTCAAAATCACATATTCTCTTTAATTTACCAGTTGTGGAATATTCTTGTGGAAAGAATCTGCTCTGATGAAAGGCGAGAGGTACACTTGTCTGTGAATATAAGAATTATATTTAGAATATAATCAGGATTTATGTTGGTCCATAAAAATGACAGAAGTAGGTAATTCTCTAGCATCTATGACCTCTCCAATCAGTTTTCTTATCTAAGTGTTACAGTAAGGCATGAATCCCTTCCTTTTCTAGGAGGCTTAAATCCAATAACACAGCTGTGGATAACCAGGAAAATAAAAGTGTCTCTAAGAAAAGAATAGTAACATGGCTGAGATGGACATTGGCAGAAGGAAACGCCCACATTTGCGGTGGGCCATCCAGGTTGAGGTGGTCCAATCTGCAGATCCTTTTTCTCTTATTTGTTCCTTAGTCCAGTCAAGTTGACACCCAGGAATAACCATCACAAGTCCACCCCTTGTCAACTTGACAGCCAATGATTAACCTCTCCTTATGTTATGCTTAAATGTCAATTGCAAACAATGGCAAGGACATAATTCCACCTAACATGTTATAAGTGTCTCATGTGCAGTAGCAAAGCATTATATCTTAGAGTAGGTGGTAATGTCCTTGAGGAACATTTAGTCCTTCAGTATCTAATAACCTAAATATGACAACACTTAACACTTATCTCAATTGCACATTCAAAAGGGAACAACACAAGTATCTGATATATATATATAAGCACATTCTTAACCAAATAGGATAAAAGTTAATGTCTATTATAATCCATGTTTCTGCAACTGGTACCATGGCCTCAGCTGATATTTATGACTACCTTCTTCTACTACCCATTCTGTATTTCCTCCACCATCAGCAAGCAACTCTGCAGGTCTTGGTCTTGGATCTTTCTCAGGAGGAGCGACCCATACCTTCATCTGTGAAGGGTCTGGGCCATTTGTTGTCCTGTCCGGTTTGGGTTGTTGGAGTTTCCCATTGACCTTAATCATAGGATATGGTAGCACCAGAAGGCACCTTACAGCATCTCCTGCCTTCCAGACATAATCTTCCTTGCCCCCATTGTGGAGAAAAGTCCAATTTCCTCCTGGTAGTCTGGATCAATCACTCCTCCTACTAATGTTATTCCTTCATTAGCCTGTTGGCTTAAGGGCAGTAGAAGCCCAAAGTGGCCAGGGGGAAGTCTTATCTTCCAGTTCAATGGAATGTTTGCTCTATCTCCTGACAAAAGCACTCCCCCCTTTGGAGCCAAAACATCCAGACCAGCAGAACGGAAGGTCGTGGGTACAGGAAGCAAAAATTTTCCTACTGGGTCACTAGGGGTGATAGTGAGTGGAATCACTCCCACTTCCACCCCTTGGTTCCTGGACCCATGAATTCTGGCTATAGGAGAAACAGTGCCATATAGTGTGTGCTGATTCAAAGCATATACTGCCTGCTGGAGAACCTAGCTTCAGCCCTCCAGAGTATTGCTACCTAATTGGCACTGTAACTGTGTCTTCAAGAGGCCATTCCATCATTCTATCAAGCCAGCTGCTTCTGAGTGTTGGGGAACATGGTAAGACCAGTGGATATCATGACCATGGGCCCACTGTCGCACTTTTTTGGCTGTGAAGTGAGTTCCTTGGTCAGAAGCAATGCTGTGAGGAATACCACGACAGTGGATAAGGCATTGTGTAAGTCCCTGGATGCTAGTTTTGGCAGAAGCATTACGTTCAGGAAAGGCAAATCCATAACCAGAATAAGTATCTATTCTTGTAAGGACAAAATGCTGTCCCTCCATGATGGAAGTGGCCCAATGTAGTCAACCTACCAGCAGGTTGCTGGCTGGTCACCGCGGAGAATAGCATCATATTGGGGGCTCAATGTTGGTGTCTGCTGTTGGCAAAGCTGGCACTCAGCAGCAGCTATAGCCAGATCAGCCTTGGTGACTGGAAGTCCATGCTGTCGAGCCCATGCATCACCTCCATTTCTGCCACCATAACCACTTTGTTCATGGGCCCATTGAGCAACAACAGGGATAGCTGGAGAAAGAGGCTGACTATCCACAGAATGAGTCATCTTTTCTACTTGATTATTAAACTCATCCTCTGCTGAGATCACCTTTTGATGAGCATTTACATGAAACATAAGTATCTTCACATCCTTTGACCATTCAGAGAGCTCTATCCACATACTTCTTCCCCAAATGTCTTTCTCACCAATTTTCCAGTCATGCCCCTTCCAAGTCCCTGACCATCCAGCCAAACCATTGGCTACAGCACATGAATCAGTATATAGTCGAACCTCTGGCCATTTCTCCTTCTAGGCAAAATGCACAAGCATGTGCACTGCCTGAAGTTCTGCCCACTGTGAAGACTTTCCTTCATCAATGTCCTTTAGGGTTGTTTCAGAAATAGGCTGTAATGCTTCAGCTGTCCACCTCTGGGTGGTGCCTACATAGCATACAGAACCATCAGTAAACCAGGCCCTAGCCTTCTCTTCCTCAGTCAACTGATCATAGGGCAAACCCCATGAAACCATAAGTGCATGTTTAAGCACAGGAGGCATTGTAACAGGAGTGGGAACCATAGGCATTTGGACAACCTCTTCATGCAGCTTGCTTGTGCCCTCAGGGCCTGCCTGGGCCCTGTCACATATGTACCACTTCCATTTGATAATAGACTGTTGCTGTGCACATGCTACTTTATGGTCTGGTGGGTCAGATAACACCCAGCTCATGATGGGCAGCTCAGGTCTCATGGTGACTTGGTGGCCCATTGTCAAACTTTCAGTTTCCACTAAGGCCCAATAGCAGGCTAAGAGCTGTCTCTCAAAAGGAGAATAGTTGTTTGCAGATGAAGGTAGAGCCTTGCTCCAAAATCCCAAGGGCCTCTGCTGTGATTCCCCTATGGGAGCCTGCCACAGACTCCAGACAGCATCTCTATCTGCCACTGATACCTCAAGCACCATTGGGTCTGCTGGATCTTATGGCCCTAGGGAAAGAGCACCCTGCACTGCAGCCTGGACGTGTTGAAGATCCTTTTCCTGTTCCAAGCCCAACTCAAAGTTTGCTGCCTTCTGAGTCACCTGATATATGGGTCTTAGTAACACACCCAGATGAGGAATGTGCTGCCTCCAGAATCCAAAAAGGCCCACTAAACAACGTGTGCTTCTTTATTGTTGGAGGGAGGGGCCAGGTGCAACAACTAATTCTTTACCTTAGAAGGAATGTCTCTGCATGATACACACCACTGAACCCCTAGAAACTTCACTGAGGTAGATGGCCCTTGAATTTTAGTTAGGTTTATTTCCCATCCTCTCATGTACATATGCTTTACCAACAAGTCTAGACTAGCTGCTACCTCTTGTTCACTGGGTCCAATCAGCATAACATCATCAATATAGTGGACCAGTGTGATATTTTGTGGAAGATTCAGGTGATCAAGATACCTTCTAACTAAGTTATGGCACAAGGCTGGAGAGTTAACATACCCTTGAGGTAAGACAGTAAAGGTATACTGTTGGCCTTGCCAGCTAAAAGCAAATTGCTTCTGGTGGTCCGTATGAACGAGTATTGAGAAGAATGCATTGGCCAGATCAATAGCTGCATACTAGGTACCAGGAGACATATTAATCTGCTCAAGTAAGGACACAACATCTGGTACAGCGGCTACAATTGGTGTCACTACTTGGTTGAGTTTTGATAGTCAACTGTCATTCTCCATGATCCATTTGTCTTTTGCACAGGCTACATTGGAGAGTTAAAAGAAGATGTGGTAGGAATAACCACCCCTGCATCTTTCAAATCCTTGATGGTGGCACTAATTTTGGCAATCCCTCCAGGGATGCAATACTGTTTTTGGTTCACTATTTTCCCTGGTAGAGGCAACACCAAAGGTTTCCATTTGGCCTTTCCAACCATAATAGCCCTCATTCCACAGGTCAGGGAACCAATGTGGGGATTCTGCCAATTCCTAATTATATCTATCCCAATTATACATTCTGGGAGTGGGGAAATAACCACAGGATGAGTTCTGTGACCCACTGGGCCCACTGTGAGTTGGACTTCAGCCAAAACTTCAGCCAAAACGCCATTTATCCCCTGACCTCCATAGGCCCCTACTTTAACCGGAGGGCCACAATGCTTTTTAGGGTCTCCTGGGATCAGTGTCAACTCAGAGCCAGTATCCAATAGGCCTTGAAAAGTCTGATTATTTCCTTTTCCCCACTGTACTGTTACCCTAGTAAAAGGCCTCAGGTCCCTCTGGGGAAGGACAGGGGGAAGGCAAACAGCATAACTCTTTGGTATTGTGACAAGGTCCTTCCTCACCAGAACATGGCCACCCCTTCATTCAAGGGGTTCTGGGTCTGTGAACTGTCTCAAGTCTGGAAACTGGTTAACTTTACAGGATTCGCTACTGCTGAAATCCAATATTGACTTCTTGTCATTTGTTCTAGAGCTTTTCTGCTTATACAGATCAAATAAAAACTTAGTAGGCTTCTTATGTATTTGGTTCCTAGGAACACTATGATTAATTAGCCAGTTCCAAAGATCATTTCAGGTCATGCCATTATAGGCATTGTTTTGCCTTTGCCGCCCATAATGATAACTAAGATAACTATGCTCATCTGGCCTTCGGCAATTCAGTGCTGCCACTTGACACCTCCCCTGAGGTCCTGTTAAACCTATCATGTGTACATTTAATTTATGCAAGCAAGCAACAACTTCTCCAACTGTAAGATCTGGCATAAGAAATAGAGCAAAAACAAAGCTCTTCAAATGTTCTGGTGTCTCTCTCAGTACTTTCCATTTTTTTTAATTTATTTTTTTATTTTTAAGGGATTCTACAATATAATGACACAGTTGTTTGCAGATAACATTGATGTTACTCAGTATGTCATACAATTAGGTAATTGGTGCATTTTGCAAGTATCTATGTCCAAAGTTTGAACAACCCAAGGTTCCCATAGACCAGTTGGAGAAGCTTGTATGCACAGCCATGTTGATCAATCAGGAGTCTAGACTATATTCCTGTAGTCTCATGATTCACCCCTATCTCTCCACAGCCCTTACAATCTACCATGCCTCCACTTCCGCAGTTTGTTCCCTGGGCTTTGGGAAAGGGGCACAAGTGGGTGAGAAGTAAACAGTCTAATTTCTTTGGAGTTGTCATTTTTGGACTCCAGTCTGTTCAGGTTGTTTCCCTTCATGGATTGACAGCTTTCCCAGTGATACCCTTTTTAGTCATACTATCAAAGCACAAGCTATTGGATGTACAGGCATTTAAGCAGTACCACTTATTATGTCAAGCTAAGCTGTGAGCATAGACACAGATGCTTGGATGGTATGCTAATCCGCAAACTGTGGTTTCTCCATAAAGGGTGACAAGTTCTTATTGTGGCTTAAAACATCACCTAACCACTAGAGGATATAAGCTTGTGGCATCCGCTGTGAGTTATTCCTCCAAGGAGAGAGCTAATAGCCAAATAGATTTGGGATATATATAGACACTTGGCTGCCACTGTTGCACAGTATCTCCAGGCTGTTGAGGTGTAGCTGATATTGACGGAGGAGTCTTGCTTGTCTCAGGGAGACCAATATTTTGCTGTATTGCTTTAGTGGCCTTTGGTAACGCTCTCTAGCATTTCAGAGGCCAGTTGTATGCTAGCAAGTGACGTCTCATAACATTTTTCATGCTCACACCAGGTCTTCGACAACAGGGACTTACTGCCTTTCTCCTTGCATATATCCCACTTATAGGCAAAAGGCCTTTATAATTTGGGGGGGGGGGTTTGAATCCCCTAGCCAACATCTCCTAGGCAGAATAATTCATTGCTGATGTCAGAGCTTTCCTGTAGTAATATATTTTGCTTAATTACACAACTTATAAACACTTTACTATTGAATTTGGCTCTAGATAGAGAAATATCCTTTCACAGTTCCTATGCCTATCAATCAGTTAATACGTTATGCCTGTTTTATAGGAAATTACCACTGTAACAATTGGCTCTAGTTTACAGTTAGGGAGTGGTTTCATTACCATCATGTTTTTCTTTTTCCTATAAAGGGGAGAGGTAGGAAGGTTTCTCAGTATCTGGAAGGTAAACTTCATTAGGGCCCATTATAAACAGTTAACCCCAATATTATTCAGAGAGATGCTCAGTGTCTGTGACTCAGGCAGTCTGAGGTTCCTCTTTCTTTAATGTTCAGATGGGTCAACCTCTCTGCTGGCATTTCCCAGTCCATCCTGCATAGCCATAAGTTGTATGTTTTCAGGCATTTAGATTGGTGATTTTTACCTGTGGGAACATAAAATTCTCCTCCCATTGTTAGTTTCAAGATCAGAAAAATTGAAAATTTATCAATAGGATTGGAACACAGAGTTTTCCATTTGTATCCCAGAAAGGATAGTACCCCACCTCCCACCTCCCTCTTTTTTTTTTTTGTTTTTATGTTTTGACCTATAGATGCCTAAGTTGTATTACACATACCCATAAACAGGAGCCAAGGCATAAGCTTTCATTAAATTTACCCAAACTGTTTCTCATTGACTGTATGCTACTTATTTGGGAAGGAAATTTAAGCTTAGTTCCTTTAAATTGTCCTACAAGTAAAAGAAAGTGTTATAATGTGATGTTGTGTAATTCAGAAAAAATATATAGGCCATTTGTATACCTTAACCCAATACAAATTATAAATAAAACAATTAACATTTTATATTCCCAATTAGTTCAATTGTATTACCATTTCCACCAAAACCTACACCTAAATTTAACTAATCTAAACAATTCACTAAGCCTTAAAATATCCTATACTTGGTGGATAAAGCTTGGGCAGAGTTGAGTACCTGCTAAATAAATTTTACCCAATAAACACTTTGCTCTTTAATGCTTTATGACTGGACTAAGACTTCTACTTATTTGGGAAGTAAAAATTTAAGCTTAATTCCTTTAAATTGTCCTACAAGTAAAAGAAAGTGTTACACTGTGATGTTGTGTATTTCAGAAAAATATAGAGACCAACCCAATACAAACTATAAATAAAACAACTAGCATTTTATATTCCCAGTTAGTTCAAATGTCAGTATCTAGCTCCTTTTTTTTTTTTTCCACAAGAATCCTTCATATAAAACCAATTTGCAAGCAGTTGTGCCCCAGCCCACACAGCCCAAGGCTCCCACCATCCAGCTGGAGGGGCTTGAATGTTCAATCAAGTTGATCAAATAAGTGTCCAGACTATATTGTCGTAGTTTTACCGTTCACCCCAATCGCAGCCCCTACAATATACCACTCCCCCTCTTCCACAGATTGTTCCTTAGGCTTAGAGATGGGGCACAGGTGGACAAGAAGCACAACAGTCTACTTTGTCTGGAGATGTCGTTTTGGACTCTAATCAGTTCTGGCTGTTTCCTTTCATGGGCTGACCGATTGCCCAGGGACAGGCTTTCAATCCTACTAATGAAGCACAAGCGATTAGATATATATGTATTTAAACATTGCTAGTTACTATGGTAGGTTACTTTGGTATAGACACAGATGTTTGGATGGTGTGTTAATCCCTGGATTACTTTTTTTTTCCCCTGAGAGAGATGACAAGGCCTTACTGTGGCATATAAATCTCCTAATCACTAGAAGGTATAAGCTTGTGGCGACATCCACGAGTTATTCCTCCAAGGAGAGAGCTAATAATCAAATAAAGTTGGGATATACAGACATATGGCTGCCACTGCTGCACAGTATCTCCAAGCAATTGGGGTGTAGCTGATGTTGGTGGAGGAGTTTTGCTTGACTCAAGGAGACCAACATTTGGTTTATTGGTTCAGTGGCCTTTGGTAACACTCTCTGGTATTCCAGAGACCAACTGTATACTTGTAAGTGCGATCTCGATACAATCCTCCCATGGTTACATCAGGTCATTGACAGCAGGGCGGACCTTACCACCTCTTTTCTTGCAGATATCCCAGTTTACAGGCAATAAGCCTTAACCTTTTTTGGGGGGGGGTTGCTTGGGTCCCCTGGCTAGCATCTCCTTGGCAGAATAATCCATTGCTGCTATCAGTGCTCTCTTGTATTAATTATATGAACTACTTAAAGAGACTTTAGTATTATATTTGTTTCTGAATAGACAATAATCCTTTTTACAGTTCCTATGTATATTAGTCAATTAAAGAAAGCAGTTTTTCCAGTTTTATAAGAGATTACTTCTATAACAGTCAGCTCTAATTTACCATTAAAGGATGACTTCATTACCACCCTGTTTTTCTTTGTTCTATGAAAAAGAGGTAAGGAGGTCTCTCGTATTGAAACTGTGCTGCACCTGGAAGGTAAAGTTCATTAGGACTCACTGTAAACAGATCTTATAAACTCAGTGAAAGGCATGTCCTCTGGGTCCTCATATTGTGGAGAATATGGTTTTACACTTTGAATCCACTTGAGCATGCCCATCTGCCTGACCCTCACAATCCCTTCATCAATACTAAGCCAAGGAATATCAGGCATCTCTAACTTGCTCTTAGTAGGCCATGTTTTAATAAATATGTGAGCCAACCATTCAAATAAACTTTTAACACCTTTTTTAACCACTCAAGCTTCCATGTTAAACCTAGAATTTCTACTCAGTGGGCTCATATCGATAAACTCAGTCTGATCCAATTTTATATTCCTTCCACCATTATCCCACACCCTTAAAATCCATTCCCACACATATTCCTTAGGCTTCTGCAGGAATGAATTGGCAAAATCATTAATATCTTTAGTGGTGTAGCGCACCTCCTCATGGACCACACTTTCTATCTCACCTTGAGGGGCTTGCTTAGCTTTGACTCTGGTTATAGGTATAGAGGCAACAATTGTTGGTCCCTGAGGGACATTAGCTCCCACTGGGAGGGGGAGATTAGCTTCCTCAGGCAAGGGTGGGGAGGAGGGATCTGCAGGGTGTGGATGCTCTGCTGAGGGTGGGGAGATTAATTCCTCAGATAAAGAAAATCCCTCAGAATCCGAGGGTTCAAAATCTTCATCATCCTGGTTCTCCCACACATCTCCATCCCAAGTTTCAGGGTTCGACCCTTTCCCCACCAGTTCTCTCACTTTGACAGCTGACACTCTTCATGGCTGGGAATTAAATTTACATTGTAAATCAGCCAAACGTGTAATAAGGGCTCCAGCTTGATTTTCTGACACTTTAGCTCTTTGGCTACTGGAGAGAATATGCTCTTCCAGAGCACACTTGGAAACTTTTAAACTGTTGTTTCAAATCTGGAGCTGGTTAATTTTATCACTGAGCTCCTTATTTTCCTCTATCACTTTATCCAGAGATGCTAGTAGCAACCAGGCAACATCATTATTTTCCTTATTTTTCTGCAATTTCTCAAATGTTTTATATATAGAGTCACTAAATTCCTTGCTTCTCACAAAAGGCAAGTTAGGTGAGTCAAATGGATCTATCTTCATAATTACATCAAATAGTCTGCACCAAGGATTATCATTCCTCTTCATGCCACCAGGAGATACTTCAGTAATTCTAGGCTTCATTGGGTTGGGGAGCTGGCTCCAGAAACTACCAATCCAAATAAAGAAATTCATCCTTTCAATTCTGTTTCTTTAAAACCACTCCTGGTACCAAAATCTGTATTAGCCAGAGTTCTCTAAAGAAACAGAAGCAACAGGATGAATATATGGCTACATATAATTTATTGACTTGCTCATGTGACAGAGTTCAAGGAGTCCAACAGTAGACACGCCACACTGGAGAGGCTGAGAATCCAGGGAACTGCTCAGTCCACAGGCTGGATGTCTCAGTAGTCCCAATCTGCTGCTGAAGGCCCTATGGATTCCAGGAGATCTGCCGGTCTCAGTACAGGCTGGGATGTGAAGGGTTGATTACAGCAGCAAGACAAACTCACCAGATGAGAGAGGCAAGCCACAGGAAAAAAAGGGACCAGCTCCCTCTGCCATGGCCTTTTATACTGCCTGCCGGCAGAAGGTAGTACCCATATTTGGGGTGGGCCATCTGGGTTGAGATGGTCCAATCTGAAGATCCTTTTTCTCTTATTTGTTCCTTAATCCAGTCAAGTTGACACCCAGGATTAACCATCACATATGTCATTATGCCTGTCAACTGATTTTGGCATTATGTAGATCTTGTAAGACTCCCAAACTGTGGAGATTTCATTGGAGTAGCTTCTGTCTCATGTCCACTGTGCACTAACTAAAAGCTGTTGCCTTGTCCCTTTGGCTCTTGAATTAATTCTGCCTAACTTCTTCAATGTTCCCTGAGCCTTAGCTGTAGAGTTTGCATTATAGATATATGAGATATGTTAGGCATCTCAAAATCACATATTCTCTTTAATTTACCAGTTGTGGAATATTCTTGTGGAAAGAATCTTCTCTGATGAAAGGCGAGAGGTACACTTGTCTGTGAATATAGGATTATATTTAGAATATAATCAGGATTTATGTTGGTCCATAAAAATGACAGAAGTAGGTAATTCTCTAGCATCTATGACCTTTCCAATCAGTTTTCTTATCTAAGTGTTACAGTAAGGCATGAATCCCTTCCTTTTCTAGGAGGCTTAAATCCAATAACATAGCTGTGGATAACCAGGAAAATAAAAGTGTCTCTAAGAAAAGAATAGTAACATGGCTGAGATGGACATTGGCAGAAGGAAACGCCCACATTTGCGGTGGGCCATCCAGGTTGAGGTGGTCCAATCCGAAGATCCTTTTTCTCTTATTTTTTCCTTAGTCCAGTCAAGTTGACACCCAGGAATAACCATCACAAGTCCACCCCTTAAATCCAATAACACAGCTGTGGATAACCAGGAAAATAAAAGTGTCTCTAAGACAGGAATAGTAATGTGGCTGAGATGGACATTGTGATTCATAGGCTTTATAGGTGGGTAGGATCATTGATTGTTTTATCTCCCTTGACAACTTGCATAGCTTCTGATACTGAGAGCTAGGTTTTAGGAAGAAGGCTTCTAGATCAGTTCCAGCTCATATGATACATGTATTTCTTGTGAGAGAAGCATGTCGTTTCTTCAGCAAATGGGTCTTAACTTCATGTTTTGAAGGCAATAAAGAGAAGTACACATACTCTGTGTTATTTTGGAAGTATCTTGGACTACCCTGACCATCAACTCAAAAAGCGTTTCCCTTGTACCATGATTTTTATATTATAGCCTTCAGCTATACTCATATTTATACACGTACAAACACACATGCATAGATAGATAGATAGATAGATAGATAGATAGATAGATAGATAGATAGATAAAATGTGCTTTTTTCACTAGGTATAAAACATAATATATTTTTTCTTTGCCTTTTCTCATCACCAATGCGTCATGTTTATTTTTTTCTTTCTTTCCTCAACACTTCTATGTCCCTCCTTTTTCCCTCCCCAGTTAAAGTGCCTCCATTTTCCCCTTGACAGCCACTCTATCCTACTAACTCCCTCTCCTGAGCTACATCTTCCACTATACCTAAATTGTTCCTTTCCAATTTCCTGTTATCTTTTATTATATCAGGATGTATACTCACATGTAAGGATTTGGAGCTAAGATCTACAAATGAGAGAGAACATAGGTAACTTGTTTTTCTGAGACTGTTACTTCACTAATTATAACAGTTTTTAGTTCCAACCATTTACCTGAAAATTTCATCTTTCTTTGCTGTTGAGTAGTACTCCATTGTGTAAATTTTTCACATTTTCAATCACCATTTATCATTGGAGGGATATTTAGCTAGTTTCCATTTCTTAGCTATTGTGAAAAGAGAAACAATTCGCATGGCTATGCCAAAAGTATGCTCTACTAGGTTGAGTCTGTTGGGTTTATGACAAAAAGTGGTATAATGGGAGGATTTGTAAAATTTATTTTTAGCTTTTTAAGAGTTTCCCACACTGATTTCCACTGGGGGTTGCATTGCTGATTGAAAAATCCCATCAGCAGTAGGTGAGGATTCCTCTTTCCCTGGATCCACACAAGCACTTGGTGTCATTTTTTTTTCTCTTGATATTAGCCATCCTGACTGGCATAAAATCTTACAGTACATTTGATATGTGTTTTCCTAATTGCTAAACATGGTGAAAACCTTTAAATATGTTTCTTAGTCATTTTTGTTTCTTCTTTTGAGAACTCACTCTTCACATCCATAGACCATCTTTTAATGAGGACACTTGTTTTCTTGCTTCTTTGTTTTTAGGGTTTTGCATATTGTGGACATTAATCCCTGTCAGATATGTAGCTGGAGAAGATTTTCTCTCACTATTTTTGTTTCCTCTGAACTCAGTATGTTGTTTCCTTTGCTGAACAGAAGGTATTTGTTTTTAGTTTAAATGGGGTCTCACTTGTCAAATGTTGACAGTAATTATGAAGGAACTGATTAGGGAATTGGACAGTACTTTTCTGCACCTGTATATAATGAAAGAATGTATATATTCATATATATATATATATATATATTCTTTCATATATATTTCATATATATGGAATATATTCATATATTTCATATATATGAATATATTTCATATATTTCATATATATATTATATATTTCATATATATATTTCATATATATTTCATATATATATTATATATATATATTATATATATATATGCATAGCTGAAGGGTATATAACAAAAGCAGTGCAATTAATAACATCAGGCACAGGACCCATGCCAACTTGTATAATTCAGATAGAGTATTTTCAGGGGGACTGGAACCATTGTAAGTGTGGTACAAATGCTCATATACTTCTTATGAGTTTTGGTCAAGGGAGTCTAAGAGACCCCAATAACTAGGGATATTGCCAGTGCTTTATTCAGTGCCTCTAAGAACTTTAAAGAACGACACTATTGTTGAATACAGAGCATATTTCCAACACAGAGAATATTTTGAACACAGAACTTGGAGAAATCTAGCTGACACTGATGTTGAAACCTCACTTTTGATAAGTTCAAATCTTAAAGTTTAATTTTCATTTCCCTAATCACTAAGAATGTTGAACTCTTTTATTAATATATTTTTATTTTCTAAATTTTATGTGTATGAATGTATTGCCTGCATTGTGGAAATACATCTATGTGATGCAATGTCCGTGAAGTTCACAAGATGGTATTGGATCTACTTGAGCTGGAATGATATACAGTTATTAGCTGCCATGTTGGTGCTGGGAACCAAACCCAAGTTCTTCTGCAAGAGCATCCAGTGTTCTTAAATACTGAGCCATCTGTCCAGCCCCAATTGAACTGGTTTTAAATATTTCTTAGTTATCTTTCTTTTTCTTTTGAGAATTCTATATTTAGATTGTTAGGACTTTTTAAATTGAGTCCTATGTTGTCTTGACACTTTGACTGTTTTATTTATTCTGGAAGTTAATCCTCTAGAAAATGTATACTTGACAAAGGTTCTCTCTGACTCTGTGATATTCCTCTTCCTATGATTGGTTGTTTTCTTTTTCTTTAGTTTAATAAGTTTTCACCTGTCAATTATTGGCCTTAATTCCTGAATGATTTAGAAAGTCCTTTATTGCATTTATATTTTGTAGATTACTGCTTATGTGTCTTCTAACAATTTTATCATTTCAAATTTCAGAAATTTCTTTGAACATTTGGAGTTGATTTCTGTGCAATGTGGTAGATATTGACATAACTTAATTCTTCCCCAGGTGGAGATCCAATTTTGCCAGCACAATTTGTAGAAGATGCTGTCTCTCTTCCATTGTGTATGCTTTGCATTTTTGTCAAATATCAGGTAGCTGTAGCTGTGTGCACTCATGCTTGTATCTTCTATTTTGTCAAACGAACATTTATAAGACTATTTGATTAAAAGATAATTGCTAGCTCGGCGTGGTGGCACACGCCTTTAATCCTAGCACTTGGGAGGCAGAGGCAGGTGGATCTTTGTGAGTTCAAGGCCAGCCTGGTCTACAGAGTGAGTTCCAGTACAGTGGGACTAAAAGGGAGACCTGTCTCAAAACAAAAAAAAAAAAAAAAAAAAAAAAAAGGGGGATTTAATTGCTTTGGGAGACAATGTGACTATTTTAGCAAATGATTTTCAATATCTGAAATTATTTGATATTCATTAAAATTGTATAAGATCACAATTTTAATTAGAAGTATTCTCTAATATGAGCCAGAAGGACATCTGTGTACAAGTGCTTGACTGGGTAAGGCTGAACTTGTATGGTGGAATACAGGAGGTCCAGGAGGTGGGAAGGGAGGTGGGGTAATGGGTAAGGAAATGTTCAAAAGCTCAATATTTTTTTAAAATATTCATGTTTAAATTTGGTAGGCTCACCATGCCTTACAACTCATTATTACTGATACAGTCGTCAGGCTCCTGCACTGGTTAGCTGTTGAAGCATCCTGCAATAACAGTCTTACTTCTGTTGCATAGTGATATTTTACTGAAAGTGTAGCTCTTCAAATTTCTGGATCACTGTATTTTGTGTGGATGATCCTAACGTAGCGATAACTAACCTTTCTAAATTGCTTTCGTACATGGAAAGTCACTAAGAAAATTATATTTTAATTGTTCTTCCAATGAAATGTCAGCAGGAAATGATGGATATATTCATTATTTTAATTGAGCTACTCCACAATGCAAATCATTTTCAACATTGCATGTTTTAAAGGTAAATATGAACAATGTTTCTTAATTTAAATTATACTTAAATCCTAGCATTGCTTCTTAATTGTAGGTTGTCTTGAACTTTCCACTCATTATTATTTGAAAGATTTAAATCCCAAGTTATCCCTAAATCTAGTTGCTCTTGCTTTTAAGGAGTTATATAATCTTTGAATTACCTTTTATGATAATTTTAATGTCTTTATTTTAAGAACTCCTACACTTTCCCCAGTTATGACAGTGAATATAAAGGGTCATTTCCTTCTAACATTGTCTATGAACTTTTGCTGCTGTAAATATGGAAATACATAAAATTATCAAATGCTGTAACTAAGGTGTGCTTCCAAAATCCCTCCTTTTTAAAACTTTATTTTCTTTTCATTCTGTTTTTGCAGACCATATCCCTATGAACTTCATTAAAAAAGGAAAATCAAGCAGGGTATGGTGGTACATGCATGTAATCCCAGTACTTCGTAGGCAGAGGCAAGCAGATCTTTTGAGTTCAAGGCCAGCCTGGTCTACAGAGCAAGCTCCAGGCCAGCTGGGACTAAAGGGAGACCCTGTCTCAAAATCTCAAATACAAAAAAAAAAGGGGGCAAATTCAGAAAGTGGAACTGAGGAACAAAGGAAAATAATTTCTCCCTTCAATTTGCAAGTATGTACCAGAAGCCCACCTTTGTATGTATATAGCGCCATGCACATTAACCCCGTTTCATGCATGTCATCTACAGTATAAATGATCAACCCACTTCCATAGCTTCACCCTGAGTCCCAAGATAGTAAATGGACACAGAATGTCTGACAGCCTTTCTAAGTAGTTTTAGAAAATGCTAAACTATTCTCTAGATCAATACCGACAGACTAGCTGTTTGTCCCAGGAGATTTTGAAATTTAGATTTAATTAAACTTAATGTTAAAAATGTACCTGAAGTCACATTAGATCTATCTCAAGTTCTCAATAGACACATGTATTATTTTATCCCTGAACCAATTTCTATTAAAACTGATGCTTTAGTATTTTCTAATGATTTTAACCATTAAAATTACAATTTTTAAAAGTTTATTTATTTACATGTGTATGTGTTGTGTGTGTGCACTTATGTACCGTTACAGAGGCCTGAAATGTTTGCCTACTGTTCTCTACCAATTCTCTGTCTATTATTTCAGAGTCTCTCGCATAACATGGAACTTGCATTTCTAACACAACAAACCTCAGTATTCTTTGTATTTCTACTCCCTTCATACCTGGATTCACAGCCATGTGCAGTATATTATCATTGTTGTGTGGTGCTTGGACCTGAACTCCAGTCTTCATGATTTGTGCATCCAGTATATGTAACTACTGAACTCTCTGAAGTACCAATCTCATACACTTTAATGTTTATTGTAGATCACATATTTTATCTTTCCTCATTTTCACCCATTTTGTTAACAACTTTTCAAAGCTTCTATTGATTTTACATACTTTTCTGTATAAACTCAAGTTTTTGGTCAGTCATTGCAGCAATTGTTGCCCTTTTATTTACTTACCTGTTTTTGAACCTTCCTTACTGACTTGAGTTTGTAATCCACCAATTTAACCAATATTTTCTGAAACCATATTCAGAACCAAACAATCGATGTGTTAGAGTTACACTGAACAGTAATTCAGAAGCAAGATCCATTACTATAGATTTTATTATGGTGAGTGGAAATAGATAATGACTACAAAATTAAATAAATATAAAGTAAGGTCTGCAGACATGGTTTCGTGTTTAGAGAATTTGCCAGTAAGCATGGAGACATGAGTTGAGATTGCCAAAAACCACATAAATGCCATGGGAGTATGACATACCCTCTGTATAGTAACCTTGGAGGATGAATACCACTGATCCCCAGAGCATGCTAGCTAGTGAGAATACCCAATTTGAAAGCTCTGGATTTAACTGAGAAGCTATGCCTCTGGGCAAGGTGGGAGAGTGATCTAATGTGATACTTGACACCAAGATTCATCAACACATTCATCCACACACTTATGTCCCAAAACATGCATAATATGCATACACACATATGAATATTATACGCATAAAAAGCAAAAGGATAAAAAGTAAGCAAAAGATGAAAACAAACAAGATTCATTTGCTTTGGGAACAGCTATGGTGATCAGCTCAAACCTTGTTGACTGTAGCAGACCACTGATAATTTTATAGCAGTAAGGAAATTTAATATCCAGAGGTCGAAGGACTCAAAGCTTCATCATCTGTGGAGGTGCTGTGATATGGTTACTAATTGGGATAAGATGGTTACTCATTGGTATGACACAGATATTAGATTAATAGAAATAATCTCTCTTTTTTTTTGGCTGATTCTAAGAAAATAGGGACATCCCAAACGTTGGTTAGTTTGCTGAGGCATGCCTGCTGATGAGTGATGTCATTGAATGATCCAACAGTCACGGATGACCAAGTGTCCCTTCAACCACAATCAGGTTTTCCCTTTGTTTTACAGACTAAAATTGTAGAAAAGAAGCAATAGGTGAGATTGTTGTGAGACAATTTTCTATTGATTTCACACATTTCTCCACCACAACATTTGAGCACAGGCATAGAAAGCTTTTATTACATCCTTCTAGATTAACCCCAAACTGTCCTTTGTCCATCCTTCTTAATAGCATGAGAGTCCCATGTTCTCCATGCTTCTAGGAATATGTATTTACTCCATATTCTCTTTCTTAGAATTCACCTAACCACATTTTTCCAAGTGTTCAATATTCCTTATCCTTTATAATAAATCCTGAATGCCTTGTTCTCTAAATGTCTTTCTGCTTGGATTCCCTTTGGATAAAAAGTTCTTATTTTGACACCTTACTGGCATGTCAGTGACACAGTATTCACCTCACCTCTAAAAACTCTGCAGGATTTATTACTTTATTTCTCTAGCATTCTACTTCCACTTACTATACATGGGCCTACTTACTTCCATCTCTGTCCTCAAGTATGTAAAGAAATTCCTGTCAGTAGAATGTAGTTTCCCAAACATGAAGAATAAAATCATTTTTGGATATTTATTTCCTATGCATGGTATTTCATGTTTGCTTTAGCTATAGGTTGGAAAACAGTGAGAAAAGACATTGATTTATTTATTTTTATATGTCCTATGGTAAATCTCCCAAAAGGCACTGCATAATGCCTCTAACAATATAGGAAATTAAATTATAAGTGAGATGAAATGTTAGCCAGAAATTTTATTTAAGTATATGTATCTAATTTTCTTAGTTATATGAATGTGAGCCATAAAACATTAAAATTAAAGAACATTTTAGAAAATATGATAAAATTAGTCCCAGTAATATTTATATTCCTAACAAATTAACTCAGAATGCTTGTAGTATTTTATACGTGATAACTAAATTGTGAGTGAAAGTGTTTATTGGAGAAATATATTCATTAAATTTTCACATTAAGTAAATTTTGTCTTTTTATACTTCTATGCTGTTTTGTGTATACACATATAAAAGAGAAATATATTATGAACACGTAGAGCTAAGAAGAAACAAACTTCATTTACTAACATCAAAATTCACTGAATACTAAATCTTAAGTAATATTTTAGGACTGGACACTGAAATATGTGCTTCACATATACACAGTTAATTATTGTGTAAGATATGTTTTTATATTGTAAAATATCCTGATGTTCTTCAGCTTTTATGTGCATCCTATATATGCACATGTGTTTGCAGGTGTCCACACCAGAAGCCAGAGGATAACATTGCTCTGTCACTCCCTACTTTGTTGCCTTAAGACAGAGCTTCTCACTTAACTTAGAACCATACGTTCCAGAAGGCCTCCTGTGTCCGCTCCACACAGCACCAGGGTGACAGATGCATGCAGCTGTGCATTCGTTGGGTTCTATAGATTTAATTTGTGTTTTCATGTTGTACACTGATTACTTTTACACACTAAGGCATCCCCCAGTCCTGTATTTTCAATTTTAAGACAGTATTTACCATTAGAAACCTGCGTTTTGACTCATTCTATCATATTCCCTTTCATATCATCATGGGCCATGAGGATTTTTACACCATTGAGTAAATATGATTGTTATCAGATAAAAATTTGACCCTGCCCCCTCCCCAGGCAAAACCTTCTGTAATTACTTGTGAATGTTCAGAATCTTTCAGAATTATGAAGGAAATGTGGCATAATTCATTAACATATTGTACATAAATAGAACTAATAGTTTATTTTTTCTCCAATTTTTTTTATTTTTATTTTTTTAACAATAAGTAATAAGTTATGTGTACAAGCATCCTTCATTTAAAACCAATTTGCAAGCAGTTGTGCCCAAACCCACACAGCCCAAGGCTCCCACCATCCAGCTGGAGGGGCTTGTATGTACAATCAAGTTGATCAAATAAGTGTCCAGTCTATATTGCTATAGTTTCACCATTCACCCCAATCACAGCCCTTACATTCTACCATGCCCACTCTTCTGCGGATCGTTTCCTGGGCTTAGAAAAGGGGCACTGGTGGATGAGAAGCAAAACAGTCTACTTTCTCTGGAAATGTCATTTTGGACTCCAATCAGTTCTGGCTGTTTCTTTCATGGGTTGACAGCTTGTCCAAGTATAACCTCTCAATCCTACTAATGAAGCACAAGCAATTAGATATATAGGTATTTAAACAGTACTAATTATTATGGTAAGTTACTTTGGTATAGACACAGATGTTTGGATGGTATGCTAATCCATGAGTAATATTTTTTTTTCTCTAAAAGATGTCAAGGTCTTACCGTGGCTTATAACTTATCCTAACCACTAGAGGATGTAAGCTTGTGGCATCAGCCATAAAGTATTCCTCCAAGGAGAGAGCTAATAGAAAATTATATTTGGGATATACAGACATATGGCTGCCACTGCTGCACAGTATTTCCAGGCAGGTGAGGTGTAGCTGATGCTGATGGAGGAGTCTTGCTTGACTCAAGGAGACCAATATTTGCTTTATTGGTTTAGTGGCCTTTTGTAACACTCTCTGGCATTCCAGGGACCAACTGTACACTTGCAAGTGCGATCTCAATACATCTTTCCCATGCTTGCATCAGGTTTTCGACAGCAAGGCCTTACCACCATTCTTCTTGCAGGTATCCCAGTTTACAGGCAAGAAGCCTTTACCTCTTGGGGGGGGGGGGCTGGATCCCCTGGCCAACATCTCCTTGGTAGAATAATCCATTGCTGATATCAAAGCTCTCCTGTATTAATATATTTTCCTTAAATGCACAGCTCAAAAAGACTTTAATATTATATTTGGCTCTGAATAGAGAATGATCCTTTTCACATTTCCTATGTCTATTAGTCAATTAAGGAAAGCAGTTATAACAGTTTTATAAGAGATTACCTCCATAACAGTCAGCTCTAAGTTATGGTTAGAGAATGATTTCATTACCATCATGTATTTCTTTGTTCTATGAAAAGGAGGTAAGAAGTTCTCTCATATTAAAACGTAGTGGCCCCTAGAAGATAAGGTTCATTAGGAGTCATTATAAACAGTTGTTACAAATATGATCCAAGAGATGTTTGATGTCTGTAGCAGTCTGAGGCTTTTCTTCCTTTTAATGCTTAGATGGGCCAATTTCTCTGCTGTTATTTCTTGGTACATCCTGCACAATGCAAAGCTGTATCTTTTCTTTCTCAGTCATTAAGTTGGTGATGTTTTGACCTGTGGGAACATACAAATCTTTTCCCATAGTTAGTTTTAAGATTTAAATTGAAAATTTGACAAAAAGTTTTAATATATAACTGTATCCCACCCCCCTTTTTTAATTTTAGGTTTTTCTTTTTTGACCCATGTGTCTCAAAAAGGCAGTTGTGGTACACATACCTATAGGCAGGAATCAAGGTGTAAATTTCATTAAATTTACCCAAGCTGTTTTGCGTGACTGTATGTTGTTAATTTGGGAAGCAAGCTTAATTCCTTAAGTTAAATTATCCTACAGGTTAAAGAGAATGTTACAAGATGATACTGTATAACACAGAAATTATAGAGAACGTTTGTATATGTTAATCCCAAGGTTATTGTTATACATATTTTAAGTAAAACAAATGTGGACAACAATTTATATTTCCACTTAACTTAGATGTATTACCATTTTTATTAAAACCTTTAAACTAATGTTGTTTAATACAGATATTTTTACTTTTACTGAGTCCTAAAATACCATGTAGTTTGTAGATAGAGTTTGGGCAAAATTGGACACTTGTTAAACTCACATCAATTAAATATACATTAATCGAATATAGACACGTGTCCCTCTCCCACCCCTCCCACCCCTCCAGTTTCACCATTTCAGTCAGTTTTTGATGCAGTCTTTCTGTTGTTCTTTCCAATATACATCCTTCTCCACAAGAAGTATTCACAACTGGGTTATTGACACTAGCATCCACAGATGAGGGATAGCATTCATTGTTTGTTTTTCTGGGACTGTGTTACTTCACTTAACATAATATCTTCTAGTTCCATCCATTTACCTGCAAAGTTCATGATGTTATCTTTCTTTACTGCTGCATAGAACTCCATTGTACGTGTACCACATTTTCTCTATCCACTCGTCAGTTGAGGGGCACTTGGGTTGGTTCCATATTTCTGCTATTGTGAACAGATCTGCAATAAATATAACTGTGCATGTATTTCTGCAGTAAGATGAGTCTTGTGGTTATATACCCATGAGTGGTATGACTGTGTCATATGGCAAGCTCATTTTGAGTTTTCCAAGGGTTCTCCACAATATTTTCCATAGTAGGTGTACAAGTTTACATTCCCACCAGCAATGGATGGGTGTTCCCCTTTCCCCACAACTTCTCCAGCACTTGGTATCATTTGTTTTTCTGATCCTAGCTAGTTTTATAGGAGTGAGATGATATCTTAAAGTGGTTTTAATTTGCATTTCCTTAATTATTAGTGATGTTGAACACTTTTTGAGATGTTTCTCAACCATCTCTAATTCCTCCTCTGTGAAGTCTCTATTCAGTTCTTTGCTCCATGTTTTGAGTGATTCATTTGTTTTCTTTCTTCTTTGTTTTTTGAGTAGTTTGTATACTCTGGAAATCAATGCTTTGTCAGATGTATCTGCAGTGAAAGTTTCCTCCCACTCTGTGGGTTTTCTCTTCATTTCCTTTATTGTTTCTTTTGATGTATAGAAGCTTTCGAGTTTAATGAGTTCCCATTTGTCAATTGTCAATCTTATTTCTTCTGCAGCTGCTGTCTGATTTAGCAAGTCTTTTCCTACACCTGTGTCTTGAAGTCTGCTGCTAAGTTTTTCTTCTATAGCCCCTAGAGTTTTGGGTTTCACGTTGAGGTCTTTGATCCATCTGGAATTGACTTTTGTACAGGGCGAGAGGTAGGGGTTTAATTTCATTCATCTACAAGTGGTGATCCAGTTTTGCCAACACAGAACTAATAGTTTATTAACCATGCTATACGCTAAATTAAAAAGATCTAGAACTATAATGATATACAATATTAAATTGTAAGAATCTTATAAAGGAATGTATGCTGTTCTTTTGCAGGAAAGCAAAATTATTTAAGAATATAAACGTTCGGAATGAATACCATAGACCCCTGTTTGACAATCAATATATTCTTTAAAAACAGAAGGCAGAACAACTTATTTAATATCTACGTACAGAATAGTAAAATCCAAGCATATCTTTATATTACCAACTTTGTTTTCACTAAAATAATGAATTCATTGGTACTACTTTTGGTATTTGAATATTTAGTAATGTATCCTAAGTTTACATCACAAATTGCTGACTTGAAAAACTCAATTACATATTTGTAACTAGGAACACATTCTTATTGTGAAAGTTTAGTCCTATCTCTGAATACAACCACAAATTCCTCTGACAAATTAATTTTGCAAAAAAAAAAAGTCTACACTTGTACATTTCATTATATGTGTACCCTGTGTAATGTTTCAGTCAGGCTAAACATATCTCTCAGTATGCCAACTGGTTCAATAAAGTCACAATTATATCGGGGTAACCAACCACTTTGTCATTGGATTGGGGACTTGCTCGACTGGAATTAATACACACTTAGTAATAGAAACCTGGTAAGGAGCTTATGGCTAGGGTAGCTCATGGGCCCAACTGGAGTTCACTGCTACTGTTTACCGAAATGGATAGCTAATTTAACTGCAGCCCTCATCCTCGAGTAGTGGAGTTCCTTTCACAGAGGTAGATGGTTAATGTAAAGATTAATATCTGGTCAAAATGTTGAGCAGATTTAATTGTTGAACACTCATCTCTAGGCATGATTTAACTGTCTTCTTCCCAAGAGTTAGGGACTATCAGCAAAAAGGGGGCAGAGGTAATGTCAGAGTTAGAGGATAGGGAAGAGTGGCCCAAAGCACTGATATGAAGATACAGCATTGCCCTTAAAAGTGTGAATAAGCCTGGCATGGTGACACGTGCCTTTAATCCTAGCACTCAGGAGGCAGAGGCAGGCAGAACTTTGTGAGATCAAGGCCAGCCTGGTTTACAGAGAGAGTTCCAGGATAGCTAGGGCTACAGGGAGACACTGTCTCAAAAAGAACAAAAACAACAAAAAAGTGTAAATAAAAAGCAGGCCAAGATGGTGACTCCCTTTGGCATTTCCTCCTTGATAGAGAAGTTGTCCACCAGGCTCCATCCCTTCCTGAGGAACTATTGGCTGTTAACTTTCTAGCCAAGTGGGTATCAGTTTCTTCAGTGGTATAGCTGCAAGTGCGCTAAATTGCAGGAGGAGTTCATACTGAAAATATGGGGGAAATAGCTGTAATGTGGAGGGTAAATATTCTGATATATTTTAAGCCTGTAGAAAACTGTCAAAAACCCACATTGATCCCCTTATAAATTATGTATTGCTTTATTTTATTTTAGGTGAAAACGTGTTTTGCCTGCATGTGAATATATGCTATGGAATTCCCAAGGTGGACAGAAGAGGGCATAGGATTCCCTGGAAGTGGAACAACATATGATTCTTAGGTACCATGTAGAGGCTAGAAACCAACAGAACTTGGGTCCTCTGCAAGACCAGCCTGTGCTTTTAAATACTAAACCATGTATTCAGCCCTTGTTTTATTTATTTGTAGTAAAAACAAAATCATTTCTGCTCACCTTTTCAATATGCACAGTACATAATTCTATCTCTCTTTGAATCATGTGGTAAAATGGAGCTTATATGCAGGGCCAAGGAACTGTAGGGCAATATAACTATGAAAATATTTTAAAATGAAAAAATAGGGGCTGGAGAGACGGTTCAGTGGTTAGGAGCATCGACTACTCTTGCAGAAGACCCAGGTTTGATAACCAACACCCACAAGGCAGCTAAGAACCATCTTTAACTTCAGTTCCAGGGGAATCCAACGCACTCTTCTGATGTCTGCTGCATTGCACGACATGAGTGCACCAACCTACATGCAGACAGTACACTCATACACATAAAAAAATAATAAATTTAAAAAAAAATAAAAATTAAAATGAAAGAATGTTAGCATATTAGGACAATATGGTTTAATGTTCAGTAGACAATCTCTGCTTTAAGAACTTTCTTGTAAGCTGGAAATACTGGTAAAATTGCAGGAAAATGTTTAAAGCTTGAAGAGGTCAACAACCAAAAATTCCTGATCCAAAACTATTTCTTAACTATTTTTCAACACTTGTCAAAGAACTTCATTTTTTAAAAAATATTTTGGTTTGTTTAATAACTTGTATTATTAAACAAATTATGCACATTATTTGTGGTGGGTGGGGTTGTACATGTTGTAAAAGCAAACACCACTACACTCAGCTTAAAGACAGTTCTTAGCCACCATGTGGGTGCTGGGAATAGAACCCGGGTCCTCTGGGAGAGCAGTCAGTGCTCTTAACTGCTGAGCCATCTCTCCAGGCCCACATTTGACATATTCATAAGAAGAAGTATATTCCCTCCTTTAAATTATTAATGTAATTAGACTGTATAACCAAGGTTTTAAAATTTCAGCTAATTCCAAAGAAAATCATTGACTTTCAGATATATTCAATGTTAATATAATAAACTTTACCTTTTAAATTACTCCATTACTTAATTTATTATTTAGCAAATATTTATTCTTAAAGCATAAGAATATATTTACCTCTTATCTGAGTAACTTAAGTGAGAATTATCAAGAAAAAGGCAGGAGGGAAGGGAGAGTCCATTGTTCTGTCCCTTAAAGCATATCCTTCACAATCTGGAGATTACAGTGTCTAAAGAAATTATGCACTGTAGGTTGAAAACACTAGAAATTATTTAAAATAATTAAATAAGAACTTTGTTATTTAAGTTAGTTTACTCTCATAATATACGTATCACTATTGTATTAGGTGTTAGGTTACTCTCATAATATGCATGTCGTTATTGCATCATTGGGCATATTTTGTCAAGTCTCTAATGGCTATTATAACTCACATGATTCACACCTGAGGGAGGTGGATGATTACCTTTCTCTGCCAGTAGCACATATAATGCCTTCTACTACTATACAATGAAATCTCTACAGCAACAATGAAGCTTCAGTGTCACTCTAAGTTTGATATATCCTGGCCTACCGTTTTGATCTTTCGTTTTCTTTTCTATTGCCATTATCCTTTTCATCCCCTAAAGGACATACTGCCATGTATTAAGGATCTTTACCATTCAACCTCCTATGAGATAAGAGTGTAAGATATTATCCAAATCACCCCATGTATTTAGATCTCTTTCAGTCAGTCTAACTTCAAAACAAACTGTACACCTAGCCCCTAATTTTCCTATGTTTCTTTGGTTTCTATCATTCCCCCTTCTAAACCTAAACCTCCTGAACTTCCTATCTAAAACCATAATATTGCTGGGCTTGAAGGCACACACCATTAATCCCAGTACTCAGTAGGTAGAGGCAGGCAGATCTCTGAGTTCAAGGCCAGCCTGGTCTACATAGCAAGTTCCAAGCCAGCTGGGACTAAAGGGAGACCCTGTCTTAAAAGGACAAAAATAATAATAATATTAATCACTAATCCCATTATGATTTCTTCTTTCTCTTATTTTCTCTACTCATTCACAGAATAATTAATATATTATCTCAGTGAATATGTTGGGGTACAGTTACTTATCAAAACAGTTGGTACTTGAGGGGTTTGTATACTGTAGTCAGAGTCTTTATTTTTCTTGTGATTTTATTGTTAGATAGTGACTTTTCACAGATAGAACTCAACTTTCAGGGGAGTTCTGGTGATAGTCTCCTATCCTGAACATCTAGCCTTTTGTGGATACTGCAAAACACCTCTATTTGGAAGAAGGGGACCTGAAATATAAAGAAAAATAAAAATGTACCCAATCATCTAACCCCTGATGGGCACATCCCAGCACAGAAATAAAAGTAATATAAAAAATCAAAACAACCTCTATCCTCCAAATTATTAATCCCATAGTAACCACCAATGAAAGAGACTTAGTGAAATTCTAGACTGAGAAATGCAAAGAACAACTATAATTATATTCGATGAAGTCAAAGAATGCATGAATACATTCCTGAATTAATTTGGAGAGGCTGCAAACAGCAAAATGAATAAGGATCAGTTGAATATATAAAAATAACATTCAATAAAGAGATAGAAGGACCCAGTAAAAAAACACACTGAAAGGATGGGAATAAAAAAGAGCAGTAAGTAGATATTTTCAGTATAAACTCATAAATAGAATGGATCCTGGGGAAGACAGAGGACCAATATATCCAAGAAGTTAAAGTACTGAATTATTTAGTCCAAGAAAGAATGCTTTGGACATTATTCTTTGAAATATTATGAAAAGACAAATAATCTTTTAATTTTGAGAATAAAGGAAAACATTGAAAATATTTTAATAAAATAATAGAAATTATTGCACATGCATATTGACTCACACTCCTGATAGCTAGGAAAGTGCCAAATGTGTTGGGCGTTACAGGCTCTCCAAAAGCGTGGCCTTTTGGAAATCTCTAAGCCTGGCTCGAGTCTCGCTGACTGTCCCCTGCCTAGCGAATAACTTCAGCATAGAAGTTATGTAAACCACTGTAACCACAACGGTCCCTATGACCACAAGCTGAAGAGGGGAGGAAGAAAGAGGGGAGTTCTGATAGGCTCAGAGGTACTTCCCTACTGTGGACAGCTCGCGATCAGTACCTGTCTCCCATTAAGTTCTATGGAGTAATCATTACATGCAGTCTGCGTGCTCCCTGGGCCTTTGAGACAATTGGCTGCCCATTTGGCACCATGGAAACCTCTTTGTGGTTTTTGCCTTTATAACTGCTGTGTTGCCCACAATAAACGAGACCTTGCTTGACTTGGCTCCCTGCTGCGTATGATTGTCTAGGGAACAGGGAGGCTGGAGAACAGACAGGCGGATGCACCTGACCCTCCTCGATCTAGCCTGTCTAGCGGGCCTGGGACTGGCTAAGACCCCCGGTGCAACCCCCGCACTAATGGACAAATTATCACACATAAACCCAATAGAATTTTTTTAACTGTGAAGAAAAAAAAAATTGACAGAAAATAAATCAAATTGGAAAAACAATTAACCCAGAACCAGAAAGTCAAATGTTACATGTTCTATCTCATACTACCGCTGCATTTTGAAACTAATATTCTTAGTGTGGAGTGTCTATTGAGGGCAAGAAGCTTGAAAAGGAATATTGGAGGGAGAAGATAAAAAGAAGAGGCTTTTTTTTTTCCTGCTTGGATTTATTTTCAGCTCCACATAACCTCAGTCCCCTGAGAAGAAGAGGGAAATAAGTTGACAAATTGTGTTGATCAAATTAGATTTATGGAACATTGTCTTAATTTCTAATTGATGTAGGAGGTCCCAACCCAAGGTGCACAATACAATACCATACCTGAGCAGGGAACATGGGCCATGTAAGAAAACCAGGTGATCCTTAGCAGAATGTGAACTAGCAAGCAATATCCTTCAATGTCTCCTTCTACCTGGTTCCTAGATTTTTATTTTTTTTTTATTCTTTTTTATGTATTAATGTACTGTCTGCATGTAGGTTTGTGCACCCATGTCATGCAATGCCATGGAGTTAAGAAGAGGGTCTTATATTCCCCTGGAACTGGAGTTAAAGACAGTTCTCACCCAAGCCATGTGGGTGCTAGGGGATCGAACCTGGGTCTTCTGCAAGAGCAGTCAGTACTCTTAACTGCTAGGCCATCTCTCCAGCCTCATCAGTAACCTTTATACCAACAACAAGCAACTGAAGAAGGAATACAAGGAGACCTTCCCACTCATAATAACCTCAAATAACATAAAATACCTAGGAACAAACCTTACCAAAGACACCAAAGATCTCTACAAAACATTTTTTAAACCCCTGAAGAAGAAAATTGAAGAAGACATGAGAAGATGGAAAGACCTCTCATGCTCATGGATTGGAAAAATTAATATAGAAAAATGTCCATTCTACCCAAATTAATATACATATTCAATGCAACCCCACTTTAAATTCCCAAGAGTTTCTTCATAGGCTTGGAAAAAAAAGTCCTTAATTTCATTTGGAAAAACAAAAGACACCAAATAGCCAAAGCAACCCTGAGTGAAAAGAGCAATGGGAAGGGATTCTTTTTACCAGACTTCAAACTATACTACAGGGCTATAGTCATAAAAACAGCCTGGTACTGGCACATAAACAGACCTGTTAACCAATGTATCAAAACTGAAGACCCAAACTTGAGCACATACAATTTCAGCCACCTCATATTTGACAAGGGGGCCAAAAAAAGACAAAATGGAGGAAAGACAGCATCTTCAGCAAGTGGTGTTGGCAAAACTGGATCACCACTTGTAGAAGAATAAAGTTAACCCCCTACCTGTCACTCTGTACAAAAGTCAATTCCAGATGGATCAAAGATCTCAACGTGAAACCCAAAAGTGTGTAGGTGATAGAAGAAAAAGTTGGCAGCAGCCTACAAGACATTTTTTATAGGAAAAGACTTCCTAAATCAGACATCAGCTGTGTAGGAAATAAGATTGACAAATAACCAATGGGGTCTCATTAAACTCAAAAGCTTCTGTAGATCAAAAGAAACAATCAAGGAAGTGAAGAGAAAACCTACAGAGTGGGAGGAAACCTTCACCACAGATACATCTGACAAAGCATTGATTTACAGAGTATATAAACTACTGAAATAAAAAAAGAAGAAAGAAAGCAAATAACTCATTCAAAAGATGGAGCAAAGAGCAGTACAGAGACGACTTCACAAGTGAGGAATTGAAGATGGCTGACATCTTAAAAAGTGTTCAATGTCTCTAATAATTAAGGAAATGCAAATTAAAACCACTTTAAGACATCAGTATCATCTCACCCAATAAGACTGGTTAGGATCAAGTAAACGAATGATACCAAGTGCTGGAGAGGTTGCAGGGAAAGGGGAACACTCATCCACTGCTGGAGGGAATGTAAACTTGTACAGCCACTATAGAAAGCACTGTCGAGAACCCTTGGAAGACTCAAAATGAGTTTGCCACCTGACCCAGTCATGCCACTCCTGTGGTAAGACTCATCTTACCTCAGAGATTATTGATATTATATTATTATCAATATCAGAGATATTGATATTATTATTATTAATAATAACATATACCATGTTTATTGCAGCTCTCTTCACAATAGTGAAGAGCTGGAACCAACCCAAGTACCCCTCAAGTGAGGAGTGGATAGAGAAAATGTGGTACATTTACACAGTGGAGTTCTATGTAGCAGTAAAGAAAGATGATATCATGAACTTTGCAGGTAAATGGATGGAACTAGAAGTTATCATGTTAAGTGAAGTGACACAGTCCCAGGGAAAAAAAAGACAAATGGTATCCCTCATCTGTGTATGCTAGCTCCAATTACCTAGTTGTAAGCCAAACTGAAAAACATTAATGTGATCTGAAAACAACTGTGCTCTTATATTGTAAATCCTTTAAAAGGTTCTAGAACTAAGTTACCAGTTGTTTTCAGAGTTAGGAAGTTTTGGTATATGGATGAAGTATATGTATGTATATTTTAGAGTAATATAAGATCAAAGGAATGCAGAAAAAACTAGTTTGTCATGACATTATGTCTAACCACAGTATTTATTTTATGGGAATGCTTCTTAGTATTTCTTATACAAGGCTGTTTGAGCTATTGTCTAAGCATTTTCTAAAATATTATGAAGTAGTTAAAAGTATCAGGTTGGTGTAGCAGCCTTTCTGGATGCTTAATCACAATACTTAATACCCTTACCAGTTTGGCTGAGGTTCTTAAGGAATAACTTTGTTCCTTGCCCTCAGAGGTCAACTAAGTCCCAGGGGACTATGCATGGTGGCATGTCTTGAAATGTCCTGCAAATGTGAGTCACCAATCTTCCTGTGCAGGGAGGTCTTGCAGATCCACTAATGGGACTTCAGCCAGTGTTCAGTCTATAAAGAGGAAGTCTGCTCATGCTTCAAAAGGGAAGCCTGGTCTAGCAAGACCTGACTTTGTCCTTGAGTGGATGGAAGTGGTGATTGAAAAGCCAAAAGGAGACATGGGCCCCCCCCCCAGAACCTGAGTGACCCTTGAGGATCAGATCCTCAACTGACCTTCAGAAAACAAAAACCTTGGTTAATCTGGGTTAACTCTGTGGCCTTAAACTTACAAAAGGAAAGTATAACCAGAAATAAATAAATAGTAAGGCCTGAGAAATTGTACTTCAGATATAAAACTTGAGAACTTAGTAAAAAGACACAAGAGCACAGTTGGTTTGCTGGTCTTACTGGCAAGTGCAGCTACCCTGTGGCTTCTGCTGTTTTTGTCATCCTTCAAAGACGTGAGAAGACACAGCTTTTCAACCTTCCAATATGGACTGAAGATTCTCTCCAAGAATCATCCAAACCTTCAGTGCAAGATGAGGACTGCTGAGACAGCCAGTTTATGGACTGAGCTACTACTGGTGTTTCCACTTCTTCAGAGAATAGATTGCCATTGTTGGACTACCTAGGCTGTATCATGGAGACCAGTACAGGAAGACAGGATGCGGTGCTTACTGGACCTCATTTGGTGACCATGGGAAGGAAAAACCCCAGCGTGGAACACAGGGCAGAACTGATGGTCGTTTGGACTTGTCAACGAGGAGACTTCAAACATAACATCTTTCAGCGTAATAAAAAAAAAAATCATAAGCTGAAGATGCTAAAACCTATAATATATGTGGCATGTATAGGTACATATTTTGGACTGATGCATATTGGAGGGAATAACAACAACAACAACAACAACAGAAAAGAGTGCGTCAAAAACTGACTGAAATAGTGAACGTCTGCTCAACACAGTTAACTTCTGCATTGAGAATTTTGAGAGAGACTGAAAAAAATATAAAAAAACATTTTTGACAGAATGTGTGAGCTTTGGTGGGGTGGGAGGGTAGGGAGAGAGACATGGGTCTAGATTTTATTTGTAATGTAATATTTTATGAAATGTACAGAGCTTCAATAAAACATTGGCAAAAGAGAGAGAGAGAGAGAGAGAGAGAGAGAGAGAGAGAGAGTAGGGATACTATGAGTCCCCTTACCTTAGCTGTGCTTTAACTCAGGAGTTTGTATGTCAAAAACACACAATACCTGGGAGTCAGTGGAGTTACTGGTCTCTAGGCATTTATCTCACAGACTCACAGAATGAAAACATCCTGGTCCCCTACTCTTTTTGTCTTTTGTTTTGCTTTCTGTTGTCATCACCCTTTTCACCTCCCAAAGATCATAACCTGCCCTGGATTAACGATCTCTATCACTCAGTCTCCTGTGAGGTAAGACTAAGATATTATCCAAATAATCACATATCTTTAGATCCATTTCAGTCTACCTTCAAAACAAATTCGCATATTCAGCCCCAACTAGTTCTTAGATAATAGCATAATAATTATGGAAGTACTGATCCAAACAAAAGTATAAGATTTTTAGGGGGACTAATTCTTATGTGTGACTCCAATGTTTGGGGTATGGGGTGAAACTATTTTTAAATAATTGTATTTCATGATGATTAATGGTATGAAAAAAATCATAGCAGATATTTTTAACATTTTATGTGATCGAAACATTAAAAGCAATAGGCATGTGTTATAGAGTCAGTCACAAGTTGCCTATAATGGAAGGAGAAGCTTACACACTGTCTTACTTCTACTGTATAATGAGAGTAGCACATTGATATTGCTCTAATTATAAACTAAAGTTTTTTTTTTTATTCTCAGTTATATCGTTTCTAAAATTGACATGACAATAGTGGTCATTAAATGTAATAATGAGAGGACATTTCTATTCTGGAATTTTGATTTTTGGGAGTAAGCAAAGGGTAAAATGGGCAAAATAAGACTTACCAGAGACTGGTCTTGTTATGGAAAGAGTGAAAGGGGGAGATGTTTAGGGAAATATACATAACTGTAGTTAGATTGAACAACCAAACTTCAGAGACTATTACACATCACAACGTTCACAATCCTTGCTGATTCATCATGTTATTGAAGCATGAAAACACACTACATATTGAGGGGTTCTAAAATATTAAACACTGTGAGTTAAATAGAGCATTGTTAATTAACGAGATTTAGCTTAAATACAATGTGGATAGGTTTCTCAGAATAAGGTGAAGTATATCATGAACATACATATCTGTTGAACTAAATCTGGAATGAATAAATAAAGAGAAACATAGAGTCTGCCTTGATTTCAGTATCTGGCATATGGGTTTGAAACTTCATTGAGTCACCAAACTATTCTAGAAATATATTTTCTCACTTGCATAAATCCTATCATAGTATTGCTTGGTCAGACTCAAATACAACACTAAAAGATTTCCTTGTGGGAGAAGATGTTTTTTTGAATTTTAAGCTATTTAACTTACTCAGATGCAGGACATAGAATAGAAAACTTTGTGTGTGTGTGTGTGTGTGTGTGTGTGTGTGTGTGTGTGTGTGTGTGTTTATGATAGAGAGCAGGAGAAGGAGAGAGAGAGAGAGAGAGAGAGAGAGAGAGAGAGAGAGAGAGAGAGAAAGAGAGAGAGACTTCAATTGAGAGCTTTAACATTCAGTAGGATTTGTAAATCAGATTATTATGTTCAAAGAGATAAAGTTTGATTACTGTATTAGGATTTCCCATTACCAATATTTGGCATTTTTCACTATGTTTATAAGAATAATAAAAAAATAGAATATCAAAGAATAACAATGCTGTGAGTATTTTGTTGCATTCATAACATGAGTGAGAAGGTGAATTTCTTCTTCAAGAAGATTTTTTATGATTCCAACTTCTTAATAGACACTATATTGTCATGAATATTTTACAATGTCAGAGTCTCAATGTCATCTATATAACTATTTCCTTGGAAATAGCATATGCCGTAACCTGCTACTCTGAGCTTCTTTATAAAACGTCTAATGAAATATTCATTCAGTTTCACATTTTAGAAAAGATCACAGTAGGTAACCTTAACATAAAATACATTGAGTTTTATAAAGTTTCTGTTGTACTTTGAGGATCTCCGATTAATTATAAGATAGGTATTAGTGGACCAGAGATCTGGGCAGCATCCTTCAGGTGTCCCAGACTCATACAAGCACATTAAAATTATCTATGGAGCAAGACGTTTCTTGGCACAAGGCTATATCTTAGAGGATAAATGATGAAGTAAAATAAGAACATATTCAACACTGGATTATATTAGACATCCTTGCAAATTGCTTTGGTACTTTAAACAGTGAAGTAGGTTGGGACAATTAGCTTAACTACCAATAAAATCAATTTCATGTGCATTCCTTCTTTCTTTAAAGTCAAAAGATTTATTCAGTATTTCATATTTCCTATGCATGGATTCAGGAATTGTGATTAGCACATGATTGTCTTCATTATGCTTATATTCCAGTGAGGGAAGTGGATAATAACTTCATGATAATAAAATATAATATCAGCTACTGATAAATACTGTGGAGAATATCTGTTAGCATACAAAGTAGAATGGCAGGAAATTCTGCTCAAATAAAATATTAATTTAATATCTTACAGCAGACAGTATGAATAGACTACTGGGTGCATGTTAAAGTATCAAAAGGCATTGGGTATTTGCTTCATCGTTAGGATTTATCATCATTAGAAAATGCTAAGAAAAATGTTAATTTCTTTAAAATTTATTTTTAGACTGCTACTCATAATATTAATGAGAATGCAAATCAGGTTTAAAACATATTGATGGTGATGGAAATATAGTATAGCCATTAAATGTATTAGTTGCCCTAGCAAAAGACCTATGTTTGGTTCCCAGCACCATGACAGGACCTCACAACAGTCTGTAACTCCAGTCCCAGAGGCTCCAGCATCATGTTCAGCCTCCCCAAGTATTGCATGAATGTGATATGCTTACATAAATGCAGGAAAAACACTCATAGGCATAAAATACAAGTAAATCCAAAAATTATTACAAAGAAATATTCATTATATCCTGCTTAAGTCAGATAAAATTTAACTCATCAAATATGTATCATTTCTTTATGAAAAAATTTCAAAATATTCTGTTCTTTCTTTTTATATAATTTTATTTTATGAATTTTTGGCTCCACGCTGTGCCTGTAGAGACCGAAGGAGGTGCTGGATCCCATGGAAATGGAGTTATGGATGAGTGTAACCACCATGTGGGTACTGGGACCAATCCCAGCTTCTCTGGAAAAGCAATTGGTGCTCTTAACTGCTGAGCTGTCTCTCCAACCTTTTACAATTTTTGAAATGTTATCTGCAGTGACTGTACCATGTAGCAGTATATCATAACTTATTACTCACATCTACCTGTGTCTTAGGAGTCACCAAGTCAATCTTTCCCCATATTCCCTATGATGGTTTGAATGAGAAATGGTCCCCATGGGCTCATGTGCTGAACGCTTTGGTCTCCAGTTTTTGTCACTGTGTGGGAAGTCTGTGGAACCTTTAAAAGACCACAGAATTGCATCACTCGGGGTGGACTTGGAAGCTTTCTAGTCTTACACTCTCCCTCCTCTCTCACTCTTCTTTTTGTGGGTAGATGGAAACATGATTAGCTAGCTTCCTGTTCCTCCTCCTCCTGTTGACTCTACATTGGTGGATGATATTTTTCTTCAAACATAAGCTAAATAAACTCTTTTTTCTCTAAGTCATTTGGTTATTGTGTTTATCAGAGCAACACAAAAGTAACTATTTACTTTGCTACACTAAAATCAACCCCATAAAACTGAATATTCTAAAATATGTTAATAGTTGACAGTGACTACAAATAATGTTTTCTCAGTTCATAAATATCAAATGATTCTTAAGCAAAGGTTAAAGAACAATAGCCAATAATAAGGGTTTAAAAAGGCAAAGTTTTGTTACAACATCTTTGAGCACTATTATTTATAAGTAGTTTGTATTTTGTATTAGTGAGAAGTATGTTTAATTCCTAGAGAAATATGCATTTAAAGCATTTCACAATTATGTTAATAAAAGATTAACATGAAGGAATGAAAGTATCAAGTTATTCAAAGCAATTCAGAAGACTTTTTCAAATTTAAAATTAATCTGTGCCAAAGTATCTACAAAGACTACTAAATATCATATCCAAAATGAAATACCAAGGATTTAACAGTATTTATTGCATTAACTCTGTTCCTTGGTAATTCAAAATTCGGCTTATCTTTTCGAATATCCATTCTCCAAAGACCACCTGAGAAAAAAAAGTTAGGTACATGTCAGCATTTGAAAGGAAGAAAAGACAAAAGCAAGCATGAGAATGAAAATCACTGTGTATGAGACCTGGATTGAGAAAAGAGACATGAAAAGACAGGGACAATTTGAGAAATTGACAGAATTAGGCCAAGAGAGGGAAATGGATGAGTGGTTATGAGCAAAGTACTAGGACATGTCAAAGCAACAAATTCTTTTACAGTAAATTTAGAAACAATTAAGAAAACTTACATCTTAAAATTATACAGAAGGGGAAACCAATTCAACCACTTACAAGTACAATGAAAGGGGTAATTCAGACTACTATCAAAATTTTTATTTTAGGCACATATTACTAAATGGGTTTCAATATACCCTCAGGTAATTAGGTGCTTATATACCACCACATGAGTAGATGTATACCCTAGAGAAATCAGTAGAATACTGTAATGATAATGATCAGAAGAAAGAAGAATACCCAGTGTCTTCCACAGAGATTTTGTTGGTTTGTCTCTATAAATCTGCATTAAAGTGCCTGGAAAAAGTATCTAAAAGGACAAAAAAGAGGTGCTGGACTGTGCAAAAGAAGCTCTAAGAAATCTTTCTTTTTGTGAAACTGAAAGACTGTCACTAAAAATGCTCTAAAGAGAGTTGGTAAAACCAGGCAATAGTAACTACCAGCAAGAATCCATCCTTTGAGATGATGGAAACAGAAGAGATTCAGGTGGAGAGGTGTGGTGGTTTGAATGAGAGTGTCCCTGCATAGGCTTTAAGTATTCAGAGATTTTTGTCTCCAGTTGGTGGCACTGTTCTTGGAGGTCTTAGAAGGTGTGGCCATGCTGGAGGAAAGACGTCATTGGGGGCAGGCTTAGTGAGTTTAACAAGCCTTGTGGTCTCCAGTCTCTCTCTCTCTGCTTCCTGTGCTCTTTGCGAGATGTGACCCTACGCTTGCTGCTCCAGCCCAGGCCAACATGCTTCCTGCCACAATGGACTCTTAATTCCCTTGTAACCATCAATCATAAGCTCAAATAAACTCTTCCTTTTATAAGTTCCCTTGATCATGGTGGATTTATCACAGCAACAGAAAAGCGACTAAGACAAGAGATAAACACTGGTTGTTTGTGTATAGTTGTTATGTGGTTTATTTTGGTTGCTACACCTTTGGAGACATGAAAGATGAAGCTATTTAAAAGGAGAGAGAGAAAATAATATTAAATAATCAGACACTTGGCGTGGTGGCTCACGCCTTTAATCCTAACACTCAGGAGGCAGAGAAAGGTAGATCTTTGTGAGTTCGAGGCCAGCCTGGTCTACAGAGCGAGTTCCAGGACAGATGGGGCTGCAGGGAGACCCTGTCTCAAAAAAGACTAAAAAAAAAAATATCTGTACAAATTAATGGAATTTGGCTGATAGTCAAGGTAGAAAGATATATAATAAAAAGTTTAAATGGGGGTGGAGGGCTGGAGAGAAGAACAGCAGTAAAGAATACTGGCTGCCCCAGCCATACCACTTCTAGGCATGTACCCTCAAGACTCACCCCACTGCAGAGATACGTGCACAGCCATTTTTATTTCAGCTCTCTTCACAATAGCAAGGAGGTGGAACCAACCCAAATGCCCCTCAACTGATGAGTGGATAGAGAAAATGTGGTACATCTACACAATGGAGTTCTATGCAGCAGTAAAGAAAGATGACATCATGAGCTTTACAGGAAAATGGCTGGAGCTAGAAGACATCATGCTGAGTGAAGTAACACAGTCCCAGAAAAACAAATGACAAATGATATCCCTCATCTGTGGATGCTAGTGCCAATCACCTAGTTGTAAGTATTTCTTGTGCATGGCCCCTTGAGCTTTTGTCCAAGCATTTGGGAGTGATGCATATTGGAAACAACAACAACAACAGCAACAACAACAGAAAGGACTGCATCAAAAACTGACTAAAACAGTGAACTTCTACTCAAAACAGTCAACTGCCACATGGAGAATATTGAGAAAGACTGAGAAAGAGATGAAAATCATGTTTTGCAGAATACATGAGCTCTGGTGGGGTGGGGGCATAGGGTGGGGAACGCATGTCTAGATTTGATAATCTTGTACAAAATATATATTTTAAAAAATAATTAAAAAATACAAATTAAAAAAAAAAAGAAATGAGCCCTCATTTGTGGATGCTAACACCAAATCCTCAGATGAAAGGCAAGCTGAACAACATTATTGTTATTTTTCTGTTTTTCTGAAAGCAACTACGTTGTTATAATGTAAATCTCTTAACACACTCTAGAATCGATCCACCACTTACTTTCAGGCTCTGCAATAACTGTATATGAGTGGAAAGTATGTATTCATATTTTAGAGTAATATAAAATTAAAGGAGGAAAATGTGAATTCCCAAACATAAAAAAAAGACTGAGAGAAAGATGCAGGATAATTATTGGCTGAGTGCATGATCTGGGGTGGGATGTGGGGAAGGAAAGGGGATTACGTCTAAACTGAACTGAGAAATGATGTCTGAAATACACAAAACATCAACAAAAGCACTATTAAAAGAAAAAAAAAAAAGAATACTGGTTGCTTTCTCAGAGGACACAGGTTTGACTCCCAGCACCCACCTGGTAGCTGTCAGTTACTCCAATTCTAGGAGATCCAATGCCCCCTTCTGACGTTCATGGACATTGCATAAGACAGGTACACTTATATCCATTCAGGCAGAAGGCAATTTAAGATAATTTTAAAATGCCCTATTGTCTCCATGTCACATTTAAACATGAAAACACCTATTGAATCAGTCCTTATCGTTAGAAATCAGCATATACATTAATTACCGTTATGCCTGTGGATTTTGGATAGTTATTAGAAGAAAAAGATGAGAAGTTAAATATCAGGTACCTCAGAATTAATAGAAAATATAGTGTTTGGGGAGAATTTCTTCACTACATTGATTTAGTCTATGAAGAGCACATAATTTTTTTAATTTTATTTATTTCTGTATGTTTATGAATGTACTGTCTGCATGCAGGTTTGTGCACCCGTGTCGTGCAATGCCGCGGAGGTCAGAAGAGGGTGTTGGATTCCTCTGGAACTGGAGTTCTCCTGGAATTGGAGTTTCAGACGGTTCTCGGCCGCCATGTGGGTGCTGGGGATCGAACCCGGGTCCTCTGTAAGAGCGGTCGGCGCTCTTAACCGCTAGGCCATCTCTCCAGCCCCAAGAGTACATATTTTAAACTAAAGGATCTGAAATATGCCCCAACTGACTTAAATGATTTCACTAATTAAAAACATTTAAAAAGTCTTTATACATCATTGTTTTGATATTCCGTTGAATGGAGAGATCATCTTTAAGGTTTGAACACCTTCCAAATACTTTTTTCACTCTGTTTTATAATATGTGACTCTTTAGAAAGATTTTTAGAATTTAGTTATTCAACACTCTTTGATTCTTTTATTCTCTTCAATCGAGTAATTGCTATTTATGCCAAACGTGAAGCTTACAATTCTCTATATGGAAATATGCCCTTGAATTTTCCGTCTGAACTCCTTTACTTTCATTTTTATTATGTTGTCAGATGTATTCAGTAGAAAATTGTGATTGAAGCTGCAAACATGTGACTTATGAACAGTTTAAAATATGTTTAAAGTAAATTTAAATACCTCAGGTATGTAAAATAACAATTTTCCAAAACTTATCAGATACATCTTAGAAAACGTATTTGCTTTTGAAAAGAATTCATAAGTAAGACACATGCTTGTCACACAATTTACTTTCTTTTACAACATGATAGGCTTTGTCAGTAGGAAGAAAGAACATAATTCATCTTGATTCTAGGAAAGCAGTTTCTTCTCTTCCAAATAAAACATTTTCTCCTCCTTTGACAGCCCTGAACATGTTTTAGATAATGTTATTGCTGTTTAAATACTTTGCTGGTCAGGAATTTAAACACAACGATTAGCAAACTGTAATTTAGTATTGATTCAGGGGTTGCTTTTGCAGTTGTTCTGCCAATTCTTTCCTGATATAATCTAATACTAGCAGAACCTGGAAAATAGAATTTTAAGTCTCAAATGTACAATAGTTGACTGAAATTTTAGTGTAAAAATGATATTAACAAAGAACGAGTAGGGAGTCTTTGAGTTCTCTTACTTTAGATGATCTTTAACTCAGGAGTCAGTATGTCAAATGCTCACACACAACACCTGGGGGTCAGAGGAGTCAGTTATCTCTAGGTATTTATCTAACAGATTCAACGAATGAATTTTTTTTTAACTTTTTAAAAAATTTATTTATTTTTGTATGTGTATGAATGTACTGTCTGCATGTAGGTTTGTGCACCCATGTCGTGCAATGCCGCAGAGGTCAAAAGAGGGTCTCGGACTCCCCTGGAACTGGAGTTATCCTGGAATTGGAGTTACAGACAGTTCTTAGTTGCCATGTGGGTGCTGAGGATTAAACCCCGGTCCTCTACAAGAGCAGTCGGTGCTCTTAACCGCTAGACTATCTCTTCAGCCCCCAAAGAATAAATTTCATGGACACAGAAGGATGTTTAGAGAAGTATTTTATTAAAGATTCATAGGTGAGAATTTAAGAGAAAGAAGGCAGAGCTCCAGTAAAGCAGGACCAAGTTTCCATTTCTGCTTCATTTTATCAGCTACAGCTTCCAGACAGTGATTGTCCTTCAGGGGAAAGTAGATTAAGAAAAACAAACAAAACAAACAAAAACAGAGATGTTCTTTCTGGAATCCCTGGTACCTGCCAAGGAAGAACCAAAGACACCTCAGTCTCCTGGCCAAGGACAAGGCACTGTCTAGGTCCTTTCTCTAAACTGCCTGACTGCTTTGTACCTCCTGCCCTTATAAACATGATAAATAGTTTTGAGAACCACTTTGGTAATCAGTAAAGGCAGATTCCGTACCAAACTTCTATTTGGAGCTGTGATCTGCTGCTCCAGACGTGTCTGTACATGTATGTGTACATGTACTTGGTACGTGTGTGCTCTCTCTGTGTTTGACTTGGTTAATATCCATTTATGCATGTGTCTCTTTCATTTGATGGGCCACTCTTAGAAAGTGGATAATGAAATACCTGAATTTCCAACATATTATGGAACATTTAAATAGGTGGAATATGAATGTGCATTTGAAATTTCATATCTAAGCCTCTATAAAGAGGGCATATATTACTGCTTCATGTACTTAATGAATACTTCCTAGTCATTAGCGATGTGTCTGTATACACAAGCAGATTGTGTACGAGAGATATCCACATCTCCTGGTGCTTATAGTTAACTAGGCAAGAAAGACTCTATTCTAAAACATTAATGGGTTCTACAGGAGAAAGTTGAATAACGCCAAACAAAACTGGTATTAAGATGGTGAAATTACAGTGTTGAGTAGTTAGATAAATCAAAGAACAATTTGTCTGAAAGAGAATACATGTTCCAAGAGGAAGAAACAGCAAATACAAGAAAACATGTAATATGAGAATGAGTCAGACATTGCAAGGAAAGTAAATGGGTTAAAAAAATAAACACTATGTGATATATAAAGGAAAAGAAAGATTACATGACATTAGAGATATCAGATACCCTGGAGGACATATTCCAGGACACGCAGGCATCTACATTTGAATCAAAGTATATTCTGAATACAAATAGAAACATAACTGTGAAAAGGCTTTTCACTATTTCTGTTGTATTCACTTTCAAAATCCTTACCATGGTTTGTTAAAGAGACTTCTTAATAGGAAATCAAACTAATTCTGAGCTATTTGCAAGAATCTAGTTGGCTAGAAATGAGAGAAACGAAGACACAGTACATTCCATATGTGCCATGTTGGCTGAGCTCATCCATTCTGATAATTGATTGGAGAAAATATGAGGATGATAAGTCAGACCTGATATAATAAACATCAGGGTTGAGCCACCATATACATGTGAATAATTAAAAGGATTTGGCCTTTCCCGAATCAGTGTAATCACCTTCTAAATCAAGACAGTACTTAGAGCTAAAGACAAGATTTATTTAACTTATGAAAGGAAAATGATATTTAGGGTGATTACATGCTATTTCCTCAGCTCCAGAAAGGATCTATTACATTTTAAAAGGATTTAATTTTATGTATGGAAGTGTTTTGCTGACCTCTATGCATGTGTACCTGTGGCATATATAGTGATATTAGGGCCAGAAGAAGGTGAAGGTACCACAATGAGGGAGCTAGCAATTAAACGCAGATCATCTGCAAGAGCTCTAAGTGCTCTTAACCACCGGCCTATGTCTCCAACTTTGTATAATATTATCTTTAAGTGTATAATAATGTGAAGAGCATAGAACAGGTGTGGGCAGTTTTTAATAGTTGGAATAATTTGCAGAAAAATTTCCAACCCATTATTTTATAATCCATTTAAGATAATCTTGTTCATTTTTATTTTTCACGATAAATTTAATTGGCAATTAAACAAAAAATTTAATTCTAGATAAAACCAGAAAGAAAACCCAACATCAATAGTTTATTTACAGTCATGTTTAATAACTAATATAAATCTATAATTTTATAACAACTGTCATAATTTCAATACTAAATAGTTTTAGTATGTTATCATTTTCTTTCAATATATCCTACTCTCCATTACATTTAGTGGTACTGAAAATCATTTTAGTTTTCAATTAGGTTGCCAAAATCTAGATATTAAATTTATCTTTAAAATGGGACAGTCCATAAAAGTATCGACAACAAAATATTGAAGAAAAATGTAGGCTGGAGTTATTCCACTAGATTTCAAGGCTGATTACAAAGTTATATAGAATGACACCATAGAACATAAGAAAAGAAGCAGGAAAGAAATTAGAGATGATAAATTTTCTTGTAATTTAACCAGTAAATATATTTGGCTTAATTATAACTAGTTATAATTAATTATTGCTTAATTATAACTAGTTATAATTAATTTCTTATAATTTAACCAGTAAATATATTTTGCTTAATTATAACTAGTTTGCTTAATTATAACTAGATTTATGTGATATGTTGGAGAAAATATGATTTTTATTGAGTTATGATACATTAATTCATCATTATGGAACATCATATATCTTAAATTGTGCCTCAATATACATAAACATAATTTCAATTTAAATGTAAAACTACACAACTTCTAGAATAAAACATGGGAGAATGTTTTAATTTTATAGGAGTTTGAAATATTTTACTATAAAATTAATAATGTCATCCAAAAGAAAATAATACATCTTTCCCAGTTGTAAACCTTGTGAATAATAATAATAATCTTTCTGGAAAGATCTACCCATTGGTGAAATCAGTATATGAATATGCTAGGGGGTAATCAAAAGTTTTCTAATTAGAATTAATGGATGCTCCATAGGAGGAAAGTCATGCTTGGTGCTATAAACCTCACTAGATGAGGAAATAACAGGCCCTTCTGACACTTTCACCAAGGAAGCATGGTCTCAACCTTCTTTCTAGAAACTTAAATCAGTTCATATCTTTTTCTTCCTCAAAGACTTTTCTCTATGCAGTGGGTGACAGTTACTAGGGACTCACAGCTGGCCAATGTGTAGAGAAGAAGTGAATGTGGAGTGTTGGACCCTAGGACATCTATATCATAATGTACTCCCATTCCACTGATGCCCGTAGGTGTCAGGAAGTATTATAGAAGAGAAGGTAGAAAGATAGTGAGAGCCCAAATCAGGGAAGATTGCTGTATGGTCTTCTAGATATGAAAGGTCCATTGCACTCATGAATTCACACAGCTGATTGGGTTGCTGGCAACCTGCACAAAATCAAGTCACTCTACACACCTACCTGAACAGGGAAGGGACTCATGAGGCCCCATCCCTAGCTGAGAAGCCACTGGGACATGATAGTTGCTGCGGTTGGTTGCTCTGGGGAGGCTCCCCATGCTCCAGTGGATGGCAACCTATATCCATGCACAAATGTATACCACCAATTGGATTCAGTGGGTTATACACAAAGGCAAAGGTGAAAAATTGAGAGGAAGATGAGGAGCGTGGAAGAAGTAGGGAGGAGGAAGAAGAAAAACTGATCTAAATACATTGTATTCATGTATGAAATTACAAACAATAAATTCAAAATTAAAATAAAGAGGATATGCATGATAAAATCACCATTCAATTGATGTGAAATGTAAACATATTACCTCCATGAATTCGAGTTTCTATAACTAAATAGCACAGAGTACATGGACTATATTCTATGTGTGAGCAGTTGTAGATCTCTGAAGTAGCCTCCATCTTGCAAAACGAAACTTCTTTGATGAGTGGTGTACCGTATACTTCTCCCTCAAATAACAGTGCCACTTCTGCAGCAACAGAGGCATTTTGCTCTGTCACTCTTTATGGTTATTTAGGGCTTAGGGCTCCATTGGACAATTGATTTTTCTCCCTAGCAGCTTGCACAGTATCCTCTAGAGCTATGACAGCCATCAGGGAGGGTTCCAGGTCAGTTATTTTGCCATTTCTCCAAGCCCTGTGACCAAACTATGTCCTGTCTTTAGCATTAGAGTCTTATCTTCAAATTCAGTAAGATAACTAAGGGCTCCAGCAATAGCCTGTGTTGTCTGAGGAATCTAATGGGCTACCCTACAGCGTAATTGTACAACCATTCAAAAAGAGGACTACTTGCCATACAACCCCCATTCTTACAAGATATGTATATTTTTTGGGGGGGTGTAGCACAGTTCCTCCTGGGTTCCCATGCCACCTAAGCTCCATTTATCTCTCTTGTTCCTCCTTTTAATCCATCCTCCCTCCTCCTTTCCCAGTCCAAGAACCCCTATTATCTCTACCCTCCCCACGTATAACACCTGCCTCTCCCATGCCTTTCCTGAGTTCCCTCCTCCTCGCACCCTTGGTTCCCTGACAAATAACACCTCCCCTCCCAATCTACCTATAACACCTCCATCCCCTTTCCCAGCAGAACATTCTCACTTTCTGCACAGAGCCCCCTGGTAACATTTGTTCTCTATTGCCCTCCTCTTTCAAGCTTTTTCCTTTCCCTTTACTTCCATGTTTCCTTTGCATTTTTCTTGGCTCCTGCTGATGCATCAGGATATATACTCACATATAAGAGATTTGTGCTAAAATCCACAAATGTGGAAGAGTGTACGTCAGTTTCTTTTCTAAGTTTGTATTACTTCACTTAGTACAACAGTTTCTACTTCCATCCATTTACCTGAATAACTTCATCTTTTCTAACTGCTGAGTGGACATCTGTTAAGAAAATTAACCACAGTTTCATTATGCATTTGTAAGTTGAGAGAAATTTATGTTATTTCCATTTCTTAGCAATCATAAAAACAGCAACAACAAACAGATATACAAGTACCTCTACAGTAGGAATATGTCCTTTGGATTTATGCCAAGGAATAATATACATGAAACATGTGGTAGATTCATTTTTATATTTTAAGAGTTCTCCACAGTGCTTTCTATAATGGCTGTAAGAGTTTGCAATCCCACCAATAGTGAACAAACGAGCATTCCCCTTTTTGCACAGTCTCACCAATATTTGGTTTCCTTCCTTCTCTTGGTCTTAGCCAGTGTGATTGGGGAAAGATGGAATCTTAAATTGTTTTCTTTCCGTGTTTCTTTAAATACTAAGGATGTTGAACAATTTTTAGGGTATTCTTAGTTTTATTTCTTCATTTGAGAAATTTCTGTTCAGATCCATACCCCATCTTTTAATTTTTGTCATTTATTTTCTTGTTTATTTTTTGAGTTAACTGTGTATTATGAATACTAATTCTCTGTCAGATATGTAGCAGGTGAAAATTTTCTACAACTCTGTTTTTCCCCTTCACATCTTTGGTTCTTTCTTGTGGGTGGTAAAAGCTCTGTAGTTTAATAAATTTCCACCTGCTGATTTTTGGCCTTAATATCTGGGCAACTGATGCTGATTTAGAAAGATCTTTCCTAAATCTATAGGATAATGCCTACATTTTCTATCAGCATTTCAGAGCTTCAAGTTTTATGCTGATGTCTTCGATCAATTTGGAGTTGGTTTTTGTTTAAGGTGAAAGATTAGAGTCAATTTCATTCTTCTACAGGTGGTGATCCAGTTTCAGCAGCACAATTTATGAAGATGCTATCTTTCCTCCATTATGTATTCCTTCCACCTTTGTCAAATATCAGGTGACTAAATTTTCAGACACTCATGTTTGGGTTTTCTATTGTGTCCCTTTGATCTACGTCTATTTTTGTGTCCTTAACACAGTTTTTATGGCTATAGTTCTGAAATGTAATCTGAGATCTGGTATGCTTATAATAAGCATTATGCTTATTGCCAAAGATTTATTTGGCTATCTGGGGTCTTTCGTGATTCTATATGAATTTTAAGATGGAGTTTTATAGTCCTATTAACAAAGTGGTGGATCTTTTGATTGGCATTGCATTGAATCTATATGTTGCTTATGATAAGGTATTCATTTTCACAATATTAATTCTACCAATTCTTGAGCCAGGTAGGTCCATTCATCTTCTTTCTTTAAAGATTTGACATTTTTATTGTAGAGATCTTTAGAGATCTTTATTTTTTGGTTAACTTTATGCCTGAATATTTTATTATGGGAGGGGGTTACTGTGAATGGGAAGATTTCCTTGAATGCTTCTTCTGTTGGCTTGTTATTGGTATATAGATAGGCTACTGATTTTGTAACCTGCCATATTACTGAAAATATTAATCATCTCTAGGAGGTTTCTGGTGGAATGTTTTGGATCTCTTATATATAATATCACATTATCTGGAAAAAGTGGTAATTTTACCTCTTCTTTTCCAATTAGTATGCCTTTAATGTCCATCTCTTGCTTTATTGCTCTTGCAAGAGTTTCAAATACTGTATTAAAAAGGAGTGGAGACAGTACTTATCTGGTTCCTGATTTTGAAGGAAATGCTTCCAGTTTTTCTCTGTTTAGAATGGTGTTGTCTGGGTCTGGAGAGATGGCCTAGTGGTTAAGAGCACCGACTGCTCTTGCAAGGAACCTGGTTTGATTCCCAGCACCCACATGGTGGCTAAGAACCTTCTTTAACTCCAGTTCCAGGGGAATCTGACACCCTCTTCTGACCTCCACAGCATTGCATGACAGGGGTGCACAAAGCTACATGCAGACAGTACATTCATGCACATAAAATAATATAAATAAATAAATAAATAAATAAATAAATAAATAAATAAAATTAGAATGATGTTGGCTCTGGATTTGTTGTGTACAGCTTTAATCATATTGAGGTATGTTTTCTGCATGAATACATTTTAGATTCTGTCAATGCCCTTTTCTGCATCTATTGAGATAACCAAATGATTTTTGTCTTTAAGTCCACTTGTGTGTTTCCTGACTTATATAGATTGAACTATACCTCTGGAATAAAGCTGACTTACCTTGTTGGATGATCTCCTTGATGTGTTTCTGTAGATGGTTTGTGAATATTTTTTGAAAATCTTTTCATCTATGTTCATTAGGAATGTGGACCTATACTTTTTGTTGTGTCTTTACCTGGTTTTGGTAACAGAGTGATGCTGCCTTCATAGGAGTTTGGGAATTCTTCCTCTGTGTCTATCTTTTGAATAATGTAAGAATTGTTTGAATTCTTTGAATGCCTGGTAGAATTAAGCTGTGACTCCATCTGGGCATGGGCTTTTCTTAGTCAGAAAGTTTTGTATTACAGCTTCAATTTCCTTATTTATCATGGGTCTAATTATGTTGTTGATCTCTTCTAGGTTTAACTTTGGTGGTTTTCATGGCTTGAGAATTCAGCCATTTCTTTTAGATTTTCAAATTTACTAGAGTAGGCCAGCCATGGTGGCATGTGCCTATAATCCCAGCACTTGGGAGACAGAGGCACATGGATCTCTGTGAGTTCAAGGTCATCTTGGTCTACATAGTGAGTTCTAGGCCAGCTGGGAAGACCCTGTCACAAAAAGACCAAAAAATTTACAATGTTCTGAATTTTTTGTGTCTTTTCTGATGTTTCCACTTTCATCTCTGATTTTATTAATTTAGATGTTCTCTTACTTTCTTTTGGTTAGCGGTGCCAATGGTCTGTCTATCTTGTTTAACTTTTCAAAGACCTGCTCTTCGGTTTATTAATTATTTTATTTTCTTTGTTTTTATTTCCTTGATTCCTTGCTTGATTTTTGTTGTTTCTCCTTGCCTACTAGGTTTTGTTCTTGATTATCCAGAGTCTTGATTTGTGCTGTTAAATCATTTATTTGTGCGCTTTCTTGCTTTTAATGTAGTCACTTAGAGCTATAAATTTCCTTCTCAGAATTGTTCTTAAAGTGTTCCGGAGGTTTGGCTTAATCATAAGGACTACAAATGCATAGAAAAAATTCATGAAATTTGTAATAGTAGCCCCTCCATTCAACCCCTCAAGGCAGCTGATGAGATTACTAGCTCACCTGCCTTGGGAATTTTTCCTTATAATTCTAAAAAGAAAAGAAAAGAAATGTCCAAAAGTTTCCTTTTGGGTCCATTCTTAAATCATTTTATGAATAAGATCCCCCCGAGGGGATGCTCTTTCTCTGCATTTCACTAAGATAATAAAGAAATATTTTTCATTCTTGAATTGGAGAAGAGTTGTAAATAAAAAAAGCTGTGTCCTCTCTTAACCTGACTCATGATGTTATGGGTCATGGGACACAGGGGATGAGTTTGGGTGCAATGGAGGTTGAAAATCTGAGTTATATAATTACTCAGACTTTCCTGAGACAAAAGCTTCATCATCTGAAACAATGAAAGTTAAATGGGCCATGGATAAGCTGGCTCATATGATCTATTAGAGTCAGGTGGTTATCACTGGCTGAGGTTGATCACAATCAATTTCAGGGACTGGAAGACATTAGAAGAAGGACAGACATAATTCAGATAAGTAGGGATTTCCATGACAGTATTTGATGACCAGCTCAGTGGAATGATAGGACCCTCTTCACAGGAAAGATAAAAAAAAAGTAGATTCATCAGGGATGGCAGGACTCACAGATGATTTGCGTGGCATGACTGAGCCCCACAGCCAGTCACAATCTTTACAAGATAAGAGAGGTTCTGCTGAATAATAACAACTTAGAACAACACATAGAGAGGTTTTGATGTCACTGAAACACTCAAGAGTGGAAAAAAGGAAAATTATTCAAAAGGATCATTTGAAGTCAAATATGTCAAAATTTGAGTTGCTAGAAGAAAAAAAAAATAATGGAAACAAAGCTTTTTTTATTCTGAGTCTCTGGAATGCTTTAATGCTTGAGAAATATTTTCCCAAAGATGAGAAAGACACAGAAAATGGGACTGCCATGGAGGGGGATATTTTTACAATAATAATTCCTTATTTTTTCTTTATTTCCTTCTTTGTTTCTTGTTTCCTCCTTCCTTCCTCTCTCCCTCCCTCCCTCCCTCCCTTCCTTCCTTCCTTCCTTCTTTTCTGCCTTCATTTCTTCCTTCCTTCCTTCCATCTGACCTTCATTTCTTTCTATTTACTTGAGGTAGGGTCTCCTTGTACTTATTGTTCTCCTAGAAGTCCACATGTATATCAGGCTAGCCTCCATCTCACAGAGATCTACATGCCTCTGGCTCCAGAGTGCTGAGATTAAAGGTTTGTGATATTATACCCAGCATGCACTGGGAATAATTTATTGTAGTGAGTCTTAACTACTAATACTACTGAGAAAAACTGACATGCTGTGGTATAGTGTGCCCACCCTCAGACATATAATGGAAGAATGTGGGACATGTTACTTCATCCAAGGCTCATCCATCAGTGTTAAAGAGACATAAGTAAGATAAGACACAAATGAGGGGATAGTGCAGTGTGTACCTATTACAACTTAGTTGGAAAATTCCCTCCTAAAGGGAAGACAGAGATTTGTAAATAAGAAAGTTTATGAAATTTATAAGAATAAGAATGAAAAATTAAAATCTTGCAAGCCTCTGCAAAAGTTTCCAGAAGCCACAAACAATGTCTGGGAAGTGGAGACTCTTGCCGAGAGAGTTCAATATAAATAACATGTTCCTGGAGCATCCCCATGGAGCCTTTGATGTTCTACTATCATTGCAACTTAACACTCCAATCTCAGCTTCTCAACTTCCTTTCAAGATTTTCACTTGTTTACATGCATTTACCAATTCCTTGATTTCAAATACAACAATGTTCAGGGATAACACTAAGGTAAACACACTGATTGATGTAGCTCTGTTTGTACTCGGTCAATATCTTTATCCTAAAGAGAGGCTTTCTGATAAGTACTAGTTATTTTTTACCTTTTCCCTAACTTCATATATATATATATATAATATAATATATATATTATATATTTTATTTTTTTTTTTTTTTTTTTTTTTTTTTTTTTTTTTTTTTTTATTTATTTATTGTTTATTGTATGTCTGTGTGCTTTTTATGAATGACTGTGTGTATATTACCACAGTTTGCATGTGAAGGTCAAAGGGTGGCTTTTGTGAGACTGCTACATATTTCTACAATACACCATTAAGGATCAAACAGTAAGCTTGAGGTTAAATGTCATTATTGAATAAGCCATCTCAGCAGTCCTCATTGTATTTATTGAAAAAGGGAAATAAGAGGGATCTCCCAAGACCACCTAAATCACAGGTAGGAGCTGGGTGCTTCAGCAAGGCAGTTTATTGTTTGATTTAATTTAGTTGTCTTTGGCTTGATTGGCTTTTGTGGATGTGGGGGCGGAGTTGTCCTCCCAGCTGGTATAAAAAGTGGGTTTGTGTGAGTCTTGAGATCTGGGATCTCCCAAGACCACCTGAAGAACAGGTACTGGGGCATGGGCTAAAGAGCAGGCTCCCCCCCACACACACACCAACTGGGATTACCAAAGGAAGGAAGGAGTGTCCAAGTGAATTCTTTGGTGAACCTTCAGAACAGAAAGAAAAGAGTGAGTTGGACTTCCAACAGAAAGCCTAAAGCTTAGAAAAGTCAATAGTCCATAAGCAAGGAGTAAAGGAGAAAAACAAATCAATCAAACAAACAACAAAGGCATCGGAAGAAGGCAAGCAAAGCAAGCCTTCAGCATGGTGAAGAGGCATTTGGGATTCACATTGGAATACAGGCAAGGAGAAGCAGGATAATCCCACACCAAGCTCTACTAACCCTGTGGAAGATTCCTACAGTGGGATGCCCCTGGGGATGGCCCAGGAAACAGATATTAGAAGCACAATTGTGAACACACTTAAAGAAGTACAAGATTATAAAGAGCAAATCAAAGAATTAAGAAAAGAGAATGAAGGACTCAAGAAGGGAGAGAGAGAGAGAGAGAGAGAGAGAGAGAGAGAGAGAGAGAGAGATACAAACTCCTGAAGGAAGTGGAAAACTTAAAAGATCCCATGTTAAAAAAGATAAGGAAATGACCCAGTGAAGCAAAGAGCTACAGGAAGAGATTGAGAAGCTCCAAAAGGAAGTGGAACTACTAAAGAAATCAGAAGAGAAAATGAAAAGGGAAATAAAAAACTCATCCAATAAAGAGGAAAGGAATGGAAAAAAAACCTCAGAAGCAGAATGGAGGAAGCAGAACAAAGAATATCAGAATATCTGGAAGATAACACAGAACAACTAAAAACTTCAAGGAAAGATAATGAAAAATTTAAAAATACACAAAAGTGGAACAACCAGAAACTGAGGGGCACTATGGAAAGATCAGGGGCTGGAGAGATGGCCTAGTGGTTAAAAGCACCGACCACTCTTTCAGAGGACCCCGGTTCGATCCCCAGCACCCACATGGCGGCTGAGAACCGTCTGTAACTCCAATTTCAGGAGAACTCCAGTTCCAGGGGAATCCGAGACCCTCTTCTGACCTCTGCAGCAATGCATGACACGGGTGCACAAACCTACATGCAGATAGGACATTCATACACATACAAAATAAATAAATAAATAAAAGAAGAAATAAAGAAAAGATCAAACCTCCACATCACAGGAATAGAGGAAGGAGAAGAATCCCAAGAGAATGGTATTGATCAGATTTTCAACAGAATAATGGATGAAAAGTTTCCCAAACTAAAAAAAATGACAAATACAAATACGAGAAACACATAGAATGCCAAACAGACAGGATAAGAAAAGAAACTCTCCACACCACATGATAGTCAAAATACTATACACCAAAAACAAAGACAAAATTCTTAAAGCCACAAGAGAAAAACAGCAAGTGACCTGTAAGGGGAAACCTATCAGAATTACAACTGACTTCTCAGTGCAAACTATGAAAGCAAGAAGAACGTGGAGCAAAGCATTCCCAGTGTTAAAGGACAATAGATGCCAACCCAGGTTACTATACCCAACAAAAATGTCAATTATAGTTGAAGGAGAGAGAAAAACCTTCCATGACATAAACAAGATGAAAGAATACATGTCCGGAAAACCAACCCTTCAGAGAATACTTGAAGCAATTCAAAGGACAGAAGAAAGGAGCAACCATCCACAGGCTCCTAGAAAGAGAAATCAATAAAAGCATAACTGCAAAACTAGAAATCTAAACCAAAACCACAAATGGATAATAAGGCAAAAGGAAGCCACACAAACCTATTGATCATAACCTTAAATATTAATGGATTAAATTCCCCAATCGAAACACATAGACTAAGAGATTGGATTAGGAAACAGAACCCATCGATATGCTGTCTGCAAGAAACACATCTTGCCTTCAAGGACAGACGCTACCTTAAAGTGAAAGGATGGAAAAAAATATTCCAATTAAATGGTACCATAAAGAAACCAGGTGTTACTATTTTATATCAGACAAAATAGACTTCAAAGTAAAAGAAATCAGAAGAGACAAAGAAAGAAGGCCATTACGTTTTTATCAGAAGAAAAATTCACCAAGAAGATTTCAAAATTATGAATATATATGCACCAAATTTGGGTGCACCAAATTTTATAAACACAATTCTCCAGGCCCACAAGTCACAGTCTTACCCCAGTACACTCACAGTAGGGGACTTCAATACCCCAATTAGCCCTTTGGACAGGTCAACAGGACAAAGAATAAACAGAGAAACATCTTAACTGAACGATATGATACACCAAATGGACCTCACAGATATCTACTGAATATTCCACCCTAATACCAGAGAATACACTTTCTAATCAGCACCCCAGGGAACATTCTCCAAAATCAACCCCATTCTCCAAAATCGGCTGGAAATATAAGAAACCTCCACAAATACAAAAATATTGAAATAATTTCATGCATTCTATTAGACCACAGTGCAAAAAAGCTCAACATCAACAACAGGATAAGCCCTACTATCTACAAGAACACAGTAGACTAAACAACACACTCTTGAATAATGAATGGATCAAGGAAGAGATAAAGAAAGAAATAAAAGAATTCCTGGAACTGAATGCCAATGATAATACAACACCACAAAACCTATGGGATATCTTAAAAGCAGTCCTAAGAGGGATGTTTATAGACCTGGGTGCATACATTAGAAAAACAGAAAGAGCACAAGTGAATGATATAACACTGCAGCTAAAAGCAGTTGAGAGGCAACAACATATGAACCCTAAACACAACAGACAGGAAGAAATAACAAAAATCAGAGCAGAAATCAATGAAATAGAAACAAAGAAAACAATACAAAAAAATCAATGAATCCAAATTTGGTTCCTTGAAAGAATAAACAAGATAGACAGACCTCTAGCCCAGTTAACCAAAAGAAAGAAGCAACAACTCCAGATCAATGCAATCCATGATGAAAAGGGAAATATCACAACAGACAATGAAAAGATCCAGAAAATCCAACTGGAATACTTCAAAAACCTATGTACTACCAAGTTTGAAAACCTAGAAGAAATGGATTAATATTTGAAATCCTGGGAATCACCACAGCTCAACTAAGAAGAGATCAACAGCTTAAACAGAACCATAATATATGAAGAAATTGAAGATGTAATAAGAAACCTCCCAATTTAAAAAAAGCTAGGCCCAGACAGTTTCATGGCAGAATTCTCTAAAACATTTCAAAAAGACTTACAACCATTGTTGCCAAAATTTAAGAAGGATACAAACAGATGGAATGCTCCAAAATTCCTTCTATGAAGCCAGCATCACTCTATTACCAAAACCAGGCAAAGATAAAACCAAAAAGGAAAACTATAGACCCATCTCACTAATGAACACAGATGCCAAAATTCTAAACAGGATACTGGTAAACCTCATACAGACAAATATCAAGAAGATCATCCATCATGACCAAGTTGGATTCATATTAGTGATGCAGGGATGGGTCAGCATATGAAAATCAGTAAATATCACCAAGCATATAAATGGACTGAAAGACAAAAACCACACCATCATCTCAATTGATGTGGAAAAAGCCTTTGACAAAATCTAGCATCCCTTCATGCTTAAAGTCCTAGAGAGAATTGGATTGGAGGGATCATTCCTCAATGTAATCAAAGCTATATACAGGAAACCCACAGCCAATATCATCCTAAATGGGGAAACAACAGAAACATTCCCTTTAAAGGTAGGAACTCAGCAAGGCTGCCGCTGTCACCACTCCTCTTCAATATAGTGCTTGAAGCACTTGCAAGGGCAATAAGGCAAGAAAAGGAAATTAAAGGAGTTCTAATTGGAAAAGTGGAAGTTAAGTTATCCCTATTTGCTGATGATATGATTGTTTACTTAAGGGATGCTAAAAACTCCACCAGAAAACTCCTAGAGATGATTAACAGCTTCAGCAAAGTGGCAAGATACAAAATTAACAAAAAAATCATTAGCCTTTCTTTACACCAACAACAAGCAACTGAAGAAGGAATTCAAGGAGTCCCTCCCAAACACAATAGTGTCAAAAACAATAAAATACCTAGGAATGAACCTAACCAAAGAAACCAACAATCTCTACAATAAAAATTTTAAACCATTAAAGAAAGAAATTGAAGAAGACATAAGAAGATGGATAAACCTCTCATGCTCACGGACTGGGAAAAATAATATAGTTAAAATGTCCATTCTACAAAAACTCTTCTATAGATTTAATGCAATCCTAATTAAAATCCCCAAGAGTTTTCCACAGGCTTGGGAAAAAAGTCCTTAATTTCATTTGGAAAGACAAAAGACCCTGAATAGCCAAAACAACCCTGAGTGAAAAGAGCAATACAGGCAGGATCTCTATACCAGACTTCAAACTATACATCAGGGTTATAGTCATAAAAACAGCCTGGTACTGGCATACAAACAGACCTGTTGACCAATGGAACAAAACTGATGATTCAAACTTGAGCACATATAATTTCAGCCATCTCATATTTGACAAGGGGGCCAAGACACAATGGAGAAAAGACAGCATCTACAGCAAGTGGTGTTGGCAAAACTGTCACCACTTGTAGAAGAATGAAATTAAACCCCTACATCTCGCCCTGTGCAAAGTCAACTCCAGATGGATTAAAGACCTCAATGTGAAACCCCAAACTCTGAAAGCGATAGAAGAAAAAGTTGGCAGCAGACTACAAGACATAGGCATAGGAAAAGACTTCCTAAATCAGACAGCAGCTGTGCAAGAATTAAGGTCGACAGTTCACGAATGGGACCTCATTAAACTCAAAAGAATCTGTAATCAAAAGAAACAATCAAGGAAGTGAAGAGAAATCCCACAGATTGGGAGGAAACCTTCACGGCAGAAACATCTGACAAAACATTGATTTCCAGAATATATAAACTATGCAAAAAACAAAGAAGTAAACAAATGACCCACTCAATAGATGGAGCAAAGAGCTGAACAGAGTTTTCACAATTGAGGAAATAGAGATGGCTGAGAAACATCTTAAGAACTGTTCAACATCATTAATCATTATGAAATGCAAATCAAAAACACTCTAACATATCATCTTACTCCAATAAGACTGGTTAGGATCAAGAAAACAAATGATACCAAGTGCTAGAGAGCTTGTGGGGAAAGGGGAACACTCATCCACTGCTGGTGGGAATGTAAACTCACACAGCCACTATGGAAAGCAGTGTGGGGAACCCTTGGAAGACTTGGAATGAACTTGCCACCTGACCCACTCATACCACCCCTGGATAAGTACCCATAAGACTCCTCTTACTGCAGAGATATGTGCACAGCCATGATTTTTGCTGCTCTCTTCACAATAACAAGGAGCTGGAACCAACCCAAGTACCCCTCAACCGACTAGTAGAGAAAGTGTGGTACATCTACACAATGGAGTTCTATGCAGCAGTAAAGTAAGATGACATCATGAACTTTGCTGATAAATGGATGGAACTAGAAGATATTATGTTAAGTGAAGTACCACAGTCCCAGAAAATCAAATGAGGAGTGGTATCTCTCATCTGTGGATGCTAGCTTCAATTACATAGTAGTAAGTATTTCTTGTGCAGGGCTCCTTGAGCTTTGGTCCAATTAGTTGGGGTAGAATTGGCCATCTAGAACCTACCCCAAGACTTGCAAGGATATCTGAAAGTTGATATTATATAGTGGTATGTTTAAAATAACTGTTCCATATGAATAAATACTGAATACATAAGACCTTTTAATAATTAGGAATAAATCTCTTAGTAAATGTAATTACAAATCATGGCATTAAGGCCTCCTGTATAAGATTAAAATAGAAGGATATTTCCAGAATAAAAAAATAGTAATATGCTTAAGCTAAATAGAAATGCAAAACTGTTGTTAATTTTCAATCCACTCCTGACTTATACTGTTATATTAAATGAACACAAATGTTCTCCCTATATCCCTTTATTATATAAGTTTTAAGTTCAAGATTTCTTTTCCCCATAATAAAATAATTTGGCTGAGGAAAAGTGGTGTTTTACCTCCTTGAACCAGTGGTATGCAGTCCAGAAGGATACAGTCTGAATGGCATGGTAAAACTTTTCACCTTGATTCCTGTTTATAAGTATGTGATACAACTTCTGCCTGAGAAACAAGAGAAGCTCACGTATCAACAATTACAAAAACAGAGAGGGAAGGAATATGCCTTCTCCCTCCAGGATGCAATTTTGCCTTATGCATAAATTTAAAAAAAAGAAAAACAACAACAACAAAAAAAAATGGTCAATAAAGGCTTCAGTGCCATCTACGGGCTACCCTACTGGGAGCTGTTGGGCAGGGAGGCTTTAAAGGGCCCCAAAACAAAAGGTCATTTGCCTATAACTTTGGGTGCAGCAAAGAAATGGAGTGTAAGACCCTATTGCTGAAGAAAAGGAATGATATGATCATGGGGGAAAAATTATACTGATACCCTGAACTGCAAATCAACACCTGACCTTCATATTGCCAGAGAGCACTATGCAAACAGCTGTAAAAAATGGTCTCAGGAGTTTTAATACAGGCCTCACATGTTGTACTTTTACATGCCAAAGAAGATGTAGTGCAATAGTGGCAGACTGGTACATGTACACCCCTCCAAAAAGTCCAAATTTTGTCAATGGCCCACTTCCTGGTGGTGGGTACATAGGACACATTGGAGATACTGCAACCTTTGTGCACTCTTAATGTCAGGAGACTTTATAGGCCACATTAGAAAGCTATTGCTGTCCCATTGTCAAAGATATATAAGGCCCTAACCAAGATACCATCCAAGCATATGTATTCTTGCCTGTAGTGTAACTTGCTACAATGGTTAATATTTGTTATTAATTGTGTTTTATTACTAGAATTAAAAGGAGACTTCTAAATGAGCCACCAATCCATTGCAAACAGAACTTGGACAGATACAAGAGTTTGCTATGTTGCTGGGCAGGACCGCAATTTGCCTTTGGAGCCAGGGCCAGAGGGTTGGCGGATTTGGATCAGTGGCTCTGCACCTTTGTTCTGGCTGCCTGGAAGTCACTTGGGCAGGTACCTTTGGAGGTGGACTCTTTCCTGGGCTGCAGCTAGGGGGTCGTGTCTCTGAGGACTTCTGGACGGGACTGCCCTTCTCCTTTGGAGCCAGGGCCAGAGCGTTGGTGGATTTGGCTCAGTGGCTCTGCACCTTTGTGCAGGCTGCCAGGGTGCAGGCTAGGTCAGGCAAATACCGCCCCCCCCACTGCTGGAGATCAGTGAGAATCCAAGTGGACTTTTTTTTTGGAGAACCTTCAAAACAAGAAGAGAAGAGTGCTTTGGCTTCCAATATCCATTATATAAACAAAATTGAAAACTAGACAAGTCAATACTCCATAAACAAGGAGGAGGAAAGGAAAAAAAAAAGCATCTGAAGGAGGAAAGCAAAACCATCAGCTAACATAGTGAAAAGGTATTTGTGATCTGAACCACAAAAGGGAAGCCCACATGCCGGGGACATGACGAATAGACAACATGGGAAAGGCACAGGATAATCCTGCACCAAGTTCTACCAAACCTGTAGGAGATAGCTACAATGGGAACCCCTTGGAGGAGACCCAAGGAACAGATCTTAGAGGAATAATTGCAGACTTATGCAGAGAAATTAAAAAACATAAAGAGGAATTCAGAGAACTAAAGAGAAAGAACGAAAAACTCAAAAAGGACCTAGAAGGATACAATGACAAACTTCGGAAAGAACTAAAGGAACAGAATGACAAACTCCAGAAAGATCTAGAGGGAGAAAAAAACAAACTCCGAAAGGAAATAGAAACACTGAAAAAGGAAGCCAACCAACGAAGCAAGGAGCACCAAGAAGAGATTGAGAAGCACCAAGAAGAGATTGACAAGCTCAAAAAGGAAATGGAAGTACTAAAGAAAACACAGGATGAAACAAAAAAGGAATTAGAACACTCATTCAATCAAGAAGAAAGGAAAGGAAAAAGCCTCAGAAGTAGAATGGAGGAAGCAGAACAAAGAATATCAGATCTGGAAGATAACACAGAGCAATTAAAAAGCTCAAATAAAGATTATGAAAAATATTAAAAATACACAAAAGTGGAACAACCAGGAAATATGGGAAACTATGAAAAGATCAAACCTCTGCATCATAGGAATAGAGGAAGAAGAAGAATCCCAAGAGAATGGTATTGATCAGATCTTCAACAGAATAATAAATGAAAATTTCCCCAAACTAAAAATAGACATCCCATACAAATACAAGAAGCACATAGGACCCCAAATAGACAAGATCAGAAAAGAAACACCCCACGCCATATCATAGTTAAAATGCTAGATGCCCAAAACAAAGACAAAATTCTGAGGGCTACAAAAGAAAAACAAGTCACATACAAAGGGAAACCCATCAGAATTACAACTGACTTCTTGTCTCAAACCATGAAAGCAAGAACATGGAGCAAAGCATTCCCAGTGTTAAGGGACTATGGATGCCAACCCTGTATTCCCATCTGTAACACTTCCTATTGTATCTCTTCCTCCTTTTCCCCATTTCTCCCTTTGTAATATTTGTCTTTTAATCTCCCCCTTTCTAGAGCTCCATCTTTTACTTTACACCCATGGATCCTTTCCATTTTACAGCCTGGTGTGGTTGCATCAGGATATAGAATAATATCTATGAATTTAGAACTAAGCTCCACACATAACATAGAATATACATGGCTTGTTTATCTGAAATGAGTCTGTATTATTTCACTTGGTATAATAGTTTCTATTTCCATCCAGTTTCCTGTGAGTTTCATGATTTCATTATTCTTTTTTTTATTTAATTTTTATTGATGGTTTGTGCATTTTGTACATCATTTTCCAATTCAGATCAGGCATATTTCCCTTTCCCTTCCCCCCCACCCCCACCCCATCCCAGATCATGTATTCTGCTGTAACTGTCTTGCATCTTTCTCTGTTTTTTTTTTTTCATTTTTTAGCTATAAGTGATAATTCATGAGTACAGGCATCCTTAGTGCAAAACCAATCTGCAGGCTGTTGTGCCCAAACCCCCACAGCCCCACCATCAGGTGGGGGGCTGACAGGTTGTTTGTTCAATCAAGTTGATCAAATGAGTGTCCAGACTACATCGCTGTAGTTTCACCATTCACCCCAATCACAGCCCTTACATTCTACCATGCCCCCTCTTCCGCAGATTGTTCCCTAGGCTTAGAAAAGGGGCACAGGTGGATGAGAAGTAAAACAGTCCCCTCTCTCTGGAGCTGTTGACTTGGACTCTGGTCATTATTCTTTATAATTGAGTAGAACTCCTTTTTTAAATCTACCACATTTTCACTATCCACATAACAGTTGAGGGGCATTTAAGTTGTTTCCATTTTGTTCTTATTGTGAAAAGTACAGAAACATAGCTGAGCAAATATCTCTAGAGTAAGAAGTTGAATCTTTGGGAAAATGCCAGGGACTTATAAAACTGGATCATATGGTAGATTCATCTTTACATTTTTAAATGTTATTTATTTTATTTTATTTGTATGAGTGTATTGGATGCACGTATGTAATTGTACTCATGGCCTACAAAGGTCGAAGGAGGGTGACAGATCTGAAACTGGAGATATGAATGGCTTTTACCCCCATGTGGGTGTTAGAAACAGAACCTGGGTCTTTTGCAAGAGTAGACATTGCTCATAATTGCTGAGTTATCTCTCTAGTCTTGTTTTTAATTTTTAAGAGTTCTAAACACATTTCCACAGTGGTTGGTCCGGTTTATAATCCCACCAACAGTGAATGAAGGTCCCTGTTTCCCCACATCCTCACTCATCAGAATCAAATGCCATTTGTTTTCTTTATCTTAACTATTTTGAATGTAGTAAGATGACATCTTAATGCAGCTTTGAACGGCATTTTCCTAAATACTAAATTTGTTGATTATTATTTTTTGTTTGTTTGTTTTTTGGTCTTTTCAAGGCAGGGTCTCCCTGTAGCCCCAGCTTCCCTGGAACTCACTCTGTAGACCAGGCTGGCCTTGAACTCAAAAATATCCACCTGCCTCTGCCTCCCAAGTGCTAGGATTAACGGTGTGCGCCACCACACCTGGCTTTATTTTTTAAGGTATTTTGTACCCATTTTTATTCCTTCTGTTGAGAGAACTCTGTTTGGAGGCATAGGACATTTTATTAATTGCATAATTTGTTTTCTTCATTCTTTGCTTTTTGAGTTTTTTAATATATTTTGAATATTAATTCTTTCTCAGATATACAGCTGGTGAAGATGTCCCTCCCCCTTCTGTAGATTTTCTCTTCATTTTGCTTTTTTTAACTTAATGAGGACCCATTTGTCATTTTTCCACTTAAATTTCTTAGCAACTGGACTCTGATTTAGAAAGTCTTTTCCTGAACATATATGTTTTACTCTACTACTTAATTTTCTTCTAATAGTTTCAGTGCTTCAAGTTTCACATTGAAGACTTTGATCCATTTTAGAGTTGACTTTTGTAATAGATAAGGGTCTTATTTCCTTCCTCTTTAGGTGGAGATCCAGTTTTGCTGGCACTGTGTGTTGAGCATGCTTTTCCTTCCAGTGTGTGTTCTTGGCACTGTTTTCAAATATCAGGTGGCTGGTATTATGAGCATACATATTTTTCTTCTATTTTGCTCTATTTATCTGCAGTTTTGTTTTTTGTTTCAATAACATGCTCTTTTACGACTATAGCTCTGTAATGTATTTTTGAGTTCTGGTATGCTTATCCCTCCTAGCATTTATCTTTTTATGCAGGATGACTTTGACTAAATTTAGGATTTCTTTTTATAATTCTGTGTAGAATTTAATGGGGATTTTGATTGGCATCACATTGAATCGATACATTGCTTTTGGTAGGATGGTCATTTTACAGTGCCAGTTCTACCAATCCATGAGTGTGGGAGGTCTTCCCATATCCTGGTGCCTTCTATTTCTTTCTTCAAAGAATAAAGTTTTCAGGTACAGCTATTGTTGTCTTTGATTATTCCTAGATATTTTATTTTTTTGGTGTCTCTTGTGAATAAGAGCATTTGCATGAACTCTTTCTCTGCTTCTTGTTGGCCTACAGAAAGGCTTACTTTTAGGGCTTTTCCATGTTGGTGTTTCCCTAGGCACTGGACGCATTATGAACAGCTAAGGGCAAAGTTAGGGAAGGGGACTTAGGGGTCCCCTTCCAAGAGTCCTGGGAAGCGTGGAAGGTATGGTACGAGGATATTTGGATCCTTAGGGACTAAATTTGTTGCTATAGACATCACCCAAGGGCATCAGGAGACAAGAGGGAAAGCCCATATGTTAGCTGAGAGTTTCTCCTACTAAACCTAGGTATGGACCTTGGCACCTGGCCCTGGAGGATCATCTGGTAATTTAAGGGTGGTGTACAGTGGTTACATGAGTACATCTCACCGGGTGGGTGATTGTGGTTCTCCCCACTTGGATGTAGTGGAATCCAGCTACATTACAGCAGGACCATTGTGACCTTCCATCCCACAGGACTGGGAATGCCTAGGGCCCTCGGGTTGCAGCTTTGTAGGGCTTGGAGGTTTAGGCTGGCTTGGGTGTTGCGTGGCTCAGTACATTGGACAAACTTTTGCTGGTTGGATGAGGGGTGTTGGTCTGTACAGGGTTAGGATAGAGTTGAGATTTTGTAGTCCAAAATACCCATACCTCTACCTATACGTCATACCTCTACATCATACCTCTACATCATACCTGTACATCATACCCATACCTCTACATCAACTAAGAAGTCAACAAACAACTGATTTTGGTTATATTCTTATATGTAACTAAGCTTCACATTAAAACGACTCCCAACAGAAACTACACAAATGCCTAAAGCTCAATGAAAGAAAGACTACGGTGGATCTCCACCAAGCAATAATACCCTTATTCAAGTACCCTCTAATGAAGACCACTTTGATATAACGCAAGATACAAGATCTCAGAAAAACAATTATGAATATGATTAGAGAAATTAAGAAGTTGAAGGAATTTAAGGAGGTTATAAACAAGGAAGTCCAGGACCTAAAAGAAGACAGGGATAAATTGAAAGAGGACAACAATGAGTTGTGGAATGAAATTACAAAAGATATAGAAACACTGAAGAAAATTCAAGTTGAAATGAAAAAAGAAATGCAACATTCCACAAACTACTTGGAAAGGATGGGAGTAACTCTTAATAATAGAATGGATGAAGTAGAAAATAGAATATCAAGACTGGAAGACAATATGGAAAAATTGAATAAATCAAGCAAAGATTATGAAAAATTTAAAATAACACAAGAATGGAAAAATCTGGAACTGTGGGGTACTATGAAAAGACCAAACCTACAAATTATAGGGATAGAAGGGGGAAGAAAACTCACAGAATAATGATATGGCCAAGGTCTCCAACAAAATTTTAGAGGAAAATTTTCCCAAATTAAACCGAGATACCTATACAAATATTAGAAGCATATAGAACTCCAACAGACAGACCAGAAAAGAAATTCTCCATGCCATATCATAGTAAAAACACTAGAAGTTCAAAGCAAAGAAAGGATATTGAGGGCTGCAAAAGAAAAACAACATGTTACCTACAGAGGAAAACATATCAGAATTGCTGCTTATTTCTCAATGCATACAATGAAAGTCAGAAGAGCCTGTTCTAAAATAGTTTGTGTTCTAAAAGAATATAGATGCTAACCCAGAGTACTTACCAAGGAAAATGTCTATTATAATTGAAGGAGAAAGGGGGCTGGAGAGATGGCCTAGCAGTTAAGAGAGCCGATTGCTCTTACAGAGGACCCGGGTTCGATCCTCAGCACCCACATGGCGGCTGAGAACCGTCTGAAACTCCAATTCCAGGAAAACTCCAGTTCCAGGGTAATCCGACACCCTCTTCTGACCTCCGCGGCATTGCACGACACGGGTGCACAGATTTGCATGCAGACAGTACATTCATACACATACAGAAATAAATAAAATTAATAAAAATTAAAAAAAAAAGAATTAAATTGAAGGAGAAAGGAAAATGTTCCATTATACAAATAAGTTGAAAGAATTACTTTCCCATAAGCCTTCCCTGCAGAGTACTTCAAGCAACACAAAGAGTGAAGGGCAGGGATGACTATAACCAATCAACTCTAGAAAACAAATGACACTACCGCTATGGAAATACAAACTGAGGCTAAGAATGGACTAGAAATCAAAATGACTGGACACTTTAATTCTCTCAACAACAGTTTTAAGTACCAATGGAATGGATTCTCCAATCAAGAGACAGAGACTATAAGAATGGATTAACAAACAAAACCCATGTTTTCATTGTCTCCAAGAAACTTACCTCCCCCTTTAAAGATAAATATTATCCCAATATGAAAGAAGGCTAAAAAATAATACAGTGTAAATGGCACTAAGAAACAAGGAAGAGTCACTCCAGAAGGAGACAGTTTAGATGGACTTGGTAAACTTTTTCAGCTTAATTCTGATCAAAAGGTACGTTCCCTGTTATTGGAAAATTACAAACCAGGATATGGGGTTTGGGAAAATAAAGTTAATACTTTTGTTTGTAGTAAATCATTTATATTTAAGATAAGCCTAAAATTGTTTAAATTTCTCTTATCAACTTTCCCTGCTTATGCTATGGTGATAAATTTCTTCCAGTTAATGTTTATGCAAGGCTTCTTATTCTTTTCTTCAAGATTTATCTAAATATGATACAGTAATTAAAAGTACCAGATTGGGGGCTGGAGAGATGGCCTAGCAGTTAAGAGTGCCGACTGCTCTTGCAAAGGACCCAGGTTTGATCCCCAGCACCCACATGGCGTCTGAAAACCCTCTGTAACTTCAATTCGAGGAGAACTCCAGTTCCAGAGGAATCCGACACCCTCTTCTGACCTCTGCGGCATTGCACGACACGGGTGCACAGACCTGCATGCAGACAGTACATTCATACACATAGAAAATAAATAAATAAATTTTTTTAAAAAGTACCAGATTGGTGTAACAATCTTTTTGGACGCTTAATGCCCATACATAAGGCCCATACCACTTTAGCCAAGGAATTTAAGGGACAATTTTGTTCCTTGCCCTTTGAGGTCAGTTGGTCCCAGGAGATTTTGTACTGGGGAATCTCTTAAAATGTTCTGCAATTGTGAGGCATTAGGTTTCCTGTGCAGGAAGGTCTTGGAAATCCACCAACAGAACCCTAGCCAGTGCCAAGTCTATAAAGAGGAAGCTCAATATAGAGGGAAGTTGCTTTATGCTCCAAAAGGAAGCCTGGTCTAGCAAGACCTGACCTTGTCCTCAGTAGACAGAACAGGTTAAACATGACATCTTTTAGAAAAACAAAACCAGGCTGGAGAGATAGCCTAGCGGTTAAGAGCACTGACTGCTCTTGCAGAGGACCCGGGTTCAATCTCCAGCACCCACATGACGGCTAAGAACCGTCTGTAACTCCAATTCCAGGAGAACTCCAGTTCCTTCTAAATTTGATTGAAAAATGATGTGTGATTTATGGAAAAAGGTTAATAACAATAAAAAATAAATATTTTTTGATCCCTTTAGTCGCAGCTGGCCTGGAACTTACTATGTAGACAAGGCTGGCATTGAACTCACAGAGATCCCCATGCCTCTGCCTCCCGAGTGCTGGGATTAAATGCATGCTCCACCACCAAGCCCTGAAAAAAAAACACTTTTTTAAAATCTAAACTTCATATTATAAAATAATATCAGGCTTGCAGAAGAGTTGTAAATACTGATTTTTCTTCCTTTGAACTTTTGTGAATGTAACATAGATATAATGGTTCTTTTCCACTAAATGCTTCAGTGTACATTTCCTGAAAATGAGAGCATTTTTTTAGTGTAATCAAAATATAATTAATAAAGTTAAGTCAGGAAAGTGAAAAAGAAAAAGAATGGCCAGAATGAGCTACACCCCCATGGGGGGGGGGGGGAAGAGTGCCCCTGAAGACCGAAACCTTAAATGATTTTTAGAAAACAGTTTGGTTAATTTGAGCAAACTCTGTGAAGTTTATTAGTCAATATATTTCTTTTGAAGCCTGAAAAATGGTGCCTCCACATATTGGGCATAATATTATATGAAATAATGTTAAATGGGCATAAAAGCCTTAGATCTTGGCCTTGATAAACAAAGTAAGGTCACCTACATTGAAAGTAAGGTAAACTATTGTTAATTAATGATCAATAGTAAAATTTCCTCTTTCTAGTGGCTATCTAAATGAAACTTCATAACCTGATTATTAGAATGCATGAAGAGCAGATCCTAAGTCCAGACAACATGGCCAAATGAACAGAAGGAGAAACCTAATAAATGGACACTTTGAAACCCCTGGTCAAGAAATTCTAATGGACTTTTAAGTTGGACGTTGGAATTCACCCTGTTCTTAGTGCCCCTTGTCCCCTCCCTTGATCATGTACCTGAATAAGACTGCCTTCATTTCCCTTTCATAGGCACCAGTAAAGGATTTTTTTCCCTCTATACTTATGCTTGCAAGTCTTTTAGATTGACCCTCTGAATGGTGGATACACCAGTAGCCACACCCAATATCCCTTTACAGCATGGAAGAACTTAGAGTGGTCGGTGTCCAGATTCCCTTCTAGCAATTGGGGTGACTCCTTCAGAGGGTAACAAAACTAAACAGGAGGTCGAAATTGATTAGGCAATTTTGATTAGGCAAATTTACCAGATTTTTCTCAGCTGAGAACTCAAGGATTCCTGGAACATCCCATAAACACATAACCTGCTCTTAGACCTCAAAGAGGAGGAAAAGAAAAAGAAAAGAAAGAGAAGGGAAAAAAGAGAAGTACATACAGAGACCAGCAGACAGATTCTTTATTTCACTAGAAAAGAAATGGAAATCTCTTTTTTTGTTCTTGTTACTGTGTTTTGTTATTGTTATTTCATATTGTTTCTGTTTTCCTATAGGAAAAATAAAGAAAAAAATTCTGAAAAAAAGAAAGGCTTACAATTGTTAAATGATTGTATTCTGCTTTTTAAATATCATTTATTGATTTTTTTGCATTTAATATGTAATTTTTTATTTCAGTTTAGACATATTCCCTTTTCCATTCCCCCCACACCACCCTAGTTCATGCATTCTACCATACATGTCCTGCATCTTTCTCTCAGTCTTTTGAAATTTTTTCTCTGCAGAGGTTTATTGCTATGGGCAGAATTTAACTGTATCATTCCGTTCTTTGACCCAGTCCTTATGTTGCTATTGTTCCGTCCCATTTGTATTGCTCCAAAATATGGCTATATAAATGTTACATATGTACCAGAGTTATGTCCTCTGGGAATAAACAATATGTTAACTCTGAAATATGTTTAGGAATCCACATTTTTCCCTTTAATTTTATATTACTCTAAATTATGACTATATACGTTCCATGAATATACATTAGTTACCATGTCTGAAAGTAAGAGGAAGTTAATTCTAGAGCCCTTTAAGTGATTCACATTATAACATCACCATTGCTTTCAGATAGAAAAAAATATATAAAAATATTGTTTCTCAGCTTGCCCTTAAATTGGGGATTTGGTGCTAGATCCACAAATGAGGGAAATCATTCCCCATTTGTTTTTCTGAGACTGTTTCTTCACTTAGCATAATAGCTTCCATTTTCCAGTTCCATCCATTTAATTGCAAAGTTTATGATGTCATCATTATCTACTGCCACATAGAACTCCATTGTGTAGATGTACCACATTTTTGTTATCCAGTTGTCTGTAGAAGCATTTGAGTTGGTTCCAGCTCTTTGGTATTGTGAAGAGAGCTGCAATAAACATAGGTGTGCATGTATCATTGTGGTAGGATGAGTCTTGTGGGTATAATATACCCAAGATTGGTATGGCTGGGTCAAATAATAGGCTCATTTTTTATTTATTTTTACTTTTCTTATTTTTTTATATGTATGAATGTACTGTCTGGGTGTGGGTTGATGCACCTGCATTGTGCAATGGTGCAGAGGTCAGAAGAGAGTGTTGGATTTCCTGGAAACTAGAGTTAAAGATGGTTCTTAGCCACCATGTGGGTGCTGGGAATGGAACCTGGGTCCTCTGCAAGAGCAGTCAGTGCTCGTAACTCCTGAGCCATCTCTCCAGTCCCTCATTTTGAGTCTTTTAAGGGTTCTCCACACTGCTTTCCACAGTGGTTGTAAGAGTTTACATTCTCATCAGCAGTGCATGAGTGTTCCCCTTTCCTAACAACTCCAGCGTTTGGTGTTTTTTGTTTTCTTTTTATTTTTTTTTAACTTCTCTATGTGTATGAATGTACTGTCTACATGTAGGTTTGTGAACCCATGTTGTGCAATGCTGCAGAGGTCAGAAGAGGGTGTCAGATTCCCCTGGAACTGGAGGTCTCCTGGAATTGGAGTTTCAGACTGTTCTCAGTCACCATGTGGGTGCTGGGGATAGAACCCATGTCCTCTGTAAGAGTGACCCGTGCTCTTAACCACTAGGCCATCTCTCCAGCCCCGTTTTTGTTTTCTGGATCATAGCAAGTCTTATGGGAATGAGATGGTATCTTATAGTGGTTCTAATTTGCATTTCCTTTGTTATTAATGATGTTGAACACTTTGTAAGATGTTTCTCAGCCATCTTTACTTCCTCACTGGTGAAGTCTCTGTTCAGCTCTTTACTCCATCTTTTGAGGGAGTCATTTGTTTTCTTAGTTCTTTGTGTTTTGAGTAATTTATATATTCTGTATGCTAATGTTCTGTCAGATGTTTCACTGGTGAATGTTCCCTCCCATTCTGTGGGTTTTCTCTTCACTTCCTTGATTGTTTCTTTAGCTGTACAGAAGCTTTTGAGTTTGATGAGGTCCCATTTGTCAGCTGTTGACCTAATTTCCTGCACTGCTGCTGTTTGATTTGAAAGTTCCCTCCAATGAGCTTTTTTTGAACCCTTTGTCGAATATGAGGTGGCTGAAATTGTTTGAGCTCAAGTTTGGATCTTCAATTTAGTTCCATTGGTCAACAGGTCTGTTTTATGTGCCAGTACCAGTTTGCTTTTAAAACTATAGTCCTGTAATATACTTTGAATTCTGGTAAGGTGATCCCCCATGTGTAGCATTTTTCCCTCAGGGTGGCTTTAGTTATTTGGTTTCTTTTGTTTTTCCATGTGAATTTAAGGGCTTTTTTCCAAGTCTGTGAAGAAACTCCTGGGGATTTTAACTGGAATTACATTTAATCTGTATATTAATTTGGGTAGAATGGACATATTTCTATTTAATTTTGCCAATCCATGAGTATGGGAGATTTTTCCATCTTTTGATGTCATCTTCATTCTCCTTCTTCAGGGTTTTAAATTTTTTGCTGTAGAGATCTCTGGTATCTTTGGTTAGGTTTGTTCCCAGGTTATTTCTTTTAGCTTATTGTGGGTGGGAATCCTTCTCCAGTTGCTTGTTGTTGGTATAAAAATGGCTACTGATTTTTGGGAGGATAATTTTGTATCCTGCCACATTACTGAAACTCTTAATCATTTCTAGGAGTTTTCTGTTGGAGAGTTTAGCATCCCTCAGGTAAAATATCATATCATCTGCATAAAAGGGTAGTTTGACTTCCTCTTTTCCTATTTGTATTCCTTTAATTTCCCTTTCTTGCCTTATTGCGTGTATTAGTCACTTTTCTGTTGCCATGATAAAACCACCATGACCAAGGGAACTTATAAAAGGAAGAGTTTATTTGAGCTTATGATTGATTGATGGTTCTAGGGAATTAGAGTCCATTGTGGTGGGAGGCATGGAGGCTGGGGCTGGAGCAGAAAGCTGACAGGAAGTCAAGAGAGAGCCTCTGGAGACTAGCAATGCTTGTTAAGCTCTCTAAGCCTGCCCCCAGTGACATACTTCCTCCAGTATGGCCCCACCTTCTAAGACCTCCCCAAACAGTGCTACCAACTGGGGACAAAATGTCTGAATACTTAAAACCTATGGGGGACATTCTCATTCAAACCACTACATTGCCCTAGCAAGTGTTTCAATAGGAGTGGCAATAGGGGACAGCCTTACTGTGTCCCCACCTTTAAGGGGGATTTATTTTTCAATTTAGGATGATGCTGGGATTGTTATACATGCCTTTGACTATATTTAGGAATGTTCCCTCAAATCAATTCCCTCTAGAACTTTAAACATGAAGGGATGCTGGCTATTGTGAAAGGCTTTTTCTGCACCAATTGAGATGATTGTGTAATTTTGGTCTTTCAGTCAATTTATGTGTTTTATGACATCTATTGATTTATGTATGTTGAACCATCCCTGTATCTTTGGTATGAATCCCACTTGATAATGAGGGATGATCTTTTTTATGTGGGTCTGTATACTATTTGCAAGCATTTTTTAAATTTATTATTGTTATTAAACTATTTCCATACATCATACATCATTTCTCAATCAATTTAGTCACTTCCCTTTCCATGCCCCAACCCCACCCTGCACTCTGCCATACATGTCTTACATTTTTCTGAGTCTTTCCAGAGGTTTTTTTTTTTTTTAAAGTAGACGCTTATTATTTTGGGGAGAAATTGACTGTTTCAGTCTTTTTATCCCTGTTCTTTTGTTATTGTTTTCTCCTATTTGTATTGTATTATATATAAAGAGATATATATATTATTTATATAGATCTCTCTCTATATTATATATATTATTAATATATATAATATATATTATATATATTTAAATATATAAATATAGTTATATATTTAAATATATAATATTTATTAAATATTATTATAATTATATATTATATATTTTATTATATATTTATATATTATATATATTATATATAAATAAATTATATATGATATGTAAATAAATATTATTNTATATATATATAGAGAGAGAGAGAGAGAGAGAGAGAGAGAGAGAGAGAAAGAGAGAGACCAGTACAGGAAGAGCAAAGACAGGATGTGTGCTTACTGGAACTCATTTGGGTGACCATAGGAAGGAAAGACCCCAGTGTGGAGCACAAGGGCAAGATTGATGGTTGTTTTGGCTTGCCAAGGATTTGCAAGTATTTTGTTGAGAATTTTTGCATCTATATTCATTAATGAGAAGGGTCTGTAGTGTTCTTTTTGGTTTTGGTATTAGTTTGATACTGGCTTCATAGAAGGAATTTGGGGGATTTCACTCTATATCCTTCTGAATAGTTTGAATAGTAATGGTTGTAAGACATCTTTACATATTTTGTAGAACTCTGCTGTGAAACCATCTGAGCCTGGGCTTTTTTAGTTGGGAGATTTTTTTTTTTTATTATGTCTTCAATTTCCTCAATTGTTATGGGTCTGTTAATTTAAACAGTCAATATTTTCTTGGTTAAATTGGTTGATTCCCAGGATTTCAGATATTCCTCTACTTCCCTTACGTTTTCAAACTTAGTAGAGTATAGGTTTTTAAAGTATTCTTGAATGATTGTCTAGATCTTTTCTTTATCTCTTTTGATGCTTCCCTTTTCATCATGAACCCTATTAATTTGGAGTTGCTCTTTCTTTCTTTTGTTAACTTGGCTAGAGGTCTGTTTATCTTGTTTATCTTTTCAAATCATCAGCTTTTGAATTCATTGAATTTTTTTTTGTATTGTTCTCTTTGTTTCTGTTTCATTGATTTCTTCTCTGCTTTTTGTTATTTCTTCCTGTCTGTTGGGTTTGGAGTCCATTTGTTGTTGTCTCTCAAGTGTTTTTAGCTGTAGTGTTAGATCATTTATTTGTTCCCTTTTTTTAAATTTGGGCACTTAGAGCTATAAATTCCCCTCTTGGACTGCTTTTACAGTATCCCACAGTTTTTGTTGCATGGTGTTGTATTGTCTTTTTGTTTATTTTGATGAACACTTTTATTTCTTATTCTGGTGTACTGAGCTTTATTGCACTGTGGTCTAGTAGAATGCATGAGATAATTTCAATCATTTTGTATTTGTTGAGATTTCTTTTGTGTCCCAATATGTGGTCAATTTTGGAGAATGTTCTGTGGGGGCACTGAGTAAAAAATATGTTCTCTGGTGTTTGGATGGCATATTCTGTACATATCTGTGAGGTCTATTTGGTATATTGAATTGTTCAGTTCCAATGTCTATCTATTTTTTTTTCCAGTTGATCTATCCAAGGGGCTCAGAGGTGTAATGAAGTTTCCCACTATTAGTGTGCTGGGATTAATCTGTGTCTGGAGGACCTGCAGAATTTTGTTTATTTGTAGTTAGGTGCACGTGAGTTTGGTGCATAAACATTTAAGTTTGTAAAGTCTTCCTGGTTAATTGCTCCTTTGATAAGGATGTAATGGCCCTCTGTCTCTTTTGATTGAGTTTAAGATCTATTTTATCTGATATTAGAATAGCAACTCCTCCTTGCTTTTTGATACCATTTGCTTGGAATATTTTTCCATCTTGTCACTTTTAGTTGGGATCTGTCCTTGAGGGTGAAATGGGTTTCTTGTAAACAACATATAGATGGATACTGATTCCTGATCAATTCTCCCAGTCTATAGCTTTTGATTGTGGGGTTTAGAACATTTAAATTTACAGTTATTATTGAGAGTTGTGTGTTTCTTCCTTTGAACTTATTTTTGTTTGCATTCTTGGTCCAGGTTTGTATTTACACTGTTATTATTTTATTAGTTTCTCTCTTTAGTTGCTTGGGGATAGTTGCTCCTTTCCTCTGTTCTTTGAAGTGCTTTGAGTAATTTGTGAAATGTTGTGGTATTTAACATGTATTCTTTCATTTTGTTTATGTCATGAACTTATTTTTTTCTTTCTCCTTCAACTATAATTGACATTTTTGCTGGGTGTAGTAGTCTTCTGGGTTGGCATCAAAAGTTGTTTAATGCTGGTAATACTTTGGTCCATGTTCTTCTGGCTTTCATAGTTTGCAATTGAAAGTCAGCTGTAATTCTGATGGGTTTCCCCTTATATGTACTTTGTTGTTTTTCTCTTGTGGCTTTCAGTATTTTGTCTTTGTTTTGAGCAGCCAGCATTTTCACTGATGTGGCATGGGGAATTTCTTTTTTGGTTTTGTCTATTTGGTGTTCTATGTGTTTGTTGTATTTGTATGGGTTTTTCTTTTTTCAATTTATGGGAATTTTCTTCTATTATCCTGTTAAAGATCTGATCAATACTGTTGTTTTGGGATTTTTCTCCTTCCTCTATCCCTATGATGCAGAGATTTGGCCTTTTCATAGTATCCTGCATTTTCTGGCTATAATACACTTGTGTTTTTTTGAAATTTTTCATAACCTTCACTGGAGCATTTTAGTTGTTCTTTGTCATCCTGCAGGTCTGATATTTTATTTTCTGCTTCATCCATTCTTCTTGTGAGGCTTTTTCCCATTCTTTCCTGTTGAATGGATTAATGCCCCATTTCCTTTTTCACTTCTTCCTTTGATTTCTTTAGTATTCCCACTTCCTTTTATAGCTTGTCATTCTCTACTTGTAGCTCCTTGCTTCATTGATCTGTTTCTTTTTTCATTTCAGCCTGGGATCTTTTTCAGTGCTTTCACTTCCTTCTGGAGTTTGTGTTCCACTTCCTCTTGCTCTTTTTGGAGTTTGTGTTTCTCTTCCTCTGGTTCTTTTTGGAGTTTGTCATTCTCTCCCTCTAGTTCTTTCCGGAGTTTGTCATTCTTCTAGATACTTCCTGAGTTTTTCATTCTCTCCTTTTAGTTTTCTGATTTTTTCTTTATATTCTTTGATTTCTTTGAATATGTCTATGACTGTTTTTCTAAGGTCCATGTCCTGGTTTCCTTCAAGGGAGATCTCATTTTAGGGCTCTTCTATAGGGCTGGTAGGTGTGGATTTATTATGGGCTTTTCCCATGTTGTTATCTTTTCATTGTGGCTTCAGCATGCAGGCTTTTTGTTTTGTTTGGATTCTGGAGCTAGTTTGAAATGTTAATATGGAGGATTTATTGGTCATTCACTGTGCTTTCTTCTGTTCAGTTCCTCTATATTGGCTGTGCAACCTAGAATCACTAACACTGCACCCACTGGATTGTCTGCAGCACAACTCCACCAGCTTCCTGGATCCTCTGCACCACAAATCCACCAGCTTCCTGGATCCTCTGCACCACTACTCGGTTAAGGTTTGCTCCCTTGGCCCATGCAACAGTCCCCTGATTGTGGCTGGGTGACTGGGCAAGAGGGGCGTGGTGTCCAGCCTGGTCTCTGAGGCCCTGGTCCTCTGATGCTGACAAGCTGGTTCCCCGCAGTTTCTCAGCCCATCTGAGAATGTGCAAGTCTCCTGGATGTCTCTTGTTATCTGACATTTTTTATCCTGACACTTAGTGAGAATTTGTCTCTACTTCCATGAAACTGTACTTTTATTATTATCTTAATATTTATTCACTATTATATTCTGTGCACATCCCTATTACATGTTATTAATTTCTGGTACTATGCTTTGTTACTTTCAAATTCAGTGTATTAAGTGTAGTATAACATATTTATGTGATGTAATTCATGTTTATTTAATTACGTCCAGAAATGGACATTACATTTGCTCAGGAAACTTTGATGAAGTAATGGAAAGTAAGTTTGCAAACCATAGCTTGTAATACTTGATAATAAAACCTCTCATATGGCCAAATGTTTGCCTTTTAAATACTTTAACTTTTATTTTTTTGACTATAACTTTTATGTTAATATAATATTTAATATTTTGGAGTTTTCACTAATTTATCTTGATTAAACTTTTTATTATTGATGTTTTGTGTATTTCATACATCATTTGTCAATTCAGTTCAGGCATATTCCCCTTTCCCTTCCTCATACCGCACCCCACCCCAGACCATGCATTCTCCCATAACTGTCCTGCATCTATCTCTCAGTCTTTTTTTATGCTTAGGACTTCACGTTTTCCTCCATTGATTTCATATTCCTCTAAAATATGGATACATACTTTTCACCTATAACAGTAACTACAGAATCTGAGAATAATTGATGGGTGGATTCTAGAGCCCGTTGAGAGATTCACATTATAACAAGATAGTTGTTTTCAGATAAACAGAATATAACAATATTGTCAGTCAGCTTGCCTTTCATCTTGGGGATTTGGTGTTAGCATCCACAAATGAGGGAAAACACTCTCCATTTGTCTTTCTGGGCCTCTGTTACTTCACTCAGCATAATGGCTTCGAGCTCCATCCATTTACCTGCAAAGTTCGTATTGCCATCTTTCTTTACCACTGAATAGTACTCTGTTGTGTAGATGTACCACATTTTTGTCATCCACTCATCTATTGAGGGGCACACTTTTTACAGTCATTAATCATGGCATGTTCATTAAATCTCATCAAAGTAATAGTAAAGGCTGTAAATACACGAATAATTTTCTTCATAATTAATGAGGAAAATACATTCCTATTCTTAATTCGATATTTACCTATCAATATCTTAGTAATAGTTTAAATTCAAATATGCACTTTAAAGGCATTGAATACTAAACTGGCTAACATGGCTTCTAAAATTAAAAGACTTAAATAATTTTATTAGAAAATAAAAAAGAAAATGTGATTTAGGACAAGCAGGGGAATAGAGGAGACAGAAGCTGGTTTTTTAAAATTTTTATTTATTTTGTATGTGTATGAATGTACTGTCTTCATGCAGGTTTGTGCACCTGTGTTGTGAAATGCTGTGGAGGTCAGAAGAAGGTGTCGGATTCCCCTGGAACCAGAGTTAAAAACAGTTCTTGGCTGCCATTTGGGTGCTGGGTCCTCTGCAAGAGCAGTCAGNTTTTTTTTTTTGGTCTACTTAGAGTTTGAAGTCATCCTCTCAGTAGTCATTTTTATAGGATTACTTTACCTAATGAACCAAATTTAAAAATAAAATAATGGTGAACTTGCAAAATGACTATAATATTTGAACATTTAATGTGCACATGAAATATAGTTCTCAACTTACAGCAGTATCAAAGTGTGAATAATACCTTCTTTCAAAGTTTTAAAATGGCAGTGGAATCTGCTTTAAAGTACTTAAAATATTATTAGAAATGAAACATTAAAAAAATCCCTCAGATAATGCAGAGAATGCAATTATGATTTTATTACAGTGTCAAGTTTTAGTATTAATGTCCTTATATTTTGATATTCTTTTTTACTATTTTGACTAGTGATCTGAATGGTTCAACAGTGATCAATAAAGAAAATACATTGCAGGGTGTGGTGGCACATGCCTTTAATCCTAGGACTTGGGAAGCAGAGGCAGGCGGATCTCTGTGAGTTCAAGGCCAGCCTGGTCTACAGAGTGAGTTCCAGGACAGCTGGGGCTACAGGGAGACCCTGTCTCAAAAAGACCAAACAAACAAACAAAAAAAGAATATACATAACAATTGTCACCAAACTCTGTATTGACTTGAAAGAAATATCTTGAATAGTAATAATGACTAAATCCATAGTACCGTAATAAACCTGGGTGCATATGGAACAGTATTTTCATTCTCTAGATCTGATATACACAGAAAATAATTCCACAAACTAACAAACTCCAGTCACCATGATAGGATTTTTAGTTTTGTTGTAGAGCCATGCTTCTTGCCGTGCCCAAACCACATTTTGTCTCCAACTGTCTCTTGCTTATTAATAACATGAGAGTCAAATTTGATCTAGACATATACCTTTGATCTCAACACTCAGGAGGCAGAAGCAGATGTATTTCTATGAGCTCAAACAAGCCTGGTGTACAAAGGAGTTCATGCCCCCAGAGACCCCCTATTAAAAACCCTAAATAAACAAACAAACAAATTAATTTATTAATAGTAAAAAGTATAAATACTCTGACAGATAGCACTTAAAATGCTTGAATTTTAGTTTCCTCATTTTTATTTGAACTTGTTTTGTTTTGTTCTGTTTTGTTGTGTTATTTATTTGAGACATGGTCTCACTTATGTACATGTGGCTGGCCTAAAATACAGTGACAAGTTCTGCCTTTTATGTAAATACAACTCTTCAATTTGTTTGTGATGTTTAAATCTGATATTTTCTATTGATAATATTATGAGATACATCACATAGAAAAGTAGTAAAATAAGATAGCATTTACTCATCTGGAGAGAGAGCTTTTAGAAGTATTTTCTTTCCATATACAAAATTATCTTGTGAAATAATGTAAAGCATTATTTTGAGATGAAATGTGGTGTTGAATCACTTAGGAAGAAGTTTGTTTATAACTAAAACATTTCCCAAGCTATTCCTATTCTAAAAGGTAAATGAATCCTTTGACTTCTGTGTCATCTTGTATATAGGAGCAAATATCAGTATCTAACTAAAATCAATATTTTGTTTCAAAATTTTAAGTATGGCAACATAATTTTTTCTACAGAACTGAAACCAATTTTGGAAATTAAACACGTTTTTTAAAACTCAGGAACCTGGCATACTTAAACATACCTTTAATCTCAACACTGGGCAGGTAGATGCAAGGGGATCTCTGTCAGATTAAGGCCAGTTTGCTTAAAATAATGGATTGCAGGCCAGGTGGGGCTACAAGGAGGCACTGTCTCAAAAACAAACAAACAAACAAACAAACAAACAACAGCAGCAAACACTTCTCAAGAGAATGAAGTTTTGTTAAAATAAAGTTTTAGCATTAACCTTTTCTTTATATTTGTCTAACTCATGCACCAAAAATTCAATGATGGTCACAAATGAATATAAATAACAAATGTTGCCAAAATGCAGCAATTTAAAAAAAATAGATACCAATAAAATGTGTACTCAGAGGAAATGTTTGGTTTCACAGTTACCTTTCAGAGCTACTATTGATTACAGTTACATAGTAACAGTTACTATTTTGTATTCTATGAGATCATATTAATCTGACTTTACTAGGGATTTTTCTCTACTGGAATTTGGAATGCCTGTATAGTAATAATTACTTATTGAAGAATATGCAGGTGGAGGAAGGTAATATGAAGTCTAGGCCAAAGATTATGTCATGTATCTTCTCTAGATCTACTTATGTCAAATTATGTTCTTAACATTTCATCCTACATGGCATCTCTAGTTCACCCTTTGGATTGTGAATCTAATAATACTCCTTAATGGGTATTTCCAGTCATGTATCACTTGATGTCTCTTGGTGAAAGCATCAGTTTAAGGAAGTAATATGTACCATCAGCTTTGTAACCAGGGAAATTCTATTATCAGATTTAAGGTGACATGGTCGTAACTCTTATTGGAGTATTTCCATATCACACAGACACTGGAAGAGCCACAGAATGAGGTAGACCATGTAACTTGAGCATCAGGATGGGAAGTACTTTAACTTAAACCAGGTACCATTCACTTTCTTGCTATATATAAACTTAATGAGCATGTTGTGCTTTTCACTTTTCTTAAGTCAATTCTGATAAGTTTACTGTATGTAACCTCCAATTCCATTATTTTTAATTATTTTCTTGCTGGAAAAGTACTGATGCTTTATAGTTCAAAGGATATAACCCTTTGGGGCTGGAAAGGTGGCTCAGTTGTGCAAAGCACTGACTGTTCTTTCAGAGGACCCAGGTACAGTTTCCAACACCCACATGGTAGCTACAAACCATCCTAACTAGACTTCTGGGGATTCAGTGGCCTCCTATGATTATCCCCATTTCTTTTTTTTTTTTTTTGTCTTTTTGAGACAGAGTCTTCCTGTAGCCCCATCTGTCCTGGAACTTACTCTGTAGACCAGGCTGGCCTTGAACTCTGCCTCCCTAGTGCTAGAATTAAAGGCATGCACCACCATGCCTGACTCCCCATTTCTTTTTAAATGACTGCGTTGCATCTCTCCTCTCAGAAATCCATGGCACATTACTAGTTTCTTAAACTCTAAAGATTTTCCAATTGAAAGAAACTATCTAAAACATGGAAGTAACATCCAATTATGAGAGGACATTTTTCTTTCTTGATTTGGATTACCTCATTTAGCATTATTGTTTCCATTTACATCCATTTACCCTTTTATTCAATTATTTCATTTTTACCAGATGAATAATATTCGGTTGTGTAAATATATTGCATTTTCATCATCCATTCTACTATTGATGGACATCTAGGTTGCTTACATGTTTTAGTTATTCTGAATAGAGACGCAAGGAACATAGGTGAACAAGTATCTCTATAACAGGATGCAGAGTCTTTTGTTTCATACCCAAGAATGGTCTAGCTCAATTATAAGGGGTAAATATTTCTAGTCTCTTATGCAACCTACACACAACATATCTGAGTTGCCAAACAAATGAGGAATCAAGGTGGTATTGACTTTGAAGCTTGCTGCTACCATCCTTGCTGGCTAGTTCTCCTGGTATAAGAAAATGCTATGCAGGTAACTGATACAGGTAAGTATCAGCATTCTCCAGTTGTGAACTTTGCAAAATAAAGAGGCAACTGCCTGTCCAATGTGACACAAATATTAAAGAGTAATCAATCATGTGCTAATTTAATTGAAGGCTTGCCTCACAGCAGGGAGGCCATACCTACACTGTTATCCGGATAAGAACTTGTATCTAGACAATCACAAGACACAAGGGAGAGCTAGTCATATAATTCTGCTGAAGATACACAGAATTAAATTTATAATGATTTTTTTTTTATTTTGGTCTTTTCGAGACAGGGTCTCCCTGTAGCCCAGCTGTCCTGGAAATCACTCTGTAGACCAGGCTGGCCTTGAACTCACAAAGATCCCCCTGTCTCTGCCTCCCGAGTGCTGGGATTAAAGGGGTGTGCCACCACACTCGGCTTAATGATTTATTTTTTATATCTGTAGATTATTACCTTCCTCAACATTCATCAGAGAAGTTTCTTGCAACAAACTTTGATTAACACTAAAACTCACAAATAATCAACATACAGAAAAAAGAAGACAGCAGAGTGATGATACATAAGTGGTACATGGATATCTCACCCTTTCTTCTAGAGGCTGAAGGATCTTTGTGGAAGAAGAGACAGAAATATTGTAAGAGCCAGAGGTGGTAGATAAATACAAGGAAGTCATGTTGTCCGGACACCACAGAGACAAAATACAAATGTATAGGGCTTATCATGATGCACATAAACCTTAACCAAATGCAAGGCAGACATGGGCCAACCTGGGTCGGTGAGATGGGCAGCTAGCCCTAGCAGAAGATCTATTGTCACCTGATGGATGTTGGAAAAATGAGAGTCGGTCTCCTTACTGTTGTGATGACTACTAGGTTAACCTGCATCTAGTACATGGACAAACATTCAGGAGTACTTGAGAGGCAAGGATTGGATTCCATGGGCTTTAAGACTAATATACAAATAATAAATATTTATTTATTTTTTTTTAATTTTATTTATTTCTGTATGTGTATGAATGTACTGTCTGCGTGCAAGTCTGTGCACCCGTGTCATGCAATGCCGCGGAGGTCAGAAGAGGGTCTCGGATTCCCCTGGAACTGGAGTTCTCCTGGAATTGGAGTTTCAGACGGTTCTCAGCCGCCATGTGGGTGCTGGGGATCGAGCCTGGGTCCTCTGCAAGAGCGGTCGGCGCTCTTAACCGCTAGGCCATCTCTCCAGCCCACAAATAATAAATATTAAATACTCTGATAATAGAGGAAATGAACTCTGTAGTGTGGGATGGGAGGCACTGAACAGGGGAGAAGGGTTCAAATGTGTCCAAAAGTACATTACACAAAATTCCAGAATTAATGAAAAATTATTTTAAAAAGAATTGATTCCAGGCCTCAGCCTCCCATTGGCAAAATCACTTGACTATTTGTTCCTTGCTCTAAGTCATCATCTACATATCATTATCGATGCTTAGAGACTTATAAATAATGGGCTTTTAATAGACATATCAAATAGAGACATTTCTCTACCACTTCAACATTTAGAAAATCAGAGGCTCAGTTACTTATGTTCAGATGAATGTTGGCACTTTCTGTAATGCTTCCTCCTCAATTATGTGATGATCAATGCTAATAACCTCTGATTACGCTAGACCATTAACTCCAGAATAAATGAACTGCTGTGGAAAGTAACATTACAAAACTGATGCTCAGAAATAAAACAGATGAGTTGTTTATTTAAAAAGTGAAGGAACACCTGGGATGGTGGGGCCTGCTTTTAATCCCAGCACTCAGGAGACAGGGGTTTGTAAATCTTATGTGAGATCAAGGCCAGTTTGGTATATATAGTGAATTGCAAGCTTTCTGAGACTAAGGAAATCTTATTGAAAAATATATTCTAAAAAATAAAATAATAAATATAGTTGCATCATGGATTGCCCCATACACAATCAGGTAAGAACAATCAAAACTGTTCTTCACATGCTTTTAATTTGTTCTTAAAATGATAGATATTGTAATTTTAACTTAGCTTTTAAAGTAATGTTGAATATGTTAAATGACTTGGACTCATAATTTTGCATACATATTTGTTATTCAAATTTCCATATGCATTCCATGACAGTGCACCACTTGGAATGAAAAAATATTTACTGGGTATTTCTGAACATACACTAAAGATTATATTTTGTTCCTTTGAATGTATTTTTTTTAAACAGGGTCTTCTTATATCCTCAGCTGGCCCACCACTTACTATGTACAAAAGGCTGACCTCACAGAGATCCAACAACCTCTTCTTCCATCATGCTGGGATTAAAGGCAGATGCCAACACACAGGGCCTTTGAAATTAGGAATACCAAATGGAAAGAAGAGAGATTTGAATGTGGAATCTGAACACGTTTAATGTAAAAAATGACATGTAAAATATTGGATGTTTATAATAGAAATTAATTATTATTTATCATATTCAACAGTATTTGTTGTACTTAATATGGGTGTTCCAACAACCATAGTGATAAGGTACTTTAGGAATATATCAATGGTAAAATAAGAGAAAAAATATTATATTATTAATGCTAGAAAAAAACAGTCACACAACCATGTAAAATAATGTTTTTAGTTTAAAGATAATAATTCCTACATAACTTAGTATTCTATTATTTAGAGTAGAAACATTGATACTGTGGTGATTTAAAATGTATTCCAATAATATTGTACATAGGCCAATTTTTAAGTCATGAATAGTAATTCAGTCACTTCAAACTAATTAATGAAAATAACCATCGAGGAAGAAGATGGAGAACAGAAGCAATGCCACAGGATTCATTGATACTCGCTAGTCCTAGTTCTTTAGATAGCTTAACGGTTTTTGTTGTTGTTGTTGCTGTTACTTTGTTTTTGAGAAACTGTCTCAATATGTCATGCTTGCTGGCCTGGAACTCACTATATAGACCAGGCTGGGATTGAATTCACAGAGATCAGTGCCTTTGTCTCCTGAGTGCTGGGTTTAAAGGCATTGGTCACCACACCCAGCCCTAAATATCTTATGTTTTCTAGTGTGTGTGTCACTAGTTGTGGAAAGGCGACAGCTAATTTCCAAAATAAAGTAATTGGGCTCTTTATATAAGTTTCTCAAATAATATTACTTGATTATCTACACTCTTATATTCCTATGTATATAATTCTAATCTGAGTTCATTTATATTATCTTATTTCTGTCACAGAACACATTTAGTTTTAGTGGTATATGTTATTCTGTAATAGTAGTTCTCTAAATGTGTCTGGGCATGATGTAATATTCACATTGTTGCAAGGATTAAATAATAAAGTGAAGTTATCAACACATGTTTTTGAGATAAGATCTCCAGTTGGCCTGGAACTCACTGTATAGTCAAGGCTGGCCTAGTTTTCAAAGGTATTTGCTTGTTTCTACCTCCCGAGTGCTGGAAATAAAAGTATATGTCACCACCCCCAGCTTTAAATTATACTTGTTCATTGCTTATGAAATCACTTTGCTTTATTTTCTGAAATATATGTCAAGATATTTATTTTCCTTAGATAATATTAGTCGCAAACAGCTTTAATTTTGTCCATTTTATTTTAAAGTTTTTCACAATTTAAAACCACTTTTTCATTTATATCAATCTTATTAGATGCCCTGATATGTTTGGTATAGTTTTCACCATTCTTATATCACAAGACCTGTGTGACATTAGTGCATGTCTCTGTATGTATTGGTAGCTTCTTGCTCTATACTGAAACATTCCCTCAAGAAAGGAGCCCGGTTGGACTCACGAAGTCAGTGAACCTTTTTACAAGCTTCAGGAGCTCAGAACATTTCAGTAGTCTCAAGGCCTTTGCTCAACATTGAGACATAGAGATTGTCCCTGGTGGAATTGCCTGCTCTTTGGGGATGTAGCCCCAGGAATACAGTTTGCCCGATTCAGTAACTACATTGGGTAGGCAATTGTGCTGTATCTGTCAAGGGTTATCACTCATAAAGCTGTTCCAACTGGGTCACACATGCTACTGAAAGTATTGAGTCCCTCCTACTCTTGTAAGAAACTCCAATAAACACATAGTTTCACCAAGCTCTTTGATGGTCATGAGTACTCCATCTGGGAAGAGTGGATATTTTCTCACATCTCCTCAGGAAAAGTTTTGCAGGACCATAGATACTAGATAATCCACAAAATAAATTTTCCAAAAACACCAGTACAGATGTGTATTTTTCACATGAGTACTTTCACGAACACTTTAGTCTTTCTTCTCTTTTAGAAATATTTCTGGTATAATTTTATTTTCTGAAGAAAATGGTTTCTTATATTTTTAATGAAGGTTTTGTTGACATATCCTTATTTTTCCATATGGAAATTTTTAAAAATCACACTGAGGTTGAAGGATCACTTTTCTTCATAGAGAATTTCATACTGTCAAGTGTATTGTTTACATTTTATGTGATACATTTCTATAATGGTGACTTACATGATTTTCACTTTAAAGTTACCTTATATGCTAATGACTATTTTCAGGATTCCTATATGATGTACATTTTTGCTATAGTGTTAACATTTTATTTTCCAATTATATAAACCTACAATCAATTTTAAATAAATGTAGATTGAATAAAATTCATGGTGATTAAATCTGTGGCTTAATATCTTGCATCACTATTGGAACATTTTCATCCACTATCTCTTAAGGTGAAGAACATCTACAAGAAATCTAGCAGTTCTAGGAATACTTACTTATGAAAGCTTGTACATGTTCTCCATAACACAAAGAATGAGATTAGTGTATTCTTTTTTTTTTTTTAAGTTGTATCTTCTGCTTTCTTGGTTTTTTAATTTTTTTTAATTTTATTTATTTTTGTATGTGTATGAATGTACTGTCTGCTTGTAGGTCTGTACACGCGTGTCGTGCAATGCCGCAGAGGTCAGAAGAGGGTCTCGGATTCCTCTGGAACCAGAGGTCTCCTGGAATTGGAGTTACAGACGGTTCTTAGCCACTATGTGGGTGCTGGGGATCAAACCCTGTTCCTCTGCAAGAGCAGTCGGTGCTCTTAACCACTAGGCTATCTCTGCAACCCCGAGATTAGTGTATTCTACCTAGTACTTTCTTCATTGGTTTACTACATGCTATATATAAGGAAGTTAAACAGTAATATAGACACTGTATTTACTTGACTCTTAGAATTTTTCTCATCTATAACTGCAGTTATCAAGACTAAGTTCTGGGATCCAACCTAAGAAATCCATGCATTTCTTAAAATTTGATGGAATTACCATTACCTACAAATTCTTCAGGATGAAATATAATAATAAAAGCCATGCATAAGTACTCTCCCTATGAAAATGAAACTAAGAAATCAACTCAACATATAATCATATGATAGTAACAAAACACTAAAAATAAACTTAAGAATGACAATACACCACATCTACATAGACATACCAACACTGTTAAAAGGGATTGAATTTCAAAATATAAAGCTGTTATTTGTTAAAGGCTTTATCTCCCAAATTCATCAGTGGAAACAAAATAGACTTAATGTAAGTTTAAAATTCCTGTTTTGCATTTAAGAAAAAGAAAGCAATCTTTTATATGCATTTACAGTTAATAGGGAATTTTTCATGAATGTTTAAATCATTTTATGAGTTGTGTATTTAGGAACTATGGTTTGGAATATAGATCATAAATTTTTATAAGATTCGATATATAGTTAGATTTTTGCTGTATGTACATACACAAGTCAATTGTAGAGAAAACAGTGTTTTTAGATTGAGAGTGTATTCCATAATTTATGAGCTAGGCTAATATTTCAAAACTCTTTTTCCTTTTATTTTTAAGAGTACATTTTTTAGATATTCTAAAAAACAATATTTCATTGTGAATAGACACAGTATTACATCACCCTTTTTAAATATCTTTATCATAGGTTTATTTTCCTTCTCTGATTATTCTGGTGTGCTGTAGCTCTTTATCCTCCTATATGTGATAGATCTTTGGGTTATAACCCATCTTCCATCACAGCTATCAGCACTACCACTTTATCATCTCAAGTTGATAACCTTCTCTCCCTATGCATGTTCCAATAACTCAAAGACATTCCAATTCCTTTAATAGATTCCTTCCCACTAATTCTTTGGCCTCTCCCACATTCTCTTTAAGGCTCTGGAATTCTACCAAAGTATACATTTCAGTGATCTTTGTTGCATATATTGACTTCTGTGTTTCATAGGTCATGGAAAAAACGAAAGTGATGGAGGAAAGGGAAGAACAAATGAAATGCTGCTTCACCAAGAGGAAATCTATAGAATTTACTTTATGAGGAATTAAGAAGAAAAATGAGGAATTATGGGGAAGACTATAAGATGATTGCTGAAATTAAGACTTGTTCTATGAATATCATAGATTTTGAAGAATTTTAGATTGCAACATATTTAAAATATATAATCAAAATATGAACATAAAATTAGTATGCCATAAATGCAAATGTTGATGATTTTAGAAATAAGTAATGTTTAAGGAGTGTCATTGATTTTGTTGTACTACATTTAAAAATGAGTATTTGCTTCTGATGGGATAAAGCATTTGTTGCCAGGAAAATTATTTCTATCATGCACACATCTATCTCTATAATAGTAGAACAATGACCGCTTTAAAGTAGCATTTTTTCATACATTTTCATCCAGTTTTGTAAAAAAACATATTTCCTGTATAAAAAAATAAAGTGTGTGTAAAGGACAACTCAGTAATATTGGCAGTCATGTATCCATTTTAATATTTCAAACATTTCAAAACAAAGTTATATTTTTCAATAAACTAAAAAAAAATTCAATCTGAAAGGGAAATAATGCCAAGTGTAATAGAGCTCTTTGAAAATCTTACTCTCTGACAGGAAATAATTGCCAAATTTTTAAGTGAAGAACTTCCCAGATATCTGGAACTTGCAAAGTTCCAAGTATGAATCGTGAGCAAGCCAAAAGAACTACTTCGAAATGCACTTAATATATCCAACTAAGGTATGGTTGGAATAAAATGAGGTGTTGGTATTTGGGAAAAGAATCTTCTGTTATATAGGGAGAGAAATAAGAAATTTGAGCAAGAAGAAAGATTCAAACCTGGATTCATCAACCTTATAGAGAAATGAAAAACAATTAAAATTATTTTAAATAATTCAAATTATTGATGTTTTCAAATAAACCTGTGTTCTCTTTTATCAATTGACAATATAACTTAAAATAGTACAATGAAGATAAACATAGAAGAGCCAAACCACTGTAGATTATGTTTAAATAAAAAAGGAATTAAAATTAAGAAGCCAGATATTTGGATGCATAGATTATTTTTCCCTCCACTTTAACAGAGAAACTTAGGAATGATTCTAAGTCATGTGTGAGAAGTTATAATCCATAATGGTTATTACAGCATGTCAATAAGAGTTTGTATTATGGCTTGTTACAACTACACAGAGTAGTACACTGAAAGGTTGGACAGTAGAGTCACACCATAATCCATAAAACCTCCCCAAAAGTCCAAAGTACAAGGACTCTTCTGAAATTCAAGATAATCTCTCAACTGTGAGACCTTATAAACTCAAGAGAGAGAGAGAAATATCTCTATAATGGAAACATTCCGATTCCAAAATTACAGCAAAGGAGGAAGCAAAGACACTCTCCAGGCCAAACACCAGTGTGAGGCTTCCAAATTGGGCATCTCTGGTTCATAGGTGTATCAAGTGAACAACATCTGCATTCCACATACCCTCCCCTTCATCTATATTGCCTCCAGCCTTGTAACCCCTCCTTTCCACAGTTACTTTTAGGGCCCCAAACTTTCCTTTGCACATATCTTTTTTTTAAATTTTATTTATTTTTTTATGTGTATGAATGCACTGTCTGCATGGAGGTTTGGGCACGCCTTTCATGCAATGCCACGGAGATCAGAAGAGGGCATCAGATTCCCCTGAAACTGGAGTTAAAGATGGTTCTCAGCCACCATATGGGTGCTGGAAATTGAACCCAGGTTCTCTGCAAGAGCAGTTGGTGCTCTTAACTGCTAGGCCAACTCTCCAGCCCCTGCACATATCTTATATTCATTTTAAAAGGATTTTTATTATTTTTTACTTATGTGTATGGGTGCATTTCTTGCATGTATCTAAGTGCACTCATGTTGTGCAATGGCCATGGAGGTCAGAGAGAGTGTGTCAGATCCCCTGGGACTGGAGTTACATATGGTTGTTAGCCCACATGTGGGGGCTCAAAATTGAACCTGGGTCCTCTGCAAGAACAGGCAATGCTCTTAACTGCTGAGACATTTCTCCAGCCCCATATCCTATATTACTGACATCTACAACAGCCTTGGGTCTCCTCTTTTAGACTTCATCTTTAGAATGTGCACACAACCCTCTTGGAAATTTTATCCAGGGAATTTGACTTTATTACCAATTACCTGATTTCACCAGCCCTTTTTAACCCTAATGAAAGATGCCTTGACCAGCCATCTCTTGGGTTTTACACGTCTTCATAAATTTCTTATGAGTATTTCATAAAGTTGAACCTCAATTTCTTTTTTTTAATTTTTATTTATTTATTATGTGTATGAATGTACTGTCTACATGTAGCTTTGTGCACCCGTGTTGTGCAATGCCGTGGAGGTCAGAAGAGGGCGTCGGATTCCCCTGGGACTGGAGTCAAAGACAGTTCTCAGCCGCCATGTGGGTGCTGGGGATTGAACCCAGGTCCTCTGCAAGAGCAGTCAGTGCTTTTAACCGCTAGGCCATCTCTCCAGCCCCCGAACCTCAATTTCTTATGCCAGCTCAAGATAACGCCTAGGTTGAACTCCTTGTAGTATTACTTAGCTGCTAATTGTCTTAGTATTTGAAACAAGGACTATGTTTCCCTAGCCTAGGTGGTTATTTTTCAAGCACCTGCATAGTCATGGTCTGCTCAGATACTGGGAAGGATGAAAACATGCTTCCAAATATATGTTTTCCAAATGCATTTTTAATTTTACTTTGGTGCCTACAAGGGTTAGATTCCTGCTTTAAAGTCTTCGTTTCAGTTGTCCAAGTATACAATGTGTGCTCCATCCAAACTGCGTAATTTAACAATTAGGTTCTGTGTTCATATTTACCCCATTGGCCTTGTCCACAACAATTGCCATATTTGTTCCATACTTCATTAGGGTTCAGATTTTTCAATAGTTTTTTTTTTCAATACTTTTTATTCACAATGCATGGTTGGCCAAAGGGAATAAACACCACAACTCAAAGACTTGTAAAGGCCCCCTAATTGTGGGATGCGTGTGGCTACATGGACCTGTGTATAGTTTTGAATCCTGCCTAAACACAGTTTTTTTTAAAATTTGAAATTCATTTTTGGTTATGCAATGGCACAATTCTTGAGCATGAACACTGTGGATAATTAGTCTTTTTGTAATGTGAAATGCTTGGGTACACCTGGAGACATTATGCTGTTTTAAAATTCCTCTTAACAAATGAATTAGTCAGTTGCTTTTGAATCCAGTCTTTCTGTTTTTTAGGATAGGCAGAGAACCTAGAAATATGATTTATCAAACTATAACATGAATGGCCACACAGATTCCTTGAACCATCTGAAATCTTATGTGCTCATCCTTACTCTGCAGTCATTTGGTATTCTACACTCTTAATTGGGTTCATCCAGTTCACTTTGCATACAGAATTCTAGAGTTCTATAATCCTGCAGCAAACATAGGATTAAAACAAATTTTAATACTACACCACAGAGCAGTTCTGAATACTTAGGTTTACCACCACAGCGATCACAATTCTTGGAACTATTTTTTTGTCACAACTCAGTCACAGCATAACTAGCAGAATAAAGGGGGGAAGTATTTTTTCAGGCTGATGGTTTGAAAGGTTGTAATCCATTCCTGGTCAGGAGTTTTATAGTCCAGAAAGCAGAGAGAGCTAGCTTGGATTGGAACATTTAGACCATTCGCAGTGACCCCCTTCTTCCAGGTGTATCCCGTCTCCTAAATGTTCTGTGAAACCTTGCTTTCTTAAGTTGTTCTGTAGGCTCTTCTGTCACTGTGATGTGAAAAAAAAATTGGTTCCAAGAAGTGTGAACAGTATATGCAAAGGCATGAGCCTATGGTTTCATCACAGTGAAACCAACATACTTATTTTGTACATCCAGATTTACTCTGCAATGAAAATCTCAGGAGGTTAGAAGCATTCCCTTACCACATATAGTCACTTAATCTGACAAGTACATAAATACTGCAATATAATGTATGTATACAGCATCTCAGGGGCATGATATATCAGCTAGCAAACCTCTTAAAGTTCATGGAAAAAAACATTCTAATGAAACAAACCAAATGAACACATAAGTAGTGAACCATTCTTATAAATATGGAGAGTTCAGACTTGAAATCATAAACTGGAATTTTTGCTAAAAATTTCAAGTTTAACTCATGGTTTGACTACTCTCTTCACGATAATGGAGCTACATTAAATTTCCAAGAAAAAGACCAGAAACAAAATAAAATGAGAAAAAATTAAGTTAGCTTTAAGCATGTGTAATCAAAAGTCTCAGAAATTATTTCCAAGGCCCTCTGGAAGGCATTGTTTTATTGCCTTAGTACATTAACAGCAAAGCTAAGCTTGTTTTAGTTTGATAATTGTGAAGATCTATATAGAGCTCCATGACTATTGTTAATGATGCTTTAGTACATATTCAGAAATTGTGAAGAAAATCAAACATAAATATTTTCAACTTACAGAAAAATAGGAATAAGTGTGTAAAGATATACATATATATCATGTCTCATAATATATATTATGTCTACATAAATCATATCCACATAATAAGCTCTTATATTTTCCTTGAAATTAATAGATGATATTAATTTTTAAATTTAAATTTTTTATTTAGTGTTACTTAATTTATTTTTACATCTATAAGTGAAATTACTGCATGTGTGTAATTGTACCCTTGCCATGCAGAGCCTGTGGAAGACAGAAGGTGACATCTGATTCCCCAGAACTGGAATTGTGCACAATTTTTAGCTGCCATGTAGGTGCTGGAATTCATACCTGAGTCCTTTCCAAGAACAGACAGCTCTCTTAACTACTGTTTCATTTCTCCAGCCTCTGTTTAATTTTTTTTAATGAAGATCTGGGATGTAAACTCTATGAATATACACATAAGTTCAATTATAGAAAATAACTTGAGGCACACTTTCATTGCTTCTGATACATACAAGTGGAAAAGATTGGAGAAGTGATTGTTTTTCATCTTTATTTATTCATGAGTCTAAAATGCCCATTTTCCTGTGTCCACATAGAAATGAATAAAACTTTTCTTAGTTCTTCATTATAGTCTTTAATAAATTAGAACTTGATGGCCCAGGTTGGGCCTGAAGGCATACAAAACCCTTGGGTGAAATTCCACCATTCATAATCTGAAAATGGAGGTAGATTAAAATCATTGCTAAAAGTGAGATCACATGCAAGTTTTAATTTCCCATCCATTATTTGTTGACAGATTAAAATAACTCCATAAAATAGAAAGAAGAAACCTATATGTATAATAATTTAAAAAAACATGCTTCACCAAATCAGAAATACCATAGATATTAATGCTGGAATAATAACATGACATTTCCCCTTCGGTATAATAATTCACTTAAAATATAGATTTATTTCCTTTTAATTATTGTTCTAAAATAATAGTTTATGAAAGGTCATCTCAAATGACTTGAAACAGTATAAATCAAGTATAAATCATAATCCTTTCTTTAGAAACTAATTGTTTCCCCTTGGTCCCTGGTAACATTTTGCTTGAAAAAGGAAATTTGAATGAATTATTGTAAAGCTCCATGGTGAGTTTATTATCTAGAGTATTATAGATCTGCAGAGAAAGACTTTGTCTGTAAAGGCCTTCGGAGCTCTGCAGAGATGGATCAAGTCAGAGCTTCACCATGGACTCTGTTCTGGGAACATGCCAAGAACCTACAGGGGTTTGATCAACTCTCCACTCAGAAAATCAGGTTTCCAAAATACTTAATGCCAACTAGCTTCAAGAAAATTAAGTCATAGCATAAAAGTGAAAATGAGTGAAAGCACTATTCTTCACTTCCAAAATATGTCTTTCGAATTTATCTTTAAAGATTCAATTACAATAATATTAAACTTAAAGCTATTGGAAATATAATGATGTTTGAATCATTGTTATTGTTTAAAATATAGTTTATATTAAAATTACTTAATTTATATAATAAATAATTTATTAATTTACATAATAACAGTATAAGGTATATGCTAAATCATACAACATAAACATTAGCCCAATAATTTTTAATCACATGCACTAAAAAAACATCAAGCTTCTAAAACATTATTCCAGAATAGAATTTGAGCAACAGCCACTAAAAAAGTGAACATATAGTTAAACACAGATATCAACTGTTATTGGTTCAGTGTTTATATATATTATATACATATTATAATGTTTAAAAATTTAAACAATCCCACACATTATCCATGAATCTGAGATCAGACTTCTTATCCATATCATTGTCTGGATAAAAGTGAGATGGCAAGAAATCATCCCCCACAAAAGGTAAAGGCTCCTTACCTACAAACTGGGATATCTGCAAGAAGAGAGTTGATAACCCTGCTGTCGAAGACCTGATGTAAACATGGGAAAGATGTATTGAGACTACACTTGCAAGTGTACAGTTGGTCTCTGGAATACCAGAGAATGTTACCAAAGGCCACTAAACCAATAAAGCAAATATAGTTCTCCTCGAGTCAAGCAAGACTCCTCTGTCAGCAGCAGCTACACCTCACCTGCATGGAAACACTGTGCAGCAGTGGCAGCCATATGTCTGTATATCCCAAATCTAATTAGCTAGTAGCTCTCTCCTTGGAGGAATAACCCACGGCTAATGCCACAAGCTTACATCCTCTAGTGGTTAGGTGATGTTATTAGCCACAGTAAGACCCTGTCATGTTTAACAGAAAAAAATGTAATTAATGGATTAACATACCATACAAACCTCTGTGTCTATACCAAAGTAACCTACCATAACAATTAGTACTGTTTAAATATCTATATATCTAATTGCTTGTGCTTCATTAGTAGGATTGAAATATTATTCCTGGACAAACTGTCAACCCATGAAAGGAAACAGCCAGAATTGACCAGAGTCCAAGACAACAGCTCCAGAGAAAGTAGACTGTTTTGCTTCTCATCCACCTGTGCCCCTTTTCTAAGCCTAGGGAACAATCTGCGGAAGAGGGGGTGTGGTAGAATGTAAGGGCTGCGATTGGGGTGAATGGTGAAACTACAACAATATAGTCTGGACACTCATTGGATCAACTTGATTGAACATACAAGCCCACACACCCCCTGCTGGATGATGGGACACCATGGGCTGTGTAGGTTTGGGGCACAACTGCGTGCAAATTGATTTTACAAAAGTATCTTGTACTCAAAAATTATCACTATTGTGGTTAAAAAAAAACGAAGAAAAAAAACAGAGAAGAGCGGAAAGTTATGGCAGAAAGGCATGGATCGAGGGATGGGTGGGTGGTTGGTGGGTGGGGGGAAGGGAAAGGGAAAGATAATGACCGGAAATGGAAATGATGTATGAAAATACACAAAGCTTCAATAAAAAAAAAAAAAAAAAAGAAAATCAATTCAGCCACAGAGTCTCTAAATAAATAAATCTAAAGTATCGATTAGTTTACCACATAACAGAAGATAATCAAGATGTTGAAAGACTAGCAACAATATAGTCTCTAGTATTTACAATGTAATGCTGAGTCACAAGTGTCTTAAAGTTCTTTATATTTGGGCATAAGTTTGTAAAATCTCCATTTTAATATTAAATATATTTTATTAAATAGCAAATATTAATACTTTTTATTTTCTGAAATTTTCACCCATAGATGTCTTTGTGCTTTGTTCTTGTCTTGTGCTCCCACTTTTTCTCCTTCCAATGCCTTTTTCTTTTCCCCTTTCCTTTTCTCTCTTTGCCTAATTACTGATCCATCTGCTTTCATGTAAAATAAATTTGATTACCCTCTTATTCAAATCATTCTGTCCTTTATATTTCTTAATAGTTCTTCTGCACGCCTGTGGGTTTTGGTGGTCATTTTTCCAAGGGTGGAAGAACAAGCTATACAGAAAGCATGTACAGGAGAGCATATCACACGGACACATGGTAGGGTATAAATTCAAATACAAAATGGCTCTATATTCAAATACAACATTTCATCATATAGGTGCAAGCATGACATCACCGCGTCCCACGGACTAATCCCAACCGGTTTAGTAGCATCACATCATTCACGCCCAATTCAAAGTACTCTCACTTTGTGCTTCTGGGAGGCCACTGGCTGAATGTTAGCGCATGCATAACCAAGCTCAAATTGATATAGCTGTGCTGCTGGTAGATAGCCTAGAAGGCGGTTAAGAGCAACGACTTCTCTTACAGCGGACCCGGGATTCCCCTCCGGTTTCGATCCCCGCAACCCACATGGCGTGCTAAAAACCGTCTGTTAACTCCAATTCCAGAGAACTCAGTTCCAGGGGAATCCGAGACCCTCTTCTGACCCTCCGCGGCACTGCACGACACGGGTGCACAAACCTACATGCAGACAGTACATTCATACACATTCAAAAAATAAATAAAATTAAAAAAAAAAAAAAAAAAAACAAATTAGATATGCCCACACCCTCCTATAGTCCTCTTCCTACTTTTGTGTTGCATATATGTACAAGTTTAAATTGACATTTCACATATGAGAAAGAATATGCAGTATGTAATTTTCCGAGTCTCACTTGTGGGAGAGAGCACATTAAGTGCCCAAGGGTGATCTCAAACTCTGTTTTCCTGCCTCAATCTTCTGAGTGTTGGGATTGCAGGCACCTACTATGCCTAGTCTCCCCTTCCCCATGCAATCAAAAATTAAAGCAAAATGAGATGAAATGTTTTTCAATATTTAAGATTTGAAGTCAGTATTGGAAGTGTGACCTTAAAAGTTAATTTAATTTCAATCACAGTTTTCCTTTCAGGATGCAATATGTTCTATTAACATTATTGGTTTTTATATTTCACACAGAAAAATCTATTCTATCTGGTTTCTACTTGTATAATTTGAATGTATTTATTTATCATTGTTCATTACCTAAGATTTTTAGGTGTTTCAACACTCCTGTATATGGTTGATACCTAGTATTCAAATTATATATTTTTTCATATATATTCACATGTATACATTAGTTGGCATAAATTTAATTCATATGAATGTCAGAGAGGTTAAACACTTCTCCACAGGTGAAAATATTATTAAGTGTCAAAACCTGACCTTGAACCCACACATTCATATTTCAAAGACTGTGTACTTACCAGTATTTAAAAGTATGTGATTATGCAGTCAACCTGATTTAACCTCTAATGTAGAAGTAATTAATGTTAGTAATTCTTAAAATAGTCTGAGCACTCTTAATATTTCAAATTGTTTGTGAGAATTAGATTAAGTCAGTAGAAATGGTCATTTACATAAATATTCCTTCTTAATGAACCATTTTATTACATTTTAAAGGCTTATATGTATTCCTGAAATTTTTCACTTGACACTAATTTGCATACTAAAATCAGTTGCTCCATAATTTTCATTCTGGGGAGAAGTCTAATTCAGACTTCAATTGATTTAAATTTTTAATTTTGTTTTATTTGTATTATCATTTTAAATAAAACCCTTTAATTATGTAAGATCAGACTTTAATTTAATCAATGTATCAATGATACATTGTTAGACTATTTTTATATTTGAGATTAAATTGATTTATATTATATTCATTTGATTAAAATATTTTATATGAAGAAAATAGCTCAATTACACTTATAAATACAATGAAATATCAGCATTTTCATGCTTCCTTTCATATATAATTTTTACTAGCTTGATACTTAATGTGACCTGTTAAAGTTAACTGATGTGATACAAATTTCCTTATCTGCATTTCTAAATTAAATTTTGATATAGTCTTAGAAAATTATCTTAATTTTAGAATAAGGCACATTAAACTTTAATATTCTAGGTGATTAGGATTATTAAAATATTCTATAGACCATATGGTATTTTCGTACTATCAATTCTGCACACAGTGAATGCTTATTGTATGACAATAGATGAGATTGTTGTCTACGAAAAGATGTGAAATTGGTATTTGTTAATACAAGAGAACTATTGTTGACAAATGTTTCCTATATTTTCCTGAATGAATTAGTATTCTAAAAATCATGTTTTCAATTAGTGTTCCTTTATGAAATTACACACCAGCTTTTGCTTTTAATTTTTTTTATTTTTATTTATTTCCGTATGTGTATGAATATACTGTCTGCATGCAAGTTTGTGCACCCGTGTCGTGCAATGCCGCGGAGGTCAGAAGAGGGTGTCGGATTCCCCTGGAACTGGAGTTCTCCTGGAATTGGAGTTTCAGACGGTTCTCGGCCGCCATGTGGGTGCTGGGGATCGAACCTGGGTCCTCTGTAAGAGTGGTCAGCGCTCTTAACCACTAGGCCATCTCTCCAGCCCACACACCAGCTTTTAAGATGTGGGAGGCATGCATTCTGTGTTGAAGAACACATAGGTTATGGAAAAACCCAAGCCTTTTGGGTATCTAAAGTTTAATAAATTGATATGTAAAACCATAGAGAATGACAGCAGTTAGCATTGTGACATTTATGGAGTGCTATCTGGAAAAAAAGAAGAAAATTTAATATTCAACTAAACTTCATGTTGAATAGGGTTTCTATCGTCTGTAAAAGTATAAGCAAATAAGTTAAAAAATTATTGGAAATGTAACATCAGCAAGAGCAGATGATCTAAGAATGAAGCAATCCAAAATTTAAATGTCTGCTTATAAATTACTTAGAAAATTTAGAAAAGTCAATAGAAGTTATAATTGGACTAAAAACTGCTTTGGAGACATAATAGACTTTTGTTTTGTTTGTGTGTTTGCTTTTGGCAAAAGGGTCTCCCCAAAGCCTCATCTGATCTGAAACTTGCCATATAGAACAAACTGCCCTCTATTCCACAGTGATCCACCTGCCCCTGCCCTCTGAGTGCTGGTGCTGATTTTTAAGATAGAAATATTTCTGAATTGTAAATGCCTGGAAAAGATGGGGCTTGAAAAATGGCTTCATGCTTCAAAGCACTTACTGCTGTTCAGAGGACACGACTGGGGCTCACAGCATACATGCCCTACGGTTTACAACCCCATGCAACTCCAGCTCTAGGGAATCAGATGCTGTCTTCTGCCTTCTGCAAGCACCAACACACACATGGCATGGGCACAAAGACACAACACACACATACATATGAAAATAAAATAAATTGTTAAAATATATTAAAGATGGAAAGAACTCCATGCTCATGAGATTGGAAAAATTAATATAGTAAAAATGTCCATTCTACCCAAATTAATTTACAGATTCAATGCAATCCCAATCAAAATTCCCATGAGCATTTTCACAGACTTGGAAAAAAAATCCTTAAATTCATATGGAAAAACAAAGACCCCCGAAGAGCTAATGCAACTCTGAGTGAAAAGTGCAATACTGGGGGGATTACATTACCAGACTGCAAGCTATATTACAGGGCTATAGTCATAAAGACAGCCTGGTACTGGCAAAAAGCCAGAACCATTGACCAATGGAACAAAATTGAAGATCCAAACTTGAGCTCATATATCTCCAGCCACCTCATATTTGAAAAAGGAGTCAAAAAAGCCCAATGGAGGAAAAATAGCATCTTCAGCAAAGGTGTTGACAAAACTGGATCACCATTTGTAGAAGAACAAAATTAAACCCCTACCTCTCACCCTATACAAAAATAAACTCCATTGCATGACATGGGTGCACAGACCTGCATGCAGACAATACATTCATACACATGCAAAAATAAATAATAATAAAAAAAAATAAAAAAAAATAAAACAAAAATAAACTCCAAATGGATCAAAGACCTCAACCTGAAACCTGAAACACTGAAGGCGATGGAAGAAAAAGTTGGCAACAACCTACAAGACATAGGCATAGGAAACAGCTGACAAGTGAGAACTTGTCAAACTCAAAAGCTTTTGTACAGCTAAAGAAACAATCAAGGGAGTGAAGAGAAAACCCATAGAGTGGGAGGAAACCTTCACCATTCATACATCAGAGCATTAACATACAGAATATATAAACTACTTAAAAAACAAAGAAGAAAACAAATGACCTACTCAAAATATGGAGTAAAGAGATGAATAGAGACCTCAGTAAAGAAGTAAAGACAGCTGAGAAACATCTTTAAAAATGTTCAACATCATTAATAATTAAGGAAACGCAAATTAAAACCACACTAAAGTATCAACTCACTCCAATAAGATTAGCCAAGATCTATGGGTATTTAAACAGTACTAATTGTTATGGTAGGTTACTTTGGTATAGACACAGATGTTTGGATGGTATGTCAATTCATGATCTGCATTTTCTTCTGTCAAGTATGGCAGGGTCTTCGTGTGGTTTATAACATCTCCTAACCATTAGAGGATGTAAGCTTGTGACATCAGCCGTGGGTTATTCCTCCAAGGAGAGAGCCAATAGCCAATTAGATTTGGGATATACAGACATATGGCTGCCACTGCTGCACAGTATTTCCAGGCAGATGAGGTGTAGCTGGTGCTGACGGAGGAGTCTTGCTTGACTCAAGGAGACCTATATTTGCTTTATTGGTTTAGTGGTCTTTGGTAACACTCTCTGGCATCCCAGAGACCATCTGTATACTTGCAAGTGNAAAGATCTTTAATATCTTTAGCCGAAGTTTAATTTGAGATTTTTTTTTTTTGAGGTTTTTTTTTTTTTTTTTTTTTTTTGTTGTTTTTGTTGCTTGTTGTTGGTGTAGGCTACTGATTTTTTTTTCAGCATAAATTTAATTTTTAATATTTTTAAAATCGTAGACCCCGTGTTCCCCCCCCCCCCCCCCCCCCCCACCACCCCCCCCCCCCCCACCCCCACCCACCCACCCCCCCTCCCATATCCCCCACCCCACCAGAGCTCATTCCATTCTGCCAAACATGCTTTTCATCTATTTTTTCATCCTTCTCAAATATTCTCAAACATGAGGAAGTTGACTGTTTTCAGGCAGAAGTTCACTGTTTCAGTCAGTTCTTTGATGCAGTCCTTTCTGTTTGTTGTTGTTTTTTATTTTGTTGTTAGGTTGTTGTTTCCAATATGCATCCGTCCCAACTGCTTTGGGACACACCTCAGGGGGGCCGACACAAGAAATACTTACAACTAGTAATTGCACTAGCATCCAAAGACGAGGGATACCATTCGTTGTTTGTTTTTCCTGGGACTGTGTTACTTCACTCATCATGATGTCCCCTAGCATTCCCCATTTCCTGCAAAGCTCGTGACGATGTCTTTCTTTACTGCTGCATAGCACTCCAGTGTGTAGATGTACCATTTGTTCTCTATCCACTCTCAGTTGTGGGGCAGTTGGGGGGGGAGGGAAGGGGGGGGGAGGAGGGGGGGGGGGGGGGGGGGTTGGTGCAGCTCCTACTATTGTGAAGAGAGCTGAAATAGAAATGGCTGTGCATGTCTCTCTGTGTGGGGGTGATCTTGAGGGGTACATGCGCCAGGAGGGGTCGGGCTGGGTTGGTTGGCAAGTTTATTCCAAGTCCTCCAAGGGTTTTCCACACTTCATTCCATAGTGGCTGTATGAGTTTACTTCCACCAGCAGTGGAATGAGTGGTTTTCCCTTTCCCCCAACCTCTCCAGCACTGGCATCATTGTTTGCTTGATCCTAGCTAGTCTTATTTGAGTAAGATACTTAAAGTGGTTTTGATTTGCATTTCTAATGATTGGTGATTGTTGAACACTTCTTAAGTTTTTTCTCAGCCAGCAGTAAATTCCTCACTTGGAAGTCTCTGTTCAGGCATTTGCTCCATCTATTGAGTGGGTTACTTGTTTTTTCTTTTTCTGTGTTGTTGTGAGTAGTTTATATATTCGGGAAATCAATGTTTTGTCATATGTTTCTGCGGTGAAGTTTCCTCCCAATCTGGGGGATTGCTCTTCACTTCCTTGATTGTTACTTTTGATGTAAAGAAGCATTTGAGTTTGAAGGAGGTCCCATTTGTCAACTGTCGACCATGTTAGGTTTAATATTTCAACAGACCATGACGTGACAAATCAGAATCGAGCAACCAACATAGAAGTATCATACGTTCAGTTCACTAACTACCAAAAATGGGTAGTGATTGCTGCCATGAGAGATGGTTTTGGTTTCATCAAGTGTGTGGATCGAGATGCTCGAATGTTCTTCCACTTCAGTGAAATTCCAGACGGGAACCAGTTCCACATTGCAGAGAAGTATTCACCATGGTTCCTGATATCTCTGCCCAAAGAAATCATGCTATTAGGAAGTTAAAAAACTCCCAAGTGGGCAGGGGGGAGAGGGGGGAAGGAAGGGAGAGGGGGGGGGGGGGGGCGGGGGGGGGGGTTTTCATTCCATCCCATTTCAGACATCGATTTTCTGGGCACTGTAGAAAAAGAAGCCACTTTTTCCAATCCTAAAACCACTAGCCCAAATAAAGGCAAAGACTAAGGAGGCCAGGATGGGTTATTGCTTATGATGACCTGTGGGGTGAAGCTGGGGGGGGGACTATTGCGTTTTCAAGCCAAGGATGTGGAAGGATCTACTTCTCCTCAAATAGGAGATTAAGGTTGAATTTAGTATTAGTGACAAACAGAAGCCTGGACAGCAGGTTGCAACTTGTGTGCGACTTTTAGGTCGTAATTCTAACTCCAAAAGGCTCTTGGGTTATGTGGCAACTCTGAAAGATAATTTTGGATTTATTGAAACAGCCAATCATGATAAGGAAATCTTTTTCCATTATAGTGAGTTCTCTGGTGATGTTGATAGCCTGGAACTGGGGGACATGGTTGAATACAGCTTGTCCAAAGGCAAAGGCAATAAAGTCAGTGCTGAGAAAGTCAACAAAACTCACTCAGTGAATGGCATTACTGAGGAAGCTGATCCCACCATCTACTCTGGTAAAGTCATTCGCCCTCTGAGGGGTGTTGATCCAACACAGATTGAGTACCAAGGAATGATTGAGATCGTGGAGGAGGGGGATATGAAAGGTGAGGTGTATCCATTTGGCATAGTTGGAATGGCCAACAAAGGGGATTGCCTACAGAAAGGGGAGAGTGTCAAGTTCCAGTTATGTGTCCTGGGCCAAAATGCACAAACTATGGCCTACAACATCACACCCCTTCGTAGGGCCACTGTGGAGTGTGTGAAAGATCAGTTTGGCTTTATTAACTATGAAGTAGGAGATAGCAAGAAGCTCTTTTTCCATGTGAAGGAAGTTCAAGATGGCATTGAGCTACAGGCAGGAGATGAGGTGGAATTCTCTGTGATCCTTAATCAGCGCACGGGGAAATGCAGTGCCTGTAATGTTTGGAGAGTCTGTGAGGGCCCCAAGGCTGTTGCAGCTCCTCGACCCGATCGGTTGGTCAATTGCTTGAAGAATATCACCCTCGATGATGCCAGTGCTCCTCGCCTAATGGTTCTTCGTCAGCCAAGGGGACCAGATAATTCAATGGGATTTGGTGCAGAAAGAAAGATCCATCAAGCTGGTGTCATTGACTAACCACATCCACAAAGCACATCATTAATCCTCTATGCTCAATTGGGGGGATTCTGGTGAAGGGTCTGAATATCTTCCTCTTCATCCCTCCCAAAATCTGGAATACTTATTCTATTGAGCTATTACACCAGTTTTAACACCTTCCTCGTGGTATGTTTAAAAAAAAAATAAATTTAAGAAACCATTTTAAAATTATGCACAGTTGCAGCCTGGAAAACTTAAGGTGGCGCCTTATAGTATCAATTTTAGGAGCTTTATTTGGTGCATTTAACGCAACTGGTAATTGCAAAATCCACTTCGCCTGTGTTAAGTGAAAAATACAGACTGTTACCTTGTTGGCCCTATGAAATTCTGCACTTGATATTTAGTTATATACTCTACCTTCATTACTTCTGGCAAGATGTCCTGCCTTAGCACTCAGTTGCATTCTTTTTCTTTCCTGTTCATTATGCTTTAATTCTGAGGACCATATGAGGGTAGACTATATTACATTTTTAAAATTGCAAAAATTTATATAGCTAAGAGCTTCTTTTAAAAAATATTTTACTTATTATGTTTTATTTCATGTGTATGAATGTATTATATGAATGTGTGTTAGTGCAGCCATGTTGTACAATACCCGAGGTGGTCAGAAGAAAACATCAGATCCCCGGGATATGGAGTTACAGATGACTGTTAGCTGCCTTGTAGGTGCTGGAAATTGAACCTGGGTCCTCTGCAAGAGCAATCAGTGTTCAGTGCTCTTAACCACTGAGTCATCGCTTTGGCCCAAACATTTTTCTTTTTTTCCAGTCAGGGTCCTCCTGTAGCCCCAGCGGACCTGGAACTGACTATATAAACCAGGTTGGGCTTAAACTCACAGAGATCTGCCTCCCTCTGCCCCTCCCTCTGCCTCTCCCTCTACCTCCTAAGGGCTGGGACTAAAGGAATGAACCACCAAACCCAGCAAGAGCTTCTTATATAGAGTTTATGTGTACAATTTATGTGGAAATACTGCTTAGGTTTCTACACTTAGCTGTTAACTTTCATGTCTCTTATCCTCCCGTGTATGGGACAGAAAGCCAAGGAGGGACATTTGAGCACTTCCTTAAGGAAAACATGACATCTTTTAGAAAAAAATTCCTCCAATTTAGGTGATAATGTGTATGTATGTACATACAAGCATATGTGTGTGTGTGCATTATATATATCTATATCTATATATATATATATATATTATATATAACTTTATATGATCTACTAACTTAGCCCAATACAGTGGAGAGATATACAAACAGAAAAAAGAATGAAAAAAAAACAAAAAAAAATCTGGAAAAGCTCAGAAAAAGATGCGGACGTGTGGCAGAGTGAAGGACTCAGGTGGGGTGGGGGGGCCATGGAAAGGGAAGTGATTCAATTCGATTGAGAAATGATGTATGATTTTTTTTTTTTTTTTTGAAAGAATAAACAAGAAAACAGAAAAAAGCTATTAAAAAGAATCTATATATATATATATATATATATAATATATATATGAAGCAGTGTTTCCTTTAAGTGAATCATAGCCTGGATATAATTTCACCATTCTTTCCTTAGAATTTGTCCAGTTCTCAATGCTATCCCATGGGAAATTGGGGCTTTGGAAATGTGGCTATCTTTGGTTTGGGCCTTGACTTATATTATGGAAGTGAATTAAGTCTTCATCGCTATTTTGATTTTGACATGTAGTTTAAATCAATCGCCTTGAAGACTGGAAGTCAGGTGCTCTCCAGGTCAGGTCTGCAAGATTAGAGACAAAGGAATCCGGTCTCCTGATTGGCATGGACATCACGTGCATGGACATCTTGGTGCACGTGATTTTTCCTAATCTCGGACAGTGCTTTGGAGAAATTCCCTTGAAAAATATAAATCCCAAACCTGCAGTGTCACAGAGGGAGAAGTTTTGAAACTAAGAGAAGCCAATAGCTTCACTCATTGCCACCTGCCGTTAGATGAGGGCACTATAAGCAGAGATGTGAAAAATATGAAAGCAACTTCTGGGGCTGCAGAGATTGCTCAGTTGTTAAGAGCAATTGCTATTCTTCAAAACAACCTGGGTCCAAATCCCCGCACCCACATTTCAACTCACAATTGTTCAAACTCCAGTTCTATGGAATAGTGTATCCTCTTTAGACCCACCAAACAGATGTTTGGCAGACAAACAGATATTGCACATACATACATGCAGGCAAAACATTCATACACGTATTTTAAAAAGCATAGCTCTCCTTCCTCATCAAAGGAGATGCTTTTTGCAGGAGATGAAGACTATTACGGAGCTCCACAAATGGTTTAAAAGTAGAAAAAAAAATGAAGATAGGTTGCCCAACCCCGACTCTCCAACTGATACATGGTTAAGTACAACCATTGCATCTACTTCTATGGTTCAAAGAACATAGCCACAGAGAGGACAGAAAGATAGTAAGACTCAGAGTACCAGGACACAGCCACATGATAGTGTCTTCTAAAGTGACAGATATGTCACACCCTTGAAACCTCAACATTATAGTTACCTTATCCAGATCTACAGAATAACAGCATCATGTGACATGCCAGTGTGGAGGGAGGAAGTATATCTTTAGAAGAAAAGTTACAAGAAAGCAATGGCTGTTGTGAGACAGAGAATCACTTTTCTTCAGGGAGTATCCCCTGAGACGTTGTCCAAATACAAAATGACCAGCTATACAGACATGTATATATGAGCAAAACTAAATAGAATCACTAGGACACATATGCATCTATGTAAGTATATACATATATATTATATATGAATATATATGTGCATAAGCAAAAATAATTACTAAGAAGAGATCATGAATTTTGAGTAAGTTCAGAAGAGTTGGAAATAGTGAAGGTGTTATAGATCAGATGTAAATACAGTACTTATGTTTGAAATTCTCAAAAGATATATTAAAATATAATAATAAAAATGCATTAGAGGAAATAGAACAAATTTCAACTTAAATTTCATAAATTTTAGTAGCTTGATTGTAAGTCAAACAAGCAAACTAGAGAAAAAAAATTATATTTTCAGAATATGAGGTGTCTGCATTTTTTCAGAGCCATAAAGTTTGCACTGACATGAATGAAGAATTTACATTATAATATACAATGATCTGCTGCAAAGTGCTGTGTTTTTCTGTAAAAACATAAATGATGAATTAGAAAGCAAACGTAGGAAATTCCCATGGCCTTGTATTTCAAAGGTTGTTATTACATAGATAAAGACAGGAGCCAAAGGAACAGGATAGAGGTTAAAAATCCTTCTGTAACCCTGTAACCTCTTAAAACCACATGTCTCGGGGGCTGGAGAGATGGCCTAGCGGTTAAGAGCACCGACCGCTCTTACAGAGGACCCGGGTTCGATCCCCAGCACCCACATGGCGGCCGAGAACCGTCTGAAACTCCAATTCCAGGAGAACTCCAGTTCCAGGGGAATCCGAGACCCTCTTCTGAACTCCGCGGCATTGCAACGAGCATTACTGGATTTGCACAGATGAACCCCTATGACAATAGGACAGGACTACTATTTAGATGCAGATTACAGCTAGACGATATACGGAAATAAAATAAAATTATAATAAAAAAAAAAAAATTAAAATAGCAACTATCTAATAGTGCTCTCCAGATATAGTAATTATTTTGTATTCAAGTTATCTTAACAAATATTGATATTGTGGCCTACCTAGGCTTAGCCAAAAATTTTTGAATTTTTGATATAGATTACTACAGTATTGGCGGTATACCCAAAACGGTAGACAATCATGACAGCCCTCCTTTTAAATCTGTATGGTATATCATGGTGACAATATAATTAAGAGGGATATTAATATAGGGTATATTGTAAATGACTGTGAGTAATATATATAGATTAAAATTAGATTATAGTATATACCATTTTAAGTACTTAAACATTAATATTATGGCTACACTTGTTTTAGTTGTTCTTATACGTATATTTCTTGAAAAGAAGTAGGTTCAAGGACAAATAGAACTTCTTGTTTACCTCCATATTTCCTACTGGCCAGCTCATATGACACTTTACACTGATCAATATATTATGATGGGAATGACACCATTCTCTGAAGTGTTTTTTTTTTTCAACTCAATAATACACTTACAGAGTTAACTGAGAATCATGTGCTGATGATAAGACTGATATTAGTGATGATATTCTTAAAGTCTGTTAACATTCCTCAGACACTCTGAATTACATGCTACACTGCACAACTGAAATCAAATTTGCAGATAGTAGACAGAATCAGTACTCACCTTCTGTCCTCTGCATTCACCTCTCTGTTCTGCAAATAGATCCATGCAATATTGTGTTCTCTCTCTTTTTCATTATTGCTCTCGCTTTCTCTCTCATTCTTCCTCTCCTTTTCTCTTTCTCTTACACACACAAGCACTTTTAAATATATTACCAACAAATTCTATCATGTGAAACTAAGTATATGTCAATAATGATAGCAATCACTACACTTTGTCAAATAAACATAGCCCATCTGCCTACATTACATGTAATATGTTGGATGTACAGTGACAGTTAATTTATTAGGATAATAAAGAATATAATATATATATTTCTGTAATATTCTACAGATGAATGATTTTTTCAATACTCTTTCAGTATTAATATCATCATATTGTTAATTATATTGACAGTATTTTCCAGAAGCAAGCTCCTGTATTTTTACTCTTCACTTAAATGTAGACGATAACCTCATATCTTGAAGAAATAATGTTTATGTGATAATACTCATGAATACAATGTGAACAGATATGCATTCTTAGTTGTCATTCTCAAATTATGCTCAATCTAATTTTTCTACAGCCCTTTCCTATCCTTGTCTACACTGTAAATTGCAAATGATGCACAAACAGAAGTAGATCCTCAAACTGATGTTTCAAATTAGGAAGGGTTTTCTCTGTGTCAAACACTTTTTTGCTATGTAAAGTGTCAGGATACATCTTAAACTAATAACAGATCTATGACTCATTTCCTATTTCAGTAGCATGCTGGGCCAGATCCCAACTGAATGTCAATTGTATTTAATAAGATGAACTCTGGGGCAACTGTGAGTGGATTTTTGACCTTGGCAATGCTACTGAAGAAGTGTTCTTGTTGCTTTAAGCCAAAGTAAGGCAAGCACATTTGGCAAGATTTATTCTTGGGTTTGACCTAAAGCCCTATTGGAATGAAAGGCTCTCACAGGCAAAATCAGAAGCTATGTATGGTTGGCATATAAAGAAGTTAGGTATTCCCAGCAAACACTAGGAACCCCAAAGATGCTGAGTCCTGGCTGTTACATCAGCCACTAAAAAGATATTTATTTAGAGCACAGAATACCTGCCCTGAGATGCTGCATTGCTCAATGAACCTTCCTTTTGTCTATAATTAACAATGTTTTTAATATACATCTCAATATTTTTCTTTATATTTCCTTAGAGACTAGGATTTCCATGCCAATATTAAAGAAAAAATAATTTGGACTGGAATTTTCTCACAGTCTTTATTTAATATAGACTTAACTGTTTATATGTAAGCCAAGTAAAGATTATCATATATATGAATAAGTAATTCTGTTCTAAGTAAAATAAGTAATATTTAGGTTTAAATTGGTATTTTATAGAAACTCAAGGTTTTCACTTTTTATTTTTAACATTTCTTCATTCTAAAGATTGCACTGACATGAATAATAGTTCATACAATAAGTAAGAAACTGCAACATCCTGTGAGTAACTAGATCTCTAATGCTGAAAAACTAAGTCCTTAATTAGAAAATGAATATATAGAATTTCCAAGAACTTGGGATTCAATGAATCTCATTAGACAGCCATTTTATATAATTAGATGGTGGGCTTACAGAAGAAATTTCAGATTAGAATAATGCCAAGTAGTCCTTAATTTCATGATTAAGTTTAATATGGAAACCAAACAATAAAATTAAAGCAAAATCCACTTCTTGCATTTCAAAATATCTATATCATTAACATTAATTCTTTATGAATAATTAGAACACCCACCACATACAATATAAATGGGTTAAGGAACAAAAATGAACATTGCAAATACCTTTCTGCCCCCTACACGTCTATTCTTTAGGAAACTATAAAGCAAAGAACAGTGTATTATGTTTGTCCAAAGAGTCATTCAAATTATTGAAGACTGAAATGCAATGTTGGAAAATGAGGCAATTAAGAGGACTGTTAGATAAGAGACAGAAAAATAAAGCAGTTAAAGGTTATCAAATTGATTTTCTAGAAGGGAGAATACAGGTACAGTGAGCATAGATGAACAGATGTTTCTGAAGTTGTATATGCAGTCCTTTGGGCTTATTCCTAATGGTGATATGTCTCAATCATGTAGTTTTAGAGGAACCACCAAACTGATTTCCAAAGTACTTGCACTAGTTTATGCTCCTACGAGTAGTGAATAAGAGTTCAAGTTTCTCCATCACTTCACAAGCATCTGTTATTGTTTGTTTTGGAACGTATCCAGACTGAGTACAATAAGATTAAATCTCAAAGTGGTTTTAATTTGCATTTTCATGATGACTAAAAATACATTGAAATAAATTTTAATATAATACTTTTATTGATATTTTATTTAATTCATACATCATTTTCAGTTCAATTTAGACATACTCCCCTTTCCCTCCCCCCACCCCACCCCAGTTCATGGATTCTGCCAAATATGTCCTGTATCTTTCAATCTTATCAAAGTTTTCTCTGTAAAGTTTTATCGTTTTGGAGAGAATTTAATTGTATCAATCCATTCTTTGACCTGGTCCTTTTGCTGTTGTTGTTCTCTCCCATTTGTATTTCTACCAAATATGCTTATACAAATGCCATATATGTACCAGAATTATGTCCTCTGTGAATAAACTGTATGTTAACTCTGAAATCTATTTAGGAATTCACATTTTTCCCTTTAATTTTATATTTCTCTAAATTATGAATACATACCTTCCACCCTTATACATTAGTTACCATGTATGAAAATAAGTGGTAAGATAATTCTAAGGCCCATTAAGAGATTCAAATTATAACATCACAGTTGCTTTCAGATAGAAATATAACATTAATGTTGCTTAGCTAGCCTTTCAAATGGGAATTTCCTGCTAGCATCCACAAATGAGGGAAACCATTCCTCATGTTTTTGGGAGGGGACTGTGTTACTTCACTTAGCATAATGGTTCCATCCATTTACCTGCAAAGTTCATGATGTCATCTTTCTTTAAGGATGAATAAAACTCCATTGTGTAGATGTACCACATTTTTCTTATCCACTTGTCAGTTGAGGGGCATTTGGGTTGGTTCCAGCTTTTCTCTATTATAAAGAGAGCTACAATTAACATAGATGTGCATGTATCTTTGCAGTAGGATGAGTCTTATGGAGTGGTATGGTTGGGTCAGGGGGTAGGCTCAATATGAGTTTTTTAAGGGTTTTCCACACTGCTTCCCACAGTGGTTGTATGAGTTTACATTTCCACCAATAGTGGATGAGTGTTCTCCTTCCCCCACAACCTCTCTAGCATTTGGTGTCTTTTGTTTTCTTCATCTTAATCTTATCAGAGTGAGATGATATCTTAAAGTAGTTTCAATTTACATGTCCTTAAGTATTAATGATGTTGAGCACATTTTTTAAGATTTTCTCAGCCATCATTATTGTCTCACTTGTGAAGTCTCTGTTCAGCTCTTTATTCCAACCTAATATCAAAGATACCAACTTATAGAGATATGAATCTATTTTTCCTCACTCATTTGGAAACATCAGTCTATGATCAATTTTCTCTTGTGTTTTATGTCCCAGGAGATAATTCACCATGATGGGAATATGTGGGAATGAACTGTTCACCTTGTAACCATGGATCCAAAGATATTGAGTTGTCCATTGAAGACACATGCATCTTAAATCCTAGCACTGGCAGAATAAAAGTAGTGCTGAACTGATATTTCTGTGTCTCATTTTTGTGCATTTTATCATTGGGTTAAAATGATACATTTGAGTACTGCTGGGTAATTGTAAAATTTTGCACAATTCCACATGAAGAAAATATTAAAATCTGATTCAGGGTGAAATAAAACATGACTTCGCAATATTCAGTTCTATGAGATAAAGGCAATTGGTTGCTATAGATAAAGCATGCAGGTGGCCATTATGATAAATCTGCTTGCAGTGGCAAAACGTTTGAAAGCCTGGGGTGATGCCTTTAGAGAAGGTTACAATAAGCCATAACTTTTAGTGTTTTTTTTTTAATCAAAGCTAAGCATTAGTGGCCAACCTTTAATAATTTCACTCATATGTCTTCTCAAGTTCTGCCTTTTTTATTACTTTTTTGTTATTGCCATTTAAGAAAGAGGGCAATGGAAGCAATTTCACTAATCATTATTCCAGAATTCTCCATTTTTATTCATAGAATGATTTACCCATATATTAAAATTACAGTTGATGTCAGTTTGCATGAGAGTGGAATACACAATGATGCAGCCTGGAGAGTGTCTCTTCTTGATGTTTTAAACCTGGACACTGGCCAAGTTTATCAACTAAAAAAAGTTGGATGGGAAGAAAATTATAATGATACTTGCTAAAAACATTTCCATAATGTTAGACATCGGTAAGCAAAATATTTTTAAAAAGTATCTAAATCTATTTCTGTCTCTGTCCTCAAATGTACATTTTAAGTAGCACTGTCTTCATGGTCTTTCAGGATATCCACCTAGTAAGTTACAATGAAAAATAAGAATTATTATTAAATACATAGAGGTGAGAAATTTTATCTAATATACCTCAAATACTAAGGAAATAGATACAATAACACTGGGAAAGGAAATACAAACATGTAGTTGGGTGTAGTAACTTATCAAGTCATATAACCATATAGAATTTTTAGACAAAGTCTTCTGTAACCCCTAGCTGGCCTGGAAATCACTATGTAAACCAACCTCCAGACAGGTCTCAATGACACAGAAATCTTCCTGCTTCTTACTCCAGAATGCTGGGATTAAAGACATGTAGCACCATACTTTCTTGCAAATATTGTTTAATATTTTGCTGAAAGAAAATTATGTAAAAGAATTCAGATTGAGTACAAGAAAATGAAGTATGTACTTCACAACATGTTCTTAATCTCCTGTGATACTTTTTAAGATTCATTTTAATTTTTTATTATGTTCCTGTGTGTGTGTGTGTGTGTGTGTGGTGTGAATGTTGATGTTGTTGCCATCATAAGCCAGAGTTATTGGATTCCCTGGAAAGTTGGAATTATACACAGTTGTGAATCCCTGATTGTGGTTGCTGGGAATTAAACAGCACACATGTATATTCCTAGGAAATGTAAGATGTCATGATATATGTGATCATTTCCCTGAAAAGTGAATGAATACAATAGACATTTTTCTTCATATCAAGTAAATTATGCTATGGTTAAAATATTCATATTTTTTAGTGTTTTATTTGAATAATGTACTCCCTGAAGCCCTAGCTGGCCAGGAATTGCCACTGTAGACCAGTTTGGACTCAATCCCACAGAGATCTACATGTCTCTCCCTTCCAATTGCTGGGATTAAGGGAGTGTGTCACTATAGGCAGCTGGTAAAAATCCTCTTAATATTTATATGTGGATGTTTAGAAGTATAAGTATATATCCAATTAATATATGATATAAAATGATGATTCTAGTCTTGACATATAATAAAAGTATACCACATGTAACAACTCCACAAAGTTGGTGATAATGATCCATTCTGTTTTATTATATATGCTTTAACAAATCATAAAAAGATAATAATTACACATGAAAATAGAAGTAACTGGAATATTCATTATACCCTATATGGAGCAAAAGTCACTAATACCTCAGGTTTGTTCACTATTATACACATCCAGCATGACACACTTGTTTGAATATGTGTTGTATAACACAGTTGCTAGGGAAATGTGAATAAATATGTCACAGATAAGGAACAATGACAGACCAATGTGAGGATACCAGGGGAGTCCAACTTGGTGGACCAATGAGTTTTATTGGGGTTTCTTACTGAACTATAGGCAAGGGTTTTTCTTACAGAAGCAGAAATTACTCAAAGTCAGCTGCATCACCAAAGGTGATCTCAGCCTGGGAGACAGCTCACAAAATCAAGAAAGCAAGAGCCTATTATACAATCTTCAGGCAGCTCAATAGGTTGGAGTCTGAACATTCCAAGTTGTTCATTGGTCTAAACCTCTTGCTGAGCGCTCAGATGACCTCTTTCTCCAGAGACAATGTCTTCTCTGAGACTCAATGATCTTGTAGAGGGAGAGGCTTAAAAAGCCTGGTCAATTCCAGGGACTTCTTGTATCTATTGAGTTGTTTACTTCCTGACCTTAGAGCATTCCAGCAGAAAGGAATGTTTCACTTTCTCAGGTAACATTTTCTTGTTTACCCAGATTCCCCTCAAAATGGAAATTTCTATTTCAGGGGAAATTGCTATGCAGCAATATATGAAAGTCTTAGAAGCGGGACAAGATGTCTCCAACTTGTCCCCCAACATTTGGATACTAATTTGTTTTGTTCACATTAAAGACACATGATCATTGAGGTAAGCTGCAAGGAAAGGTTCGGAGGAATCCCCTTGCTAGCCTAAAACAAAGCAAATATCTGAGCTCTATAAAAAAATTGGTGGCCAGATGACAAGGAACAACATTGCTTATAGGAATCCAGAGTAACATTTAAACTGATAACCTGTAGAAAAATGTCAATCAAAACCATAATGAAATATATTCTGTAAAAAGTAATTGAGAATGCAAGGTAACTCTGAGCAACACTTGTGTTTGCAGACTGAATAGCATTCTAAATACAGCTGCCTGGATTCTACTTGGAAAATTCAGAGCACCTGTGCTGCCTCCTCACTCACGGGAGTAAAGAAAAATAAAAGTGTGTTAAATGTCTAGAACTTGAAGTCCATAGTAATTCGCTAGATAACAATAAAAATAAAATGTGTTAAATAAAAATTGAAAGACACATGCAAAGATTAAATGACTTGCACAAGTAATTGTTATAAACATTTACAAGAGGAAAGATCTCTACAACTTGGAAAAATGCTAAAGTGAGGTATGATTATTTTTCTAACTCAGGCACACACACAAACACACGAACACACACAGACCTACTACCGCCACCATCACCAGGCATTTAGTAGGAGTGAAATCTCTGATTATTATAAATGTTTTAACTTGCTAGTTGGGTCTTTGAAGTTTATACATCAGTGAGTTTGTGGTTAAGAATTTACTGAAGACTTTCAATGGCTGCAGAAATGTCTCATCCTTGAAGAAAACAGAGTCTCACTCCCATAGACTCATAAAGTATCAATAGCTCCTTAGCTAGATGCATGGTGTTGATAAGCTCCTGATCCTTCCCTGATGGAATATTGACTAGCTTGACCCTGAGTAGGGCTTGTGCAGGCAACCACATTTATTCTAAGTTCATGAAATCAGTGGTCCTCTCATACAGTCTCATTCTGGTCCTCCCCAACCTCAAGGTCTTACAATTTTCCCAACCCCTCTTTATAATGGTGCCTGAGCCTTGGGGTCAGAGAGTGTGATACAAATGTCCCAATTGTGGCTGAACATGGCACAGTTTTTCTTTGTACCTACTGTGAGTTTCTGAGTTAAATGGCATCTGCTGCAGAAAGAAACCATTACATAAGGTCTGAGAGCAGTACATGTGTATATGTGGATAGAAATTTAGAGGACAGTGTATCCATTTATCAAAAATATTAATAGTAGCCTCACTTCTTGTGCTTGCCAACTCCCCTTAGTCAGAATTACAATACTGTTTGTTTCTTCTCATGAAGGGGGACTTAATTACAATCAGAAAAGAGGAACCAACCCTGATAACATTTTTACCACTCTAGTCACCATGGAAATATCTTGCAGGCTCAATAGGTATTGTGAGCCACAGCATGTACCACTCATAAAACTGTTGATGACATTCTCCTACATAGCATCCTCCAGTATAATGAAAACTAGCCCCCAGAGAGGAAGCACCCTGCTTAGTGCCAAATTTATCTCACCATGTTTTGGGCCAAAATGTGTCTTCAATAGCATCTTATCATCAATTTCTGATGGACAACCAACAACAATGGCAGTAGTCTGTATTGTTATCGGGGTCTTTAGAACTCTTCTCACCAAACTCACAAGAGAAGGCATACCACACTGAGACTAAGCTTTTTATTTGGCAATCTATGGTTTCTGGGATTAGCATAGTCCTCTGTTTAGGATAATTCCAAATAATCCATTGATATGAAGGTATAAGGAATAAAAATTGGGATCAGAGTTCTATAATAAATGATGACAATGACTTGGGAAAGTGTTTAGGTGATGAGAATGTGGTCCTGGGAGGAATGAAGGGGTGAATATAATCAAAATGCATCATGCAGATGTACACAATTTTCAAAAATAATAACAATATTAGGTATTTTAAAACAGTAACTATAAAGAATTTTAGGTAGGTAAATTCAAGCACAGCGAGAGTAAGAAATTTACTTAGTCTGTACTCATTTCAAAGATGCAAGAGGATCTATAAAAGACAAAAAAACTTTAGGGAGACAGTGAGGTAGAATAACAAAATGGCAAGAAAATGAACCTTTATTTTCTTTTTTAAATTTTTTTATTAATTTATTATTTTTATGTGTATGAGTGTACTGTCTGCATGTAGGTTGGTGCACCCATGTCGTGCAGTGCCACAGAGGTCAGAAGAGGATGTCAGATTCCCCTGGAAGAGAAGTTAAAGATGGTTATTAGCCTCTATGTGGGTGCTGGGAATCTAACCTGGACCCTCTGCAAGAGCAGTTGGTGCTCTTAACTGCTGAGCCATCTCTCTAGCCCCATAAACTTTATTTTCCAATACATACATTTTTAAATAAACTTAAACAATGAACTCCTTTAATACTCAATATTTTATACCAATCTGGGAAATCTTGTGTTATTAGACAGTTTATATATTATTTATAAATACATATTTATTCAGTACATAAAGCATTTTAATTTGTACCATTTTATACTTTATAAATTAGATATAAAAGTATAATATTAATTTTCAGATTCAGATTGAGAATGAAAAGATACATTTTTGTTATTAACAAAAACAGTATCATCTTGTAGCATTCTCTTTTAACTGTAGGATGATTTAACTTGAGGAATTAAGTTTGCTTCCCAAGCTAATGACATACGGTCACCCAAAACAGCTTCAGTGAATTTGATGAAATATGCTCCTTGATTCCTGCCTGTAGTTATGTGTACTACAACTGCCTTTTTGAGACTCATGGGTCAAAAAATAACAACCTATAATAAAAAGGGGATATACAGATATATATGAAACCTTTTTGTCAAAAACTTTGCAATTTAAATCTTAAAACGGGAAAAGATTTGTATGTTCCCACAGGTCAAAATGTCACCAACTTAATGGCTGAGAAAGAAAAGATACAGCTTTGCATTGTGTAGGATGTACCAGGAAGTGCCAGCAGAAAGGTTGGCCCACCTGAACATTGAAAGGAAGAAAAGTCTCAGACTGCTACAGGCATCAAACCCCTCTGTGGATCTTATTTATAATGAGTCCTAACGAAACTTACCTTCTAGGTGCCACAAAGTTTTAATACAAGAGACTTTCTTACCTCCCCTTCATAAAACAAAGAGGAATATAATGATGATGAGGTTGTTCTCTAACTGTAAATTGGAGCCAACTGTTATAGAGGCAATCTCTCATAAAACCAGTAAAACTACCTTCTTTAATTGACTAATAGACATAGGAACTGTGAAAAGGATTATTCTCTATTCAGAACCAAATATAATACTAAAGTCTCCTTAAGCTGTGCACTTAAGCAAAATATATTAAGGAGAGCTCTGATATCAGCAATGGATTATTCTACCAAGGAGATGTTGGCCAGGGGATCCAAGCCCCGACAAAAGGTAAAGGCTTCTTGCCTGTAAACTGGGATACCTGCAAGAAGACAGGTGATAAGGCCCTGCTGTCGAAGACCTGATGTAAGCATGGGAAAGAGGTATTGAGACTGCACTTGCAAGTGTACAGTTGGTCTCTGGAATACCAGAGAGTGTTACCAAAGACCACTAAATCAATAAAGCAAATATAGGTCTCCTTGAGCCAAGCAAGTCTCCTCCATCAGCACCAGCTACACCTCACTTGCCTGGAAATACTGTGCAGCAGAGGCAGCCATATGCCTGTATATCCCGATGAAATTGGCTATTAGCTCTCTCCTTGGAGGAATAACCCACGGCTAATGCCACAAGCTTACATCCTCTATTGGTTAGGAGATGATATAAGCCACAGTAAGACCCTGTCATATCTTACAGAAAAAACATAATTCATAAATAACATACCATCCAAACATATGTGTCTATACCAAAGTAACCTACCATAACAATTAGTACTGTTTAAATACCTATATATCTAATTGCTTGTGCTTCATTAGTAGGATTGAAAGGTTATTCCTGGACAAACTGTCAGCCCGTGAAAGGAAACAACCAGAATTGACCAGAGTCCAAAATGACAGCTACAGAGATAGTAGACTGTTTTGCCTCTCGTCCACCTGTGCCTCTTTTCTAAGCCTAGGGAACAATCTGTGGAAGAGAGGGCATGTTAGAATGTAAAGGCTGCGATTGGGGTGAATGGTGAAACTACAGCAATATAGACTTGACACTTATTTGATCAACTTGATTGTACATACAAGCCCCCCCCATCTGGATGTTGGGACCCTTGGGCTATGTGGGTTTGGGCACAGCTACTTGCAAATTGGTTTTACATGAAGGATGCTTGTACTCATAAATTATTACTTATTGCTAAAAAATGAAAAAAGTGAAGAAGAAAAAAAAGAACTCAAAATAAATAAATAAATACAGAAAACTTTGATTACTGTATTCTAAGTTAAAGTCATAATTTAACAAGCCTTTCATTTCACGTTCAGCATTAATTACAACAAATAAAGGAAAAATATCAATTTTAATATGAGATAAGTAGTTCATTTTTCTTGTACTGAATTTGAGTACAGAATAATTTTCATTATTATTATTTTTTTTCTTTTGAGACAGGGTGTCCCTTCAGTCCTAGCTGGCCTGGAGTTCAGTATATAGACCAGGCTGGCCTTGAACTCACAGAGATCGCCTATATCTGCCTCTGCCTCTGCCTCCCAAGTGCTGGGATTAAAGGTATGCACCACCACACCCAGCCTAAGAGGATTTTTATCCTCCAAGTGGGTGCTGGGAATCAAACCTGGGTCCTCTGCAAGAGCATTCAGTACTCTTAGCCACGGAGCCATCTCTACAGCCCCAATTTTCATTATTTTAAAAAAATTCTAATGTCAAACACATTATTCTACACACATAATAGAAATATAAATTTTCAGCTGCTCACCCCAGAAAACTCACTTGTGCACTACCTTTGTGACTAATTTTTAACTGGAGCTGTGACAAAAATTGATGAAACTGAGTATATTTTTATTTCAGTAGTGGCACGTTTATCTAGGGGATACATAGCTGCTATCTAATTGGACGTAAAGCCTTCTCAATGGGAGATAGCATGTGAACAGCACTGTGACCTTAGCCAAATACATATGTTGGAGAGGTCATAAATCCTAGAGAAAACTCTATCACTATCATATCTGTATACAGATGAAATTTCATTCTGTATGCTATCTATAGATCCTTAATTTACAGACAAGCATACTTTACACCATCCATCAAAGAAGATTCTTTTTGTAGCAGATGTAGGCTATTGTAGAGTAACATAACTCATCAAACATTGAGAACATGTGCCTGAGAGTTGCCCACCTCTATGTGACACATCTATAGTGAAACCTCTATACTTAAGGCCGATGGAACATAACAGAATAGGGAGTAGAAAGAATACTAACGCATCCCTCAACTCTCATAAGTGCCTGGAGCTTCCTCATAAAACAGAGTGCAATACACATACTAAGTTTAAATAAGTGTACAAGGGACTGCAGAGTTTATGTTGCTAAGACTCCTAGAGTAAGCTTCACCCACCCATGGCTCAGTGACCACTGTGAAAGAGGTGGCAGAAAGATTCTAAAAGCCAGGGTTCATGCATGAATGTAACGAAAATGAGACTTTCGGGCCACTGGGAACATGCATATATAAACTCACAATAATGACAACATGCACAAGACCCCTACTGACTCAAACAACAACTCATCATATAACCAGGTAACTGGCAGGGGAGTGTATTTTCCTTAATAGAATGACACTAGATAGGCTGACTATACTCCTATCAATGATCTTGCATTGAGGTACATCTAGGTAAAAATGCTTTATTGGATAGGACTTAACATATATGACAGAAAACAGGAAATACAGTGGGGGATTGTGGAGGGGGCTCAGCTGGGGGAAGGGATCTAAATTTGATTAAGATCTATTATATGAAATGCACAAGTCTCTTTTTTTTCATTTTTAGAAACATTTCTGTACTGTCATATCAAACAAAATAACAGATTTGGAAAGACAAATATCACATTTTCTTTCATATGTGGAATCAACGTTTTAAAAAAAAATTTCATTGAGCTTTTGTACATTTCATACAATATTCTTAATCAAATTTAAACCTGTTCCCCCATCCATGCCCCCCTCACCAAAGTTCATGCATTCTGCCATACATGTTAGGTCCAGTCATGTATCATTTTCTCAGTCTTTTTTAACTTTTTTGATACAGAAGTTTACAGTTTGGGTTAGTTCTTTGAACAAGTCTTTTTTTTTTTTTTAATTAAATTTATATTTATATTATGTTATATTATATATATATATCTATATATATATATATATATAGAGAGAGAGAGAGAGAGAGAGAGAGAGAGATCAAAATTACAAACTCTGAAAATAAACTCTCAGTTAATTATAAGTTTAGGGTGGAACTCTTCATCAGTGACCCATCTGACAAATGTTTAACATCCAGAAGTGACTTTTTTATGTTTAGGGGTTCTAATTTTTTTCCTTTAATTTCACATTACTCTAAAATATGATATATACCTTCTGCCAATATACATTAATTCCCATGTCTGAAAGTAAGTGGTAAGTTAATACTAGGGCTCAATAAGATATGTATATTATAACATCAGAATTTCTTTCAAGTAGAAAGAAATATAACAATAACATTGCTCAGCTTTTGTTTCAATAGGAGGATTTGGTACTAGCATCAACAGATGAGGGAAACAATCCTCATTTTTTTGGGGGGGGGGGCTGTGTTACTTCACTTAGCATAATGGCTTCGAGCTCCACCCATTAAATCTGCAAAGCTCATTATGTTATCTTTCCTTACTCCTGCATAGAACTCCATTGTGTAGATGTACCACATTTTTATTATCTGCTCATCAGTTGAGGGGCATTTGGGTTGGTTCCAACTCTTGGCACTAAACATAGATGTGCATGCATCTTTGCAGTAGGATGGGTCTTGTGGGTATATAACCAGGAATGGTATGGCTGGGTCAGGTGGTGGGCTCAATTTGAGTCTTTTAAGGGTTCTCCACACTGCTTTCCACACCAGCAGTGGATGGGAGTTCTCTTTTCCTCACAATTTCTCCAGTATTTGGTTGTCGTTTGTTTTCTTGATCTTAGCCAGTCTTATAGGAGTGAGATGATATCTTAGAGTGTTTTTAATTTCATTTCCTTAATTATTAACGATGTTGAACACTTTTTGAGATGTTTCTCAGCCATCTTTACTTCCTCATTGGTGAAGTCTCTGTTCAGCTCTTTGCTCCATCTTTTGAGTGAGTCATTTGTTTTCTTCATTTTTTTCAGTAGTTTATATATTCTGGATATTAATGCTCGGTCAGATGTATCACTGGTGAAGATTTTCTCCCACTCTGTGGCTTTTCTTTTCATTTCCTTGATTGTTTCTTTTGCTGTACAGAAGCTTTTGAGTTTTATGAGGTCCCACTACTCAGCTGATGATCTTATTTCCTGCACAGCTGCTATTTGATTTAGAACATCTTTTCCTACTCCAATGTCTTGTAGATTGCTACCAACTTTTTCTTCTGTCTCCTTCCAAGTTTTGGGTTTCACATTGAGGTCTTTGATCCATTTTCAGTTGATTTCTCTACAGGGTGAGAGATAGGGGTTTAATTTTGTTCTTCTACATATAGTGAACCAGTTTTGCCAACACCATTTGCTGAAGATGCTATCTTTCCTCCAATGAGCTTTTTTGGCCCCTTTATCTAATATGGAATATGAGGTGGCTGAAATTGTATGAGCTCAAGTTTGTATCTTCAATTTTGTTCCATTGGTCAATGGGTCTGTTTTTGTGCCAGTACCAGGCTTTCTTTATGTCTATAGCCCTGTAGTATAGCTTGGAGTCTGGTAAGGTGATCCCCCCTTTATTGCATTTTTCACTCAGGGTTGTTTTAGCTATTTGGGGTCTTTTGTTTTTCCATATGAATTTAAGGATTTTTTTTCCAAGTCTGTGAAGAAACTCATGGGGATTTTAATTGGGATTACCTTGAATGATTAAGACTTTCAGTAAATTGGCAGGGTGCAAAATTAACCTAGAAAAATACGTAGCATTTCTTTACAAAGTCAGCAAGCAACTGAAGAAGGAATACAAGTATACCTTCTCACTCACAATAGCCTAAAAATATTAATTAAATACCTGGGATGAAATCTAACCAAAGACACAAAAAAATTTAAACCCCCGAAGCAGGAAATTGAAGACACATCAAAAGATGGAAAAAAAACAACAACAAAAAAAAAACCCCATGCTCATGGATTGGAAAAATTACTGTAGTAAAAGTGTCCATTCTACTCAATAAAATATTTTTTTAATTTTTTATTATTTTTTATGTGTATGAGTGTACTTCCTGCATATAGTTTGGTGCACCCGTGTCATGCAATGCTGTGGAGGTCAGAAGAGGGCATCAGATTCCTCTTGAACTGGAGTTAAAGATGTTTCTTAGCAGCCATGTGGGTGCTGGGAATCAAACCTGGGTCCTCTGCAACACCAGTCGGCACTCTTAACCACTGAGCAATCTCTCCAGCCCCCAATAAAATATATTTATAAAAGTTTCTTTTATTGCTCTTCGTCCCTTTTAAATTATGGAATGGATGTCTTCCATAGAGTATCCTGTCAGATACCTTCCCAATTATGTTTGCAAGTGCTTACCCAGGGAGTCATTCTTCTAAAGTAACAACTAAGGACACTCTAAGGGATCAAAACCGAGTTGCCAGGTCTTTCTGGGCCACGTTTTTCATCTAGGGCCATAGCACTTCTTCCACTTCCTAGTAATGGAATACAGGAAGTGTCAGACCTGTTTTGTAGCAAGAACCAGTAAACTTCATTTCACAGTAGGTGAGAGACAAGAGCAGAGAATTTCTAGTCAGCCTTAATCAAGTTAAGTAAAAAGTGATTTTTGTAAGACAGCAATCAAAAATGTTTAAGTGCCAGATTCAGTCTGCATAATTATAGATTCATAGCAATTTCCTACATTCTACATATGCATGAAATGTACTGCATATTTTAAATTCAACAGGGACCAGGTTATCATTTTGGGTTATTATGGCAGCACTAGATAGTAAACTAATGCTGCTCTAGCAAATTACTCTAGACCAAGAGGCTAAAAAGCAAAGGTGTTCACCACTACAGTGCTTGGGAGTCCCAGACCAAGGTAGAAGTTAAAATCAGTGCCTGGAGTTTCCTTTCTGGTTATAGACAGCAGCCTTCCAGCTATATCCTCCCATAGTCTCACCTCAGTGTCACCAAATGTAAGCTGCCTAGTTTCCAACAAGCACTGATGTTACCGTGATTTATAAAAACCCTATCAACTACTAAAATTCATCTAAAAATATCAACTCATTGAGTGTTAGCTTTCAAATTTTTAATTTGTATAGATACAGTTCAATAGATAGAAACAAATATAAAGCTTTATTGATCACACACATATATTTCATTTACAAGTCTAAGTACTGGACAAGAACTTGATGCACTTAAACACAATAATTGAATCTTTAACTGTTCACCTATTTCTGTCTCATTTGGTTGAATATTCTACCTCTGACTGTAGTCTTGCTTGTGGAATCAGGTGATTTTAAGAGTTAAAGTCTCTTTACATATATTTTATTTATTATTGTTTTTATGTGTATGAGTGTACTCTACACACTGCATGCAAGATTTAAAGCCTTATACACTAAAAATAGATTGAAATAACAAGTAGTTGCATAATCTCAGAGAAGGCTATCTTCATTTTGGTGCTGAAGCCCAGAAGGGTTTCTATTGTCAATAAGGATTCATAAACCTAGAGTAGATTGAAATGAGCAATTTCAATGGGGGGGGCAATTCTCAGAAATCATGAAGAATCAGAAGCATACTATGACAATGGCTGAGCAGCTGAGCCTCCCTGAGTAGTCAGTCTTAGCTAGATGTCACCTACTCAGTAAAATATGTAACATTGTTAAAGGCCTTGTAAGAACAAGAAAACACATGCCACCTGATAAGATTTCTGACACAAAAATATTTGTTTTACCAATGCTAATTCAACAGCATACAATCATTAATTACATTGAGACTGCTTCACTATTCTTAACAAAATGTGACCAATGTCACCAAATAATGAATAATGAACTGGAAATGTTAATGATGGAAGTAATTGTGCTCAAGGATGCCACAGTGTAGAAAACAATAACAACAACAACAACAACGAAAACACATTATTCTGTTTTTTGTGGTTTATACATTAATCACACTTATTTTATAATAATGTTTTTTTTTCCTTAAGGTAAACCCAAATACTTTAGAATATATTTTTCTAGCTTCTCAAAAAAGGGAAGAAAATAATGTAAATAAATCTTTTAAAATAGTTTTTTCTTCCAGACTTTTTGAAGGAAAATTGAATAATTATTACATCAATTTTATACATAGAACTGATTTGGTGGTGGAGTGCTACATCTAAAGGTATTTATAAGTTTCTATAGGGTTCAATTCTCAGTCACTTGATAAAATAACAGTCTGGGATTTTTTATACATATGATTAACATTTAAATTGCTGGTATTTGAGTTAAATAGAGTATCCTCCATAATGTGTGTAGCTTCATCTAATCATATAAAATCCTTAAGAGAGAAGACCAAGGTTTGAGAATGAAAACATTCATTTTTGAGTCTACAGCAAGTGTAAACACAAACAGAAAACCAATGTCCAGAAGGAGTTTCCAGTCTGCATGCAGACTGGACTTCAAATACAGAGGGTTAAAAGAAAATCTGACCTGAATACCCAGCCAGCCACCTTCCCTCCGCATACTGGATCTGCCAGCCCCTACAATGATAAGCCAACTCCCTAAAATAAATCCCTTTCCACATGCATTTATATATTGTTTATTGGTTCAGAGGTTTTCTTTTTGAGGATCATGATTATTGCATTAATATTTATTCATTAAATAAGTTAACCCAAGACAAAGACTCTATACAAACACACACACACACACACACACACACACACACACACACACACATCACACAGTGTGGGTGTTCCTGTTTTGTTTAAGGCAACTTAGTTAATTACTATCCTATATAGATATTCAATAGATCTTTCACCAATATAAATAAATATTTATTGGTTGATTTACTAGATAAGTAAATAATTATTTGAATTTAATCTATGTAATTTATATGTTCATTTGATAGAAATTAAAAACAATATGTATAAGAAGCTACACATTTCAGAATGATTTTAACAGCTGATCTTGAAAAATATAGAGTTTAAGGGAAAAATCTTCTTATATATAGTTTTATTTATCTTTTGATCTTTTTTGCGACAGTGCCTCCCTGTAGCTTTAGCTGGCATGGAGCTCTCCATGTAGACCAAGGTAGTCTTAAACTCACCGAAATCCACCTGCCTCTGTCTCCTGATGGATTAAATGCTTCTGCCACCATGTCTAGCATTTTTACATATTCTTAAGTTTATGACAAAGATGAATTGCCATGCTACAATTTATTGCAATAATAAAAAGTTATTGACAAGTTACTTAAAATTTGCCACTGTATTAATTTATTTACATCCATTACAAATGAAGTTCACACATAAACCTGAATGTATTTATTGTTCCTACTTCATAGATGAACAATATAAAGACTAAATATAGCACAGTAGCCCAAGCCTTTAATCCCAGCACTTGGAGGCAGAGACTTTATGAGCTCAAAGCCAGCCCTGTCTACATACCGAGTTTCAGGCCAGGTGGTGCTACAAGTAGTCCCTGTTACATAAAATAAAATAAAATAGTTTACTAAAAATAAAAATTAAAACTATTAAGTATTTTCCTCATTTTAAGTATCTAAGACAAGCAAAATACAGCCTTCTGGCAATATCTCCTTACTCGGTCCTTTAATTTTCATTACCTTTAAATTGTATTGATTGTGTGTGTGTGTGTGTGTGTGTGTGTGTGTGTTTGTGTGTGTGTGTGAGTGTAACCATGTATGACGGTTTCAGGACAGCTTTTCATAGCTGGTCCTTTCTCTCTACTATGTGGTCCACCAGGTAGAAACTCAGGTTGTTGGCTTTCCAGGAAACACCTTTACATTTTGAGCCATCTTCTCCACAGGGCCTTTTCTATTTAATTTTGGATTTTGATACAGATATTTTATAAGCAATATGTTGATTGTCTTTTTGCCAATTGGTCCTTAAAGCTATCAGTTTGGGAATAAAGAGGATCTTTTATCTTTCAGGTTCAGTTTGAACTGCTTTTCGATTTGCTGGACCTAAATGCCTGACAGAAACACCATATGGGATACACTCATTTTAGCTGATGGTCAGGGTGATATGTGACCCATCATGGCAGGAATTCATGGTGCCATAATGTGAAGCTGCTGGTCACTTCGCACCTGCAGTTGGGAAGCAGAGAGGCATGCACGCTGGTGCTCAGCTTGCATTAAACTTTACTTGTCCTTTCATATTCATTTGGAGAATACAGAACACAGGAATATTCAGGGTGGGTCTTCTTTCCTTAGTTAACCAAGGACTTAGCACATAGACAACAGAGATACAACTTGTATGTGGGTCAAGATCAAGTCAGGGTAACAATGAAGATTGAACATCACAGGCTCTGTACTTTTTTTTTTTCAATTCTTTGCTTTCTTCTCATTTAATGGCAATAATTTTCTACCCTCCCTCTCTGTTTATATAAACATCTAATCATCACACAGACACACGCACACACACACACACACACACACACACACACTAATTTTCTACTGTTGTTTATAAGAGGTTTTTGATGATGTTGTAATTTGGGCATAGGATGTACCCAAGAGCACAAAATATAGAAGGCTGAATTGTACATTGGTGCAATTTAGTTGTGTTAAAATTTTTAATAGGTGGCACCAAGTGTGACCCCTTCCAGTTATTGAAAACATGACTTGGAAGCATGGAGTGAGAGTTCGCAACCTTCTTGTTGGCTTCCCAGTTTTGCTTTACCACTCTAGTCATAGGGCTAAAAATGGGATCAAATAATTAGGTACTGAAAACTTCAAAACTGTGATCCAAAATAACACCTTTCTTTTCATAAGTTGATTTTCAGGCATTTTTTACAATGACAATGAACTGACAAAAGCACATGCTAATATAAAGCTTTTCTTCCCTTTGGAAATAATAGAAATTTAGTTCAAACAAACTAGAAGAAAACAACTACATTAGCATGTGTAGCTCTTCTTACTTTGCCAGGGGTCAACCTGACCCAGAACACGGAGGTATGGAGGACACTTGAATCTGGGAAAAGGTAGTCCACATTGGTTCAGGATTCAAAAATTGTAAATAGCATGTGAAAAATTGCCAATATAATTTATAACATGCTGCTACATACCAACTTGTTATTGCAGGAGAATGGTCACTAACAGAGCCTTACATTTGAGTCACTACCTAGGAATTGAGACCCTTTCTTCAATTTTATTATATTTTCATTTTTTAAAACATGTTTTCAGTTGACTAGAATGGTTAAAAAACAGAGAATGAGAGGACAGGGCAAAAGAGAAAAGAATTGAGATAGATGGCTAACATTAATGGACAGTAAAAGTCATATAGAAATCTGTCACAATGGCATTATTGGAGCTATTTAAAGTATAGTCGTGTGCATTGTAAAAAGATAACAAAAAGATACTTTATGAAAGGGGAGCATTTCTCCTACTATACACCATAAGCTACCCGACTAGAAGCCTAATGGTAGGAATGGACTGTGTCATTGGAAGCTGTTGACCCGTCTCCATAGACACTCTTAACAATAGTGGCCATTCCTAATCGTAGGAATGGACTGTGTCATTGGAAGCTGTTGACCCGGCTCCACAGACACTCTACAATAGTGTCCATTCCCCTGTTCTTCCTAACCCAATCAGAACTTCGCAGTAAGATTCTGTTACTGAAGACAATAATTGCAAGAAAAAACAAAAACCAAAACAAAAAAAACCAAGCTGGTACAGATTCCATGGCTTCACCTCAGATGGATAACCTGCATAATGCTGGAAGGTACCATATGTAAATATTGCCAGAAGGGCTGGAGGGATAGCTCAGCCATTAAGATCACTGGATGTTCTTGCAGAATACCTAGCACCCACATGCTGGCTAACAGCCATCTGTAATTCCAGTTCCAAAGGAACTGACAGCCTCTTCTGACCTCCGCATGACATGGGAGCACTTAGGCACATAAAGGAATAACATTCATGCACATAAAGTAAAAATAAATAAAATATTTTAAATAAATAAAATATTTTAAATTATATCAAAATTATACAGTCAGCCCAGTAAGTATCCAGAAAGCTGTTAATCTCACAAGCTTCAACAACTGCTTTGGCAAGTTATATCAACTGGAGCCATAGTGGCATGAATACTATGGGCATAGAAAACCACTTTCAATTGGATCTAAGGCCCTCTTCATAAGATAGAGTCCATAACTGACACCGACACCTGATCTTGGAACTTTTAATTAGACATACCACAGACCATAGTCAAGCGCTTAATACCATTATTCTGCTAAACAGATACTGTATTAAACTCATTCTTGATGGCTTTCTGTTATACTCATTGATTGATGCATCTCTAAACTCTCACCAGGGAAGTTTCTTTATGCAACAGATGGTTATTAACACAGAAAGCCACAACTGACCATCTTATAGAAAATAAAAGACTGAACAGCTCTTATCTCTAAATACAACACCTATATCAGTCTTCTACATTCCAAGGCTCAGAGATCATTGAGGAAAGGGTTGGATCATAATAGCCAAGGGTGGTGGATAACCAGAAGGAAAGAGACCCACACTGAGGACATTTGGGGATGCAGGTTTCCCTCTATATGTTTTATGTCACACACACACACACACACACACACACACTAGAGTATAAGAAATTGGATGGGGATAATAGGATTGTGAAGATGGCAGGGGGAATAGAAATGTGATCAAAATATATTGCATGAAATTCACAAAATAGCCATAAAATAAAAAAAAAACCTGTAGAAAAGTACTTACATATTTTAAAGTGCGCGCGCGCACACGTGTGTGTGTGTGTTTGTGTGTGTGTGTGTGTGTGTGTGTGTGTATGGAGGTCAGAGGACAAGTAATAGGTATTAGTTTGCTCTTTCATTATGAGGGTGCTGGGGAGCAAAATCAGGCCATCAGGTTTAGTGACAAGTAGACTTCACTTCTGAGCCATCTCATAAGTCCTCAATTTCAAATACATACTCTCTTAACCAGGAATTCCAATCAGCTCTGTTCTGCATACACATTCAGGACCTAGCCACAATGATGAAACAGTATGACTAGAAGACCCTGCCTCTGTTCAAGCTTCACAGTTTCTTCCTAAAGTAAGATGGGGTTAGTTTACTGATGGAGAAAACAAAGATGATTAGTATTTTAATATTTTATGTGGCCTGCTTAGCTTGATATTACAGATCATATCCAAATGACTTCAAATATAAACTAATGTTTTATGATATTTAATGGGACAAAAAGTAAAATGTCTTTCCCATTATGTCCTACACTCGATAGCAAGAAATAATGAACTTGTTCCTCATTAAATATCATTTACTGATGGTTTTATTTTAATTTGTGTCTATGCCATCATATAATACAGACTACCAGCTTCTAGTAAACTGATTGACAAAACATCTGAAGTTGTGCCTTCATCTTCAATAATATTTCAAGTAAATGGTGTGAATGTGCATTTGTGGCATAGTTATTAAAATCTCCATAAAGAAGCATTGTCAAAATCTCAATTAATACGTGGGTACAACAGTTCCACCAAAGGTAACAATGATGTGGATAAATGTAAATATTTCTTTTCATTGATCTTATGACACACAGCTGGGTAATCACATACAGGCAAACTTTGATAGCATTCCACAATTCACAAAATACCCAAAATTTCAACAATTCGCTCAAAGAGCTCCATTGAAGACCTGCTTTATTTGTACCATATCCATTGCATTAACTGCTATTCAAGCAATGATGTGGTTGTCTGGACAGATATCATGTAGAACATTGGTAGTCATGTTTTTATCATAGCCAATGAGACCTGAATGCAACTGACAAAACACAGTTGTCAGAACTTGAGTCAAAGGTATTATTGAAATAAGTGTCCCCACCAACTATGAAGACTTTAATATGACTTTCAATGACAACTGAATCAGAAACCTAGAGGATTTCTGTATTATGAAAGACATACCTTATTCATTCAAGACAACCTGTATATGACATGTAACTCACAGCAAGGTAACTTCAAAGAAAGTCAATTGTTTTGTTATCAACTATCAAAATGAATTTATTTTTTCTTTTATTTTCTTTTCTTTTCCCTTTCCTTCTTTCTTTCCTTCATTCCTTTCCCCCCCTCCTTCCCTCCCTTCCTCCCTTCCTTCCTTCCTTTGTCAAGATACAGCATAGGCTTCAGGTCAGACAGTACTCCAGTGGCAGTCAGGACTGACCTCCAGTTCTCCTCCAACCCAAGCAGTCATCTTTTGTCTACCGAAATAACCACTACAGGGTATACCACATCTGCAAATCCAAAGACATCAGAACAATGGGACACATATGAAATATCTTTCAAAGCACCCACAATGATGCAGCATACGTCTTGCTATTTGGTCAATGATTATTCTGATGATAACAGTTTAAGGCAAGTGTCCAGTTTGGTTGTGGGTTTATACCATGCAAATTTTTGTGATGGAAATAAAAGTTCTTTTAGAGCCAGAAAACAGACCATCAAAACCTACAGTAATTTACCTTGATTGTCTCAGTAGAATCAGAGCTATTAGCTCTTACCTCAAACAGAGTGACACTCACTGTGGCCAGTGTAAAATCACCCTGACTGGAGCATCCTTGGAAACTGTATAGAGAAGATATGTACCACAGGACTAGGAATTTTGCCTCAGGTGTTTGAGGCCCAGCTATCAGCTCTGTTAGCTGATTGCAGATAGTCCCTTCTGAGGCCTGGTTTTCTGGTGGATCCTGGATCCACTGTCTTTATTCCCCAGAATAATAACTAAAACCTATAAACAACAAATTTGCTTCTGTAAAACTTTCCTCATTGAAAACCACATTTTATTATGTTACCATCTTTGGGACTTTTATTTTTATTTTAGTGACTGAGAATTTCATACATGAGTATAATGTATTTCGATCAATCCCACTTCCTATTAACTCCCCTCCATGTCCTCTGTTCCCACTCACCATGAGTAGTTCCTTCCCTCCAGTTTATTTGTTCTCTTCTTTCTTTTTCTTTTTAATGTATGACATGCACTTAATTCTGCCAGTATATTCATGGGTATAGGTTTTCTCCATGAACCATGATTACCCTTTCAGGAGCGACATCCATGAAAACCATGATTCTCCCTCTATCACGAGCCATCAGTTTACAGTAGCTTCCCAGCTAAGGATGGGACATTCCTACCTCCTCCCCAGTCTATGCTGGGACTTTGTCTGGTTTAATTTTGTACAGGTCTTACATACAGAGTTGCATAGTCACATATGCTGTGAGTTCATGAGGGAAAAGGCCCCTGTTGTGTATGGAAAACACAGTTTGCAAAGTGATCCATTGCCTGTGGCTCATAATTTTTCTGACCTCTCTTCTGCCATATTCCCTGAGTCTTGGGAGGAGATGATGTAATACTGATGTCTTGTTTGGGCTTGAGTACTCCACAGTATTTTATAGTTTGCATATCAAACAGTTGTGGCTCTGTTTTATGTGTCAGTGAGGCAGTGGGGTTCATCTGTGGAGCAGTGGGGTTCCTGGCTGTCCGTGAGAAATCCGGGTAAGCTTCCCTCCATGCCTAAAGCCATTTAACTCTTACCTGCTGAGCTCCAGGTGCACAGAGCTACAATTGAGGGGGAGGGAGAGGAGGAAGAACTTGGAGGCAGGCAGGGCATCTGAACTAGGAGCTTGCGCAATGGAGCAGAACTCGTTTATTTGCAAGAGTCTGAGGTCTTATATACCAGATGAGATGGTGCATCACTGTTTCCATGATCCACAGTCAGTTCCACTAGGCTTGTGCAACCAAGATAGTGTAGGGATGTGACATTATTTCCTGCAATCTTCAAAGCATGGCTGAAGAGCTGATAAATCAATTTTGCAAGTGGGGGTGGAGAGGTTGGTTAAGAGCCCTGGCCTTCACAGGTAATTGGCGTAAGAAGACAGCCCCCCTCCCTTAGTGCTCCAGCCAAACAGAATATTATTCCCACAGGTGTCATCTACCATACGTTGGAATTTCTCTGAAGCAGATTGAGACATGCCCTAATCTATTAGTATAATGATTAGTCTGTAGAAGTCAGTTTAGTTCTACATACATTTGGCAGAATAATTGTAGAACGTGCAAGTTCTAGGGTCACAAATAACTATGGCAGATATATGTTCCATCTCATAAAGTGCCCTTAAATCTAACAATAAAGATGTTACCTATTGCCACAGTAACTCACCATTAATATATTAGTAGTTATATCTTGTCATTATTGTAGTTCACAGACCTTGTAATGAGTAATGATTACTTTTGTCCTCTGGTAGTATACATAGCAACGTCAAGCACTATTAAAGCTGTACTTTATAGATGAACCTTCCATTTCAGTACCAGTATGATTTTTGAATGTCCTATATGACTCAAATTTGTGGTGTCTCAAGCAACATGGCCTTATAATCAAGTTCTTGAGGGTGTTCAAGAACGATAGCAATAGCCTGTAAATTCTGGAGGTTTATTGAACATCATAGACCAGGAAGTCCAAAATAAATAGCCTATTTCTGGCACTACATATTTTATTTGACAGCCCATTTTGTATGGGAGAGGCATTGTCCTCATTATAGGGTAACTTAATTTCAACTGTTTATATTCTATATGCATACATTTTAGGAAGCTTCAACAGAAGTAGGTTTCCATATAACATTTCCAAAAAGCCTTTTATGTTATTATCCCTCCTCATACTCTCTCATCTATGTTGCCCTGTGGGTGTTTGCTTTGAACATTTGGATATGTGGATTTAAATATATATATATATACATATATATATATATATATCCTATCTATCTATATATTGAAAGAAAACCAGCAAGAGCTCATGGATGGAGACTTTTAAGAAAGGTGACATAAGCCCCAGGCACGGAGGTCCATGTCTTTAATCCCAACACTCAGGAAGTTTAGGCAGATGGAGTTCTGAGATCAATGCCAGCTGCATGGGAACTAGACAAGGCTGACCTGCTCCCCCTCCCACACCCCAAAAAAAGAAAGGAAAAAAAGAAGAGAGAAAAAAAGAAAGAAAGAAAGAAAGAAAGAAAGAAAGAAAGAAAGAAAGAAAAGGAAGAAAGGAAGAAAGGAAGGAAGGAAGGAAGGAAACAGAATGCAGAATACAGGTAATTTGAAGGAAGACTGGGGAATAAGGGAGTATCTGAGGAATTTTTATTTTATTTTGTGAGCACCTGCTACAGTCATTCATTTAATTTTTATATTTACATTACTCTAGTTAATTTGGCACTTAAGTAATGGATGGCCTGAGAACACAGTCTCTAATTTTGTACAAGATCCATTGCAGCATAGATAAGGACTAACGATGAGCAATAGCATCATAAGCCTTTATGGAATTAGACCTCTGCAAAGTAACAGAGATTTCAGGCTACGAGGCATCCTATGCCATTACATCTATTTCTTTAAATCATACTGATGATGATTCCTTACACATTTAAGTAAATTCTGCAGAATTAGTGTATACCTGAAATAATATTCTCTTATAAATATATAAAGCACATGACATGAATCTAACTTTAAATTGTTTGAGCAATTAAAATCACTTTTGCAGAAAAAAAGCCCCCACAAAAATTTCAATCTCACGTTCATTGTAAATTAAGTTAATTTTCTGTTTACTGCGTCTAAATGAATGTAATGAGGCTGCTAAATGGAATTAGGTAAATCCTCTTATCTGAAACTCTTCTCTGCACTCTGCTCTGCACTCATGTCATAGATATGGTTTTGCTTTGGATTTGGGCTTTTTGGTCTTTGTGAGATAAGGTCTCAACTTGTAGACTGGGCTAGCCTCAATCTCACAGAGGGCTGCCTGCTTCTGCTTACTGAGTGCTGGGATTAAAGGCATTAATATAAAAGATCTTTACTTCAAAGCATGGAAGAATTATTTGCTGAAAAAAAAATAGAAAATGCAATACTTGAAAAAATTTAAAATTGTGGAGCAATTTTAAAGTGTGGAGTTGAGACCCAGCAACTACATGAGAAGCCTTGTTTCTAGATCATTCCTATAGCACCAATACCAACACGGTGAATTTTAGGACTTACTGACTTCCAGCCTGGCATTAAAAATCACAAGCTCCAGAGAGAAACCTTTCTTCAACCACACAGGCACACCAGCAAAACCAACTAACTTTAACAATTTACTTGTGCTTACTTTATGAAAGTAAATTAGTTTTCCTGCTTTTCCCCTTTGACACATGAACAATGAGAATTCACTGTTATTTTATACCTGGTTAACAATGACAAACATGGGGCTGGAGAGATGGCCTAGCAGTTAAGAGCACCAACCGCTCTTGCAGAGGACCCAGGTTTGATCCCCAGCACCCACATGGTGGCAGAGAACCGTCTGAAACTCCAATTCCAGGAGAACTCCAGTTCCAGGGGAAATCGGAAACCCTCTTCTGACCTCCACGGTGTTGCATGACACGGGTGCACAAACTTGCATGCAGACAGTACATTCATACATATACAGAAATAAATAAAATTAATTTTAAAAATTATTTAAAAAAATGAAAAAAAGAAAAAAGAAACAATGACAAACATAAGGCAATATTCGTTATTTTATAAAATAAAGGGGAATGTAATTGATCATTGAAATTACTTTCAGTTGAATTGAAAAAAAGAAAAAGAAAAGACTTTCCTAGAGAAACAAAAACAGACAAAAATAAAATTCTACTTATGTGTGAATTTGGTATCCAACTAGGAACTATTCCTCAAATTTGCATCAACAAGTTTAATATCTCTGGTGCCTTAAGTTCATATTGAAGAAAGAACCACAAAATTTCCTCTCATAAATAATTAATTTATTTCCTAATCTTGGAGAATGATTGTACATAACAGTTTCACACTTAGAACAGTGCCATTTTTTTTTAGCTAAAAAGAACCCTCGAATTCCTGTGTAATGCATGAAGTATGGTGACAGGAACACTCATAAACATACTAGAGTATGCTTTTTCTGGGCTTCAGCTTATGCTGTACTGGGTGTGATATCTCAGAGGTTCCCTCAAAGTGTACTTTTCCTAAAAGAATTGCACAGTGTCTCCCTCTGAACTCTGACATTCTTAAAACTTGAAAAAATGTAATAGCATTTTACAAATATAATCATTAAACAATATGTGGTCCACATTATACAAATGTGGTGCATAAAAAAATTGAAAATTCTAAGGAAACCTGTCTGAAATGCTGTGTTCATTTAACATTCAAATGTTACTTTTTATATGTAAGAATCTAAGATGGACAGAAAACTGGCCATAGGAGTAAATAATTTGACTCAGGATAATTGTACATGCTATTTTTGCCAGGCTTCATTTAAAAACCATTTTTATTTTATGTGTATGAGCATATTAACTGAATGTGTGTAAGTGCACACATGACATGCAATGCCCACATAAGTCAGTGGAGAGTATGGGATCCCTTAGAATTGGAGTTATAGACAGTTGTTAGCCCACATGTGGATGTTTGGAATTGAATATGGGTACTCTATAAGAATAGCTAGTTATCTTTACCACTGAGCCATCATTCTAGCTCCTATATTACTTTTTTAGACTTTCATGCTCCAGTCTTTCTACCTGTCCTGTCTGTTTTCCAGCCCATCAATGTCTTTATACAATAAAGTCTCTATAACCCCTGTTTGTATATGATTCATATACAAATATGAATCATATATAAACATATATATGATTCATATATATATATATAGGTAGATAGATAGATAGATAGATAGTAGATAGTATATAGATATATAGATATATAGATATATATGACTTGGATACCAGGCAAGTAAAGGTGGAGATATTTTCGGAAGTTCTTCTTTAGTTTTGGAGTTATCTGAAATGGTTGGTTGTGCCTGGGGGGAAACATCTTCTATTCACTTGTAATGGCTGTCCTCTGAGAAGATGCTGCAAGAATGGTTGGAGGAAAGCAGAGGAAGGTGAATAAAGGAAACAGACAAGTGAGGCAGCCTACATCAGAAATTAAAATCAGCAAGGAAAGGAATTTGGTCTGCAGTCTTCTACTTTCACTCACTAACTCCTGCAGTTCAGCAACCATAAGAGAAGTTATTATATTTATGAACTTTTTGGATGAGGCTGGACTTCAAACTCACATAAAAATGTGAAGCCAGGTGCTAGACATATGGCTCAGTGGTTAAGAACATTCACTGTTCTACCAGAAGACCCAGGTTGGAATCCCAACACCCACATGGCGTCTAATGACAGTCTGTAACTCCAGTTCCAGCAGGTCCAAGACCCTCTTCCAACCTCTGCTGCTAATGCATGACACAAGTGCATTTACATGCATGCTTTCAATACACACTAGAAATTAAATTAAGATATGCAAGGACTATTACGCAAACCTCAGAAATCATGAATACTTGGAGAAAGATTCATGTAGAATGAATGATCAAATTCCAAAGAGCTGAAGCTGAAGATTGCTGTTAGTATTTGAGGGTTAATGTGGGATAACAATAGGAAACTAGCAGTGAATCTGGGTATGTTCAATGGGTCCTATTTCAAGACATTGCATCCTTTCTAGGTGCAGATTCTTCCCCTCACGCAACCTGGACAAAAACCTAGTACAGAACAGCAGAAATGGGTAGCAGAGCCCAACATTGTCTGAGGAAATATTGTCAACTGATGGCAGTTGGGTGAGGAAGCCCTGGTCTTCTTTAGGAAAGAGATTCCAGATATACTGACTAGAGCCCAGGAGATGATTTGGCACTGAGGATTGGGCAGGGAGAGTAGTTTGGTGCAGTGTTTCCCAGCACAACTGACAGAATGTGTGTACTCCAACCCCAAGAGGTGGTTGCAGGAGGCAGCCAGTGGAGAAGTGAGTATAAAGGTGATTAAGACTGATTGAAAACCTATGTATGAAATACATAAAATTCAATTAAAAAGATATAAAAAATGAAAAGAGCTTGGGCCTGACTTCAAGATACATAAAGATACATAATATTGGATTTTGAGAAGCCTGTGAGTTGCTTACAGATTTATTTTAAAGAATCGTCTCATATATATATATATATATAAATATAAGAGACAATTAGCTGAAAGGAAATCTTATTACCAAGAAATATACACAGACATGAAGTACAGTCAAATACAGAAAGTTTATATGATTCATGGATGGCTGCTTGAAGTGATTTCTAAAGCACTTATTAGTAATACATACATGGGATGCATTGTCAAGCAATGGTAGAACAAGGCAGTTAGTTATTTTGTCGTTTGACCCCTTCTAACTGTTCTTAGTACTTTAATGAAAGATGAAGCCACAGGCTTTAGTCTCTGAAGGACTATGTGAAACATCACAGTAGAGGTTGAACCAAGTTATCAGGCAGACACTGTGTTCTTAATTAAACTTCCTCACAGAGGGAGCTCTTTCATTTATGGTAAGACAGCAACCTCCTTCTTGTCCCAGTTTGGTGACTGAGATAAATATCTTCATGAAGTGTCTATTGACTTTTAGTTGGTAATACAATCTAAATGATAGCAAATGGCATTAATGGGAAATACATATTATACAAACTCACTGTTGTTAGTTTTGAATGACTGCATTTAAAAATTTAGTAACTAAGGACATGGTTTAGTGGTAAAAGTACCTGTAGTACAAACATGCATGGCTATACCTTCCTATAACCATAGCATTTGCAGGTAGAGACAGATGGATCCTAGCAGCTTGCATGCCACCAACCCTACTGGAAACAGGGAACTTAAAAGAGTGAGAGACTCTGTCTAACAAAATAATTCAGAATATGATAGAGAAAAGTATCTGACATCCTCCTCTGGGCTTGACATACACACATTCATACAGGTGCATGCATCCACACAACTGTGCATGCATCTCTCTTGCACACACACACACACACACAGAAATAATTACACAAATGAGTAAAGTTTTTTAATTACTTATTTATTTGTTTGTTTATTTATTTATGTGTACGAATGTACTGTCTGCATGTAGGTTTGTGTGCCTGGAGGTCAGAAGAGGGTCTCAGATTCCTCTGGAACTGGAGTTCTCCTGGAATTGGAGTTACAGAAAGTTCTCAGCCTCCATGTGGGTGCTGGGGATCGAACCTGGGTCCTCTGAAAGAGCAGTCGGCACTCTTAACCGCTAGGCTATTTCTCCAGCCCCTGCAAATAAAGTTAAATGTTATCAGTTTTGCTTGAGTTAATAAAGACATATTTGTTTTCTCTGTTATTAATTCAAATGTTCACATTAAGAAAAATAGAAATTACTATTTATTTTTCACATGTAGAAAGTTTATTAAATATCTAAAATTACAGTGTGCAGTCTCTCCTTCTCAATATATGACATACTGACTGCTCTGTATGCTAACTCAACATTTCATAAATGTTCTTTCCTTTTGATATCTTCCCCTAGTCTCAAAAATATTTAACAGATGGTTTCGCATGTCATTAAGACCTTATATTTTCTTTCTGGCTTAAAATAGAGTAGAGATTTTATAGTATAATAACACCATTGAAAAATGATTCACAGGGACTGCAGAGGTCGCTCAACCTATAACTGAGCTGCTGAAGTCCAGTGACTTGCAGTAGACCTCCAGCACCCTGGTGAAAGGGGAATACCTAACTATTGCAATGACTGTATACAAATAGTACATCCAGAATTTCTCCTTTGATGCTTTTCCATTTTACTAAACTTTGCATGAAATGCAAATTATTCAGGCTTATAATATTAGTAACTGTAACTGCTTTGTATGTCTTTATATATAAAAATGAAAAATTTTAAAAGAGACATGTTTGTGGGTTTATGAGACTTTTACCATACAAAATTTATACTTTTTTATTAAAGGCAATTTTTATTGAGCACATTATACATTTCTTAATCAAATTTAGACTCATTCCCCCATCCATGCCCCCCCTCATGCCCTGCCCCCCCCGCCCACCCCAGAGCCCATGGATTCTGCCATGCATGTTAAGTCTTATCTTGCATCTTTTTCTCACTCTTTTTTTTCCTTTGGATGCAGAAGTTTACTGCTTTGGTTAGTTCTTTGAACAGGTTTTTCTATCTTTTTTCTTCACTTTAATTTTATATTACTCCAAAATATGCATATATACACTCCACACATAAATTGGAATTACAAAGTCTGAAAATAAGCCATAAGTTAATTCCAAAACACATTTAGGGATTCACATTTTAACAGTAAAGTTGCATGCAGGTAAAAAGAAATATAACTTTACATTCTAAATTACATGTATATTTTATTGTAATTTTTTGAAGATTCTATAAGAATTTAATGTAAATTTTACAATCAGTTTATAATGTAAACTATACATTATTGTGATATTTCAATAACTCAGGGGTTATACTGAATATTCTTATACAATAGATATTTATTCTACTTATTCTACCTACATTAATGCAGCCTTTCCCCTTTGATATCAAATATTTTTTGATCCAGTGTCTCTCTATGCCCTAGCTGACCTGGAACTTGCTGTTTAGATCAGGCTGACTTTGATCTCCCAGAAATCTGACTGCTTCTGCCACTTGAGTGCTGGGACCAAACTCATGTTGCCACCATGCCTAGGTAATATTAAATATCTTTAAAACAAAACAAACAAACAAACAAACACCAAAAATTCAATTCTTATGGGTGGTGATATTGCCACATAAAAAAAAAAAAAAAAGGCACACTGGTCTCTGTAATGGTATTTGAAAGGAGTAGGATGAAAAATTTAAGGCATCTTCCTCCACATAGTGAGATTGAGGCTAGATTAACCTTCACCAGTGACACATCCAACAGATGATTAACATCCCAAATATGCAAATAACTCAAAAACCAAACTATCGAGGACCCAGTAAAAAGATGGGCTATACATATGAACAGAGAATTCTCAAATAAAGAAATAAAAATGCCTGAGACACCTTAAAAACTGCTCAACATCCTTAGTAATTTGGGAGATGCTGATAAAAACAACTTTAAGTTTCCATTTTACCCAAATCGGCCTGGCTAAGATCACAAAAATAAGGGATACAAGATGCTGGAAAGGGTGTGGAGAAAATGGAACACTCATTCACTGTTGGGGGTAATGCAGACTAGTGCAGCCACTATGTAAGGCAGTGTGGGTAACTAGCAAAAAAGTAAAAACGAATCTACCATATGACCCAGTTATACCACTCCGTAGCATACACCCAAAGGGCTCATCATACTGTAAAGATACCTGCTCATCCATGTTTGTTGCTTGCTCTCTTCACAATAGCAAAGCTACTAGGGAGATTTTGGGAGGGTGAGTGTGTTGATTGGGAGAGGAGGAAGGAGAGATAAATGAGGGGTATGATGGGATTTGGGGGGAGTCAGGAGAGGGGGAAGGTAGGGATGATGGTGGTACGGGGACTGGTGATGAAGGAGGGCCATGGTAAGGGAAGGCTAGGAAATCCAGACTATAATATGATGGCCCTGAGACCCCAGGAGAAATTCATAAACAGTGTCTGAACATCAGTGCACAGGTTATGCAAACTGGTGGCTATATGGCAGGGAACAGAGTGCAAGACAGAGGATACTTCTCATTGAATCGGTGGTAAGAGGAATCCAATTGAATCTCAAAACAAAGCAGGCTATCTCAAAAGTTCTGGATTATCTACCGAAAATAGAAAATAAGGCCATACTCTTTGGAACAACACAGGCTTCAGGGATAGGACTTAGATCTCACCCAGCACTCACCCGGAAGCCTTCTACCTGAAGTTAAGCGCTCATAATGCTAAAAAATGTGCACATTGCTAAGAGATAAAATCAATCAGTGGTACAACCCTGTGCCAAACTCTAACAACCATGATGAACACCCAGCAAAATACCTCTATTTGTACAGTAGAGGCAATGTATGGGGATGGTCAACAGCTATCTAATTGGACTTGGAGCCTTCTCAATAGGAGTGAACCAATAAGAGCCACTGTATACTCAGCCAGATGCACAGGGCTGGAGAAGACATAGAGCCTAGAGTAAATCCTCTCAGGGTCATAGCCCTTGACAAATGAAATTCCTTACCCCAAACTAACTATGGAATATTATATTTATAGAAAAGCATTTTGTATGCTACTTACCAAAGAAACTACACTTTGCAAAATATGGAGGCAACTGCAGAGTCTGACAACTGGTCAGACACAGAACATATATTTCTGAAGGATAGCCATTCCTAGGAGACATGTCTTCAATTTCACCTTTACACGCAGAATGAAGGGCAAAAAGAAAATAAGGAAACTCCCTCAACTATCACCAATAATTCTTCCATACACAGTAGAATGTGATGCAAACAGAAGGACACAATTAGTAAAGTTACAAAGAACGAAAGGCCCCAGAGTATATATCCCTGGATGGAGTCCCTGTATTAAACCTCACCCACCCACCACTCAGAGATCATTGTGGAATAGGGGACAGGAAGATTGTAAAAGCCAGGGCTGGTGCATAGTTGTAGAGAGGCAGTGACTTACAATTGACTGTAGGTTCCACATGTAAACCTGTGGCAATGTAGGCATCAAGCATGGAACCCATGTCAACTGGGACAAGGTCTTGGAGCAGAGAAGGAGAAATGGGTGGGAGACTGTCCCTGGACTGAGAACCACAAAAGACTGAGTACTGTTGGGTAAGGAAGAGTATGCCTTACCTAGGACTCCTAGGTATGCTGACTAGACTCCAGCGGATCTTTCTCCTCAGAAGGATGTCTGGGTTTCTAAGCTTGACTGGAAAGGGATTAGCTTGGATGTTGTGATACAAGAGTTGTGATGGGGGTTTGGAGCATGGAAGAAACTGGATTTGATTGGGAACCTTTGTATGAGTTGTAAAGATGTTCAATAACAAAAAGGAAACTTAACAGTAATTTTAATAAATACATAAATAAAATAATAGTTAATAAATAAACAAAAAGAACAAAACAAAAAAGAGAACAAAACAATACTTTTTATTGATTTTTAAAGAGTAATTGCAAAATATTTACCCTATGGAGTGATTTCATATAAAATGATACCTATTTATTCATTTTATTACCAGTTACTTTATAATAGTCATAAGTTATTTCCCATTAGGGGACTTATACAGATAATGCACTCTATTTCCTCTATAGCTCCTTAGCATGCAATATTATTACTGACTAACCATACAAGAAATTCTATGTAAAGACAGTCAGTTATTTTTATGTTTCACTGTAACTTTAATTGAAACAGCATTGGGGGAATCTGAGGGTGAATATAATCAAATGTGTACATGTATGAAATCTTCAAAGAAGAAATATATAGTTAAAATTAAAATTAAAATACCACAGTCTATAATTATTATTGCTCTCCATTCACTATTTTCCTTAGACATGCATATTATTCTATATTTGATGTTTTACCTTCAGATGTTCCACTAATATTATTTTCCAGGCCTGTTAAGATGGCTTAGGAGTTTAGAACACTGGCTATTCTTGCAGAGAACCTGGATTTGGTTTCCAGCAGACACATAGCTCTTAACAACTATCTATAACTCTAGTTCCATGGCATCTGTCACCCCTTTATGGCCTCTGAGGATATTGCATGCACTTGGTGCACTTACATATGTGCAGGCAAAACACTCGTACACATTAAACATGTTTTTTTTTCCTACCTACCTAAGGCATAGCCCATTTGTTTGTTTCCAGTGTTGTTCTTATGATAACACTTTCACATATTTTTGCTTGTCAAAAATCTCTTGTTTCATCTGAAACTTTAGTGAATATATGTAGATGAAACAATTAGTTAAATAATTATTTTCTTTTTATACTTTAAATACATCATCCATGTCCTGTTGGCTTCCACTGGTTCTACTTTCATAGGAATTGATGTCAGTATAATTATCTTTGCCAGGCTGGAGAGATGGCCTAGAGGTTAAGAGCGCCAACCACTCTTACAGAGGACCCGGGTTCGATCCCCAGCACCCACATGGCGGCTGAGAACCGTCTGAAGCTCCAATTCCGGGAGAACTCCAGTTCCAGGGGAATCCGACACCCTCTTCTGACCTCCGCGGCACTGCACGACACGGGTGCACAAACTTGCATGCAGACAGTACATTCATACACGTACAGAAATTTAAAAAAAATTATCTTTGCCAGCTTTTAACTTATGTTTCAGCTTCAAATCATAGGTCTACAATTTGCAACGTGGTATTTTGTTTCAATCTTCATTTTTCTTAGCGTTTGAAATCACAGTGAAATGACAAAACTTATTCCATTTTTTCTGGCTGACTTTTGCTTCATCTTGTTTTCTTGACCATTTCCACTACAGCCAGCCAGGCAGAAAGGTTCATGCTGGTAGTTTTATGGGAGTACAATGTTTCTAAAATATTGGGAAACCTACAAGTAGTCAAGTATATAGTCCTTTCCAGCTCTACCTGCATCTCTGTTAGGGCCACTGTTTCTACAACTCTGAGAAACATTTTTTTTTTCTTATTGAAATTTTTTGTTAACTGGAAACCTCTTTGTTAACTAACCTGCCCCTTATCTGGTGTAATCAAGGTGATCAGATGTAACTATGGTTATTGGCTTTGTCCCTGATATGATGTAATTTTCTTGTATGCTTTGTAAACCCAGGTATGTTTCTTCCTGGAGTTGAGAGGGTTATTTTTTTGGATTAGTTCCCCTCTCTGAAAACCTGCTATTAATAAAGGACTCCTAATTTGTCCTTCACTGTGTGGTGTTCCTCTGTGCATCTCACTCAATATTGCAACAGCTTTTTCCATATTATTCAACTATGACAAATTTTTCTCTAAGAATTTCTGTATTGCTAAGCTTTGTGGTATTTTGACACTTATTTCTCTTTACTTTAAATATAAATTTCGCGTGACAATGATCTACCATATAATATCCTCTGGCAAACCTACATTAAGCATTTGGGGAGGGGGCTTTTTGAGATAAAATGTTTCTGTAGCTACAATTGGGCTGAACCTCACTTTGTAGACCAAGCTGGTCTCTATCTCACCTCCCAACGGCTGGTATTAAAGATGTGTGCCACCACACTCTGCTTTAACATAAACATTTTATAGGTATCATCCTCACTGTGAGACAAAAGAACATGAGACTCAATAGAAGTTTTCCTCTGTTACATCAGAGTAGCTGGGAATTCTGTATATTTAGATGGTCTGCTTAGATCAAGCATTAATTAAGCTGTTTTCTTTTAGGTTACACCAAACTAAACCATTTTATCTTTTGTTTTACCTTGACTTAGATCTATATTATATTTTTATAATCTCCAGCATCTATTTATCATAGTTTGGACAATTACCCGCAGTGTTTTCCTGTTTGTCTTGGGTCTCAGTATTGCTGATAGAACCCAGAGCATCATGTGTGCTGCACGAGCTGTCTTTAAATGATAAGCTATATTGTCTGTCTTTATTTTTTATTCTGGGATAGATTACTCCTAAGGAAGGGAGCATATAAAAATGCAGTTCTTATAAAGGCAAGAATGTGAATAATTCAGGGAGAGGTTTAAGACATGAGAATAGTGAAGAGCAGGGGACAACAGAAGATAACTGACACTAGCAATGTTTGAAAAATCCATATGGAAAACTATCCTATTTTAAGCTTCCAGAAGTATACACATGTAAGGAAATTTAAATGGAGTTGTGTTCCTTCGATTCCACTCTTTGTTAAATCAAAATCTCAAGGCCAGGTATATGTTATGAGCTTTTGAGTTGTTGGTCAGGGGTTCCCAGATGCTCCCAAAACAAAGCAGGGTATAATGATTTTTGTTTTTGTTTTTGTTGTCCACCAGAACTTGATAATGTGATTCTATAGCTGAAGACTCTGTGCACATTGGTCCTAGGATATAATCAATCTGGTACGGATGTTAAATCTTCCTCTCTCTTGCCCAGTTTTAATATATCTAGAATATGCTGTTCTAGTTTTTGCAGTAGACAAGTCAGCAACAGTCTTTCATAGCTGTGACTCTTGTGAGCTACAGTAATGTCTAGCCTGGCCATGGTAGATATGCACATAAATTTGATAGTCACATTTAACATATGCCTCACAGAAAGTCTTTTCTGTGAAGCATATATTAAATGTACTGTAAACTCCACCAAGAACCCATAACTAGAGTGTTTCTAAGTGCTAGGAGCCATAGGTAATTCTTAAATTTCCCAGTGATCTTTAACACATGTTCTTTCTGCCTCAGCTGTTTGAGTATCTGGGATTGCAGGTGTGTACTGCTGCTCTCTGTTCTTGCAACTTGGGTTCCTACAAACTGGCAAGTACTTGTTACCAACTTATAAACACATTGTTGGAATTGCCTACTTAGAGATAAGAAAGATTTCATGTTAATGTAGCAATATCAGTCTAGCCCATAGCTTGTCACTCTCGGGTTTTATCTTTGTAAACTTTATCTCCAAATGCAAATCTAACATTAGATGGTATGAACTTTAAAAAGTACATGAACTGCTCGCAAATTGGTTTTACATGAAGGATGTTTGTACTCACAGATTATCACTTATTGTTAAAAAAAAATGAAAACAAAGCAAAACAAAAAAACAGAGAAAGATGCAGAAAAGTTATGGCAGAATGCATGATCTGGGATGGGGGGGGGAAGGGAAGGGGATATATGCCTGAACTGAATTGAAAAATGATGTATGAAATACACAAAGCATCAATAAAAAAAGTATATGAACATGAAATCCAACATTTGAGCTGTTAGAGCAGACAATCTAGTTCTGGTGGTGCAGCCCAACACAACTATAATTTAGTGTTTCTCAATCCAACTGGAGTTCAATAAAGTTCTCCTTTACAATAGTTTATTCCTTTTAAAATACTTTTATTGATGAATTATGTATTGCATTCATTATCTTTCAGTCCAGTTTAGACACATTCCCCTCTCCCTGTCCCCATCCCACTCCTGTTCATGCCTTCTGCCATACGTGTCTTGCATCTTTCTCTCAGTCTTTTGAAAGTATTTTTTCCCTGCAGAGTCTTGTTGTTTTGTGCAGTGTTTAACTGTATCATTGAGTTCTTTAACCCAGTCTTTATGTTGTTATTTTTCCCTCCCCTTTGTATAGGTCCAACAGATGCCTATATAATCATTACATATGCATCGAATTTATGACCTCAGAGAATAAACTATATGTTAATTCCAAAATATGTTTAGGAATTCACATTTTCCCCCTTTAATTTTATATTACTCTAAAATATGAATACATGCCTTCCACCCATATACAGTAATTACAGAGTCTGAAAATAAGTGGTAGGTCAATTTAAGAGCCGATGAAAATATTTACTTTATAACAACACAGTTGCTTTCAGATAAAAAGAAATATAACAATAATGTTGTTTAGCTTGCCTTTCAACTGAGTATTTGATGTTAGCTACCACAAATGAGGGAAATAATTCGTTGTTTGTTTTTCTGGGACTGTGTTACTTCACTTAGCATAATGGCTTCAAGTTCCATCCATTTACCTGCAAAGTCTATGATTTCATCTTTCTTTACCACTGAATAGTACTCCATTGTGTAAATGTACCACATTTTTGTTATCCACTTGTCTGTTGAGGGGCATTTAGGTTGGTTCCAGCTCTTTGCTATCAGGAAGAGAGCTGCAACAAACATAGATGTGCATGTATCTTTGCAATAAGATGAGTCGTGTGGGTATCTACCCAGGAGTGGTAGGACTGGTTCAAGTGGTAGACTCGTTTTGAGTCTTTTAACTGATTTCCATAACAGTTGTACAAGTTTACAATCCCACCATCAGTGGATGAATGTTCATTGATTCTTTTACTTGATCTCATTTCTATTTCTTGTTTTTTACTATTCCGAAATAAAATCAGCATGACTGAGAACTGTGCCCTACAGCAAGGACTTGCTTAGTTTTTATTACAAAGTATATCCAACATGAAATGGGGAAGTAAGTGTCATGACCATATCTATGGATTTTGCACTTTCTGAGCTCTCGGGTCTTAGAATAGCTCACAAACAAGCATAAACAGATGTCATCAATTTGTCTCATTGCTTACAATGAAATATGCTTTGTGCTCAACACTTATTATGTAATGAACACACATAAATTAAGACATCAATTTTAATCAAGGCAAGAAAGTATCCTCAGGGATTAAGTCTATGTCTTCAGGTAACAAGAGGAGCATATGGCTCAGTGAACTTGTCTATAGCACACAGAAGCTAAGATAAAACTAACTATTTGGTTGCAAGTCTAGGTAAAAGGTTTTTGACCACAGTATATCCATATAATAGAACCATAGTATATCCATATAATAGCTAAGATAAAACTAACTATTTGGTTGCAAGTCTAGGTAAAAGGTTTTTGACCACAGTATATCCATATAATAGAACATCCATATTATATATAATATATATAATGTATATATGTATTATATATAATATATATGTATATATATATAATATATATATATAATAAAACTCATTTTATTGTTTCATTATCTATATCCATTGAAACTTATTTCTCCTTATCTAATCTATTTGAGATAACATTTTGCTGGTTTTTTTCAAGACTTGCATAACATCATATTCTTATGAGCTCTGTTCACATTTTTGATGTTAGGTACTTAGAACTATATTACCTTTTCTCTTAGAATTGACATCAATATGTCCCATAGATTTTAATAAGGAGTGTTTGTGTTTTTATTCAATTCTATAATACATTACTACCAGCAGTGGAGGAGTACTCACCTTTCCCCATAACCTCTCCAGCATTTGGTATCTTTTGTTTTCTTTTTTTTTTTTTTTTTTTTTTTTTTTTTTTTTTTGGTCTTTTCGAGACAGAGTCCCCCTGTAACCCCAGCTGTCCTGGAACTTGCTCTGTAGAACAGGCTGGCCTTGAACTTACAAAGATCCACCTGCCTCTGCCTCCCAAGTGCTAGTATCAAAGGTGTGCACCACCACACCCGGCTTCTTGATCTTAGCCAGTTATAATGGAGTGAGATGACAACAGAGTGGTTTTAATTTGCATTTCCTTAATTATTAATTGTGTTGAACACTTTTTAAATGTTTCTCAGCCATCTTTACTTCCTCACTGATGAAGTCTCTGTTCAGCACTTTACGCCATCTTTTGAGTAGGTCATTTGTTTTCTTACTTCTTTGATTTTTTAGTAGTCTAATATATTCTGGATGTTAATGCTCTGTCAGATGTATCACTGGTGAACATTTCCTCCTACTCCGTACAGAAGCTTTTGAGTTTGATGAGGTCCCATTTGTCAACCATTGACTTTATTTCCTGTGCAACTGCTGTCTGATTTAGAAAGTCTTTACCTACACCTATGTCTTGGAGGTTCTTGTCAACTTTCTCTTCAATCACCTGCATGGTTTCAGGTTTCAGGTCTAGATCTTTGATCGACTTGGAGTTGATTTTTGTACAGGGTGAGAGCTAGGGGTTTAATTTTGTTCTTCTACAAATGGTGGTCCAGTTTTGCCAGCACCATTTGCTGAAGATTCTATCCTTCTATTGAGATTTTTGGTAAAGTGGCACAATACAAAATTATCCTAGAAAAATCAATAGCCTTTCTTTACAGCAACAATAAACAAGAGGAGAAGGAATATAAGAAGACCTTCCTACTCAAAAACAAAACAAAACAAACAAACAAACAAACAAACAAACAAACAAAAAACCTGGGAACAAACCTAACCAAAGATATCAAAGATTTCTAAAACAAAAATTTTAAAACCCTGAAGAAGGATATTGAAAATGACATAATAAAATGGAAAAGCCTCCTGTGCTTATAGACTGGAAAAATTAATATAGTAAAAATGTCCATTTTACCCAAATTGATATAAAGATTAAACAGAATCCCAGTCAAAATCCCCATGAGTTTCTTCACGGACTTGTAAAAAATCCTTAAATTCATATGTAAACCCTGAGTGAAATGTGCAATACAGGGGGCAATGCTCTACCAGACTTCAAGTGATATTACAGGGCCATAGTCATAAAGACAGCCTGGTACTGGCACAAAAACAGACCCATTGACTAATGGAATAAAAATTGAAGATCTAAACTTGAGCTCATACAACTTCAGCCACCTCATATTTGACAAAGGTCAATTAAAGCACAATAGCTTAAACCTGAAAAATTTTAAATCGGGCTGGAGAGATTGCCTAGCAGTTAAGAGCACCGACTGCTCTTGCAGAGGACCGGGTTCGATCCCCAGCACCCACATGGCGGCTGAGAACCGTCTGTAACTCCAATTTGAGGAGAACTCCAGTTCCAGGGGAATCCGACACACTCTTCTGACCTCCACGGCATTGCACAACACGGGTGCACAAACCTACATGCAGACAGTACATTCATACACATAAATAAAAAAAAAAACAAGAAAATATTTAAATTGTACTCTTTTGAGACAGTGAAAAAATGCTAGCCACTTTATCTGTTGTGGTGGTTTTAATGCTTAAAACAACAACTGAAGGAGATATTATCTCCAAATAACAATAAGGGGAATAGAGTTCAGAATATTATTACAACATATGAAGAATTCAAATAAATGTAGCCATAAACCCACATGGTGAATAAATAAGTCCAACATCAGAACATAGGTGATGTGTGTTTGTTGTTATAACAGCAAATGTTTTTACTAATTCAGTAAGGCGTTAAACAGGTTATCAGTAGATTTTCTTATAACCAACTATATTATTTTGTAAGACTCTATTTCAACTCACTTTGAGTACTAAAAGACAATGAAAATGAACACAGAGCCTTTAAGTATTATTACATTCATGTCATCTTTATGATTTATTTCCTGGAGTCAAATGGATGTTAATATGACCATTTATATTCTTCATTACTAACACATTTTATGGGAGAACATTATTTTACTATAGCAAAACTCTTACAAACAATGCCATAGTCCAGAAATAATACACACTTTACCACATGAGCATAAACTAGACCTAAATAAGAATACATCTAGCTTTGACTAGGATATGTTCAAGCACTAAGTGTGCATTCCAACTTGTCAATATTATATATATTAAAAATAGAATAATTTCATTTAGATTTTTCTATTCATGTCATTTTATAAGATTTTAGTTGGTAATTATAGGAATTACAAATCAAATATCTTAAATAGGTAGCAATGATATTATGGAGAAAAAAATCTAACATCCTAACTATTCTTCAAAGATAACTTTGACTTAGTTTCTAGTAACATGACAGAAAACAAAATGAAACATTAGTCTTTAAAAATATGGAGGAATAAGAGATACAATCTGAGTGGATTGCAAGGAAACATTTTCTTGTGTGATAACAGTGTAATATAACTGCAATTCGCCTTGTAAAAAGGATAGCGTTGTCCTGCCACTGAAATAGGACTCCATACTTTTTTTGATAGAAACTATAAAAAGTTACATTGCTTTGTTTTAAATTGAACCATTTAGAAAAACTGCTACTGCAAAATTACACTTTTTTTCTATAAAAGTTGGTCTTGTATATCCCAGGATACTATTATTGGAAACAATAAAACACCATTGTAAGATCAAGGGGGGTTGAGATGACTATAATCTCATAAGCCAAAACAGACAATCAGTATGATAATTAGAGCATGTTAATTATTCTCCATGAGTACCAAAAAGTGCTAATGATATACAGTAGGAAATTAACAGCAGTTACTGCTCAATATTGCATGACTTTTATGTTAAGAATAATATGAGAAGTTGTTAAATTATAGAAAATGAGAAGAATGAGGCTCGAATCTTAAAGAGATTTTGGTTTCCGGTCTGACTGTGAAGGAGTCGTTAGGAATGACTCTTAGTGAGTGCCGCGGTGTGTGCGGGTTCAGCAAGCTGCTGTACAATGGGGAAATCTTCATGCATGCTTTTGTTTTTACAAGATAGAACAAGACGGGTATTCTGGCACAGCAAGAAGCAGTTCAGTAACCTTTCCTGAATAATACATTTGCCAAAATCTGCTAACACCATTTTGCCCTTTTCTTCAAAAATGTTGGACTGATGTAACAATGAATATAATGTACCAGAGTCCCTGAACAATCTGAGGAATTGGAGAAAGTCTTTGTAGTTACAAATCATTTTCAAAGAAATGAAAAATCATTTTGTGACTAAGACAGAGGTGAAATATAAATAGGGAGGAAACTAATGAGCTTTAAATCTTTCACATGAACTACAGCTTCAAAGAAACTTTATTTTGGAAAGTTTTTTTTTATTTATTTTTTATGTGTATGAATGTATTATCTGTATGTAGGTTTGTGCAACCTCGTCGTGAAATGCCACGGAAGTCAGAAGAGGGCGTCGGATTCCCCTGGAACTGGAGTTAAAGACGGTTCTCAGCCCCCATGTGGGTGCTGGGGATCGAACCCCCGATCCTCTGCAAGAGTAGATTGCGCTCTTAACCACTAGACCATCTCTCCAGCCCCTATTTTGGAAAGTTTTAATAAGCAACGTCCCAATGAACCATCTAATTTACCATCATTGTTTTGTGATTCTGTTTGTCAAATGTAACAAAAATAAAGTGAAAGTGAAAAATAGAAACGTTGGTATTACATACACTTCTGAAATAACCTACAATTAAAGTGTGAGTTAATGTTGTGGAAAGATGTGCTATTAAAAAAACAAAAAGTTATATGGGAGGCAGAGACAGGCGGATCTTTGTGAGTTCAAGGCCAGCCTGGTCTAGAAGGTGAGTTCCAGGACAGCTGGGGCTACAGGGAGACCCTGTCTCAAAAAGACCAAAAAAAAAAAAGTATATTTAAGTTTGTACACAATCATGTTATACAAAAACAAAAAAAGTATTTGTTATTCATCTTTTTCTTTTTGGTCTTTTTGAGACAGGGTCTCCTGTAGTCCCAGCTGTCCTGGAACTCATCTGTAGACCAGGCTGGCCTTGAACACACAAAGATCCACCTGCCTCTGTTCCCAAGTGTAGGATTAAAGGCATGTGCCACAACACCAGCCTATTCCGCTTTTCAACTTCTATCTGAAAACTATTAATCCATGGGAGAATGAGGAACAGGCATGGAGATGAAGATACACTACTTTAAAGCATTTAATTTTTGTCAGTTTGGGGGAATTTTTATACTATTGAAGTGATTAATGAATATGTATCTTGATTTGTGCTAAAGATAATATAATGACATATAATTAAATGTACTTAACATTTATTTGGATGCATTACAGTCTAAAATTTTACAGTTATTTTTTCTAAAAGTCCAGTATGAAACTAACAGACATTTAATATATTCAACAAACACTTAATTGAGACCATGGTCATTTTATGGCTTAAACACAGTTCGATTTTGAACTTTGGAGCAGATTTTTGAGGTTTACCTTTGCATACCGTTCAGAAGCTTCTGCTACTCTGTGAAAACATATCTTTTTTGCTTAAAGCCAGCCAGTTTATTTTTTCCAAATAAGTACTGAGTTATTATGACTGTCCCCCTCTTGCCTTGCTCATTTTCCTTTATATCTATTTATGCCAGTCTGCGCTCATTTTCATTATGATGAAAGGCATTTTAACAGCATCTTGGTAAGTACTGCATCACTAAAATTACTCCCAAAACAAAAATTGGTATGAAGGATTATTATAGCTAAATACAGGCTGGTGCTAACTACACATAAGAAAGCTTAGCTATCTCCTGCATAATATCATTGCACTCATGGTAGGCAATTCATTTCTTTGTAAACATATCCAAAACCAGCACAAAATAGTTATTTTACAGTCCAAGTGCATTTCACTGCTTAGTGGTTTCTTGTTATTGTTGCTGGTTTGTTTCCCAACATAGCAGTTTTCTTTTTTTTTTTTTTAATTTTTTTCTCGAAATCACTGTCATGCTTTCTTTAGCAAATGGAATCTATCCCAGGTATTCCTTGGAAATTGTAGCAAATAGTATGAAGAGGTGGCCAGATTCCTCCCAAGCATTACATCTTTCACCCTGTTTGATTCTATCATCTGCTTTTCCAGAGTTTTACAAGAAACAAGATTACATTTGGTGCAGAAGTATAAGACAGTCAGACCTGCCCTCTGGTCATCAGTTTATTCTCACATCATGACCCATTTTGTGAGCCATTGTTTATGCCAAGTAGCAAAATGAAGGTCTGAATAGAGAGCACCGCACAGTTGATGCTTTAGTGAGCACCCAGTTCCAGCAGTAATCAGGAGACAGGAACTAATGTGCTCTCAGGAAAAAGTTTTCAATGACTGATTAAATGTAAAGCAGAGATTAAAGAGTAGCAACAGAGCATGGATGCTTTGTCTGGAAGGGCCTGAATCTCCTGATCTTTATGGTAGCTCCATCTGGCCAGTAGGGAATTTGCAATATATTGTGGTTCAAATCAAGTTTGTTTATCAAAATATTTTCAAATATAATTTTGCACCTCATTTAAATACTAGCAATGATAATATTCAGCTCACGTTATTCAGAATATAACATCTGTGACATGAAGAATCCACATAAGCAAAATGTTTTGCTTTATTTGATGAATGGCTTATGGAGTTTTACCACATATATCACAACAGTTACTCTCTTAATAATGTCTCAAAGATGCCATTCATTTCTATAATTATGTCTGTGAAAGTAAGTTGACCAATTGAATTTTGGGGCCTATTCCCATAGAATAGCCAGGATGTAAAAAATATTGCAACCTTTGTTTGCAGATACATTCTTCTATATCATGGAACATACTGATGGGAAATATCTGGTATTTCCTCTATTTAATGATCAAATATTCAACACATAGGCAGTAACAGGAATGTTTTAAGCTACACTGAGTATAACTAAGGAATAAAACAAAGGGTTCTTTATTCTTGTAAAGCTTATATTTTAATGAAGTGAGGACAGCAAAAAACAGGAATAAATGGATTATGGAATATGCAAAATATAATAATAATATAGAATTTTGACTCCTGGGAATTTATCCAAATATACACATTTGCATATTTTCAAGAAAAGATTATCAGAATATAATTATTGACTTCATAATAAAAACAAAAATTGAAAACAACTAGCCGGACATGGTGGCACACACCTTTAATCCCAGCCAGGTCTACAGAGCAAGCTCCAGGACAGCTGGGACTAAAAGGGAAACCCTGCCTCAAAAAGATAAAAAAAAAATAAATAAAAGGGAAAACAACTAAAAAGAAAACAACTGAGCTGCCCATTTGTATCTTACTGAGTAACAAACTGTGGTTTATTATTGTCATAGGAGATGTAGCATGATAGATAATGAATAATTGGTCTATAAAGTAGCAATAGCGTGTGTATTACACATACACAAACACACACACACACACACACACACACACACACACACACAGAAGTAAGCATAGTTAGTGTACATCAATATATGAACGTAGGTGCTAGAGAACTGGCTCAGCTTAATAGCACTGGCTGCTCTTGCAGAGGAAACAAGGTCAATTTGATGGGCCCACATAGCAGCTAACATCTATCTGTAACTCCAGTCAAGGACAATTTGATGCTCTTTTTTGACATTGGACAACATGGTTTGACTTACATACATTCAGGCAATACACTCAAACACAAAAATAATAAAATAATCTTAAACTAATGCATGCAAAAAATTAATATAAAGGGGATCTCTTTGTTGACAAAGATTTTTGAACTTCAAAGCAGAGATTTTAATACTAATGTATAGTAATAAATAATATATCTCTTGAACTGTGACTCAAAAACTGACATGGTGAATATTTAAGGGTAACAGAAAGCTTTTACATTTGATTATAATGAATATTGTGTAAAATTTAACTACTCCAACCACGCATTTTGTTATATTAAAATATCCATAAATAAAATTATTTGGAAAATACTAATTTTTTCTCTTCTGGAGAGAGCTAGAGACAAGCGCAAATAGTACAGAGAGAGTGGCAAAGACTGTATCAGCATAGACACTCTACCATGGAGTGGGCCTCAGCCTCCTTGAATTATAACATTGTTTAGGTGAAACAAAGTGATATTTTGACATTCAACAAAATTGAAAAATAATTTAACATCACTTTGCACCTTTTTTTTTTTACATATGATCAAATCTGGCAACTATTTGGCACATATGCAGTACTAAAGTTAATTGTGGATTTATTACAAACATTATATTCAATAAGACCCACAGTCTTCCAAGTTATCTATAAAACATTCTCAATACAATAAAAATGCATTTAATGACATTTATAAATAGCAGACAGTATCTATAAATTTTCCTGAGTAATGAAGCCTCTTTGAAGTAAAATATATTGACTTATCTATAGAAAAAAAAGAATATAAAGTTAAAACACACACACACAAAAACTAAGGATAACACTGAGCTCGCTATTGATTCTTATTCCCATTTTTCAGATGAACAAAATGAAATCACATTAAAAGAATTAAGTGACTAAAGATTAAGACTTTTAATTTGGCTGTATTCTCTTTTCTTTTAAACTATCATGTACTGTACTATTCTGTACTGACCAAAGAGATAAACACACTCATATACATGTCTAAATGCAGTGATCACTGTGGTTTTAGAAATAAAAAATACAAATAATCAATTTATGACATGAAAACTCAACACACTATGCTTAGTATTTTGACTAACTTACAAATAAATGTCATGGCCTAGCGGTTAAGAGCACTGACCGCTCTTACAGAGGACCAGGGTTTGATCCCCAGCACCCACATGGCAGCCGAGAACCGTCTGAAACTCCAATTCCAGGAGAACTCCAGTTCCAGGGGAATCCAAGAGCCTCTTCTGACCTCCGCGGCATTGCACGACACAGGTGCACAGACCTGCATGCAGACAGTACATTCATACACATACAGAAAAAAATTAAAAAAAAAACAAATAAATAAAATACACATTTATATTTGTTCATGGTTTACTTTTATTTTCTCTTTTTAATAAATTTATTTAGTGGAAATATTTTATTAAATAATTTTATGAGAAATTTCCAAGGAGCTTGTCACACCCTGATTCTTCTGGTCATGCACCTCCTTCCCTGGCTCTTAGAGCTTAGAGCTCCCTCCAGAAAGGTCTCTGATTCTTGGATGGGTGATACTTAATATAGGAATCCTATCCAGATGCCTATACTCTGCAGTCTCTTATTCCCTACACTTTGGCCAGTGGTGGCTGATCTCATATGAACTGACAGAAATGGTTTCAGGATACACAAGACCAATGCAAAACCCATCAACCAAATCCCAGCATAGAATTGACAAAATGGGCTGGAGGCCCCATCCTCAGCCAAGGAACTATTAGGAGTTGATCACCACTGGGAAAAGAAGAGTTGATCTTTTATTAGGAGTGAAAAGACTCCAGGGTATGAACTCACACTGAGAAACGTCTTGACTTGATATACCTTAACATATATGACAGGCTATATGAAATCTTTTGGGCAGTCCTTGGGGATGGTGTATATTTTAGAGGGGTTTCCAATATTAAGACTTATAATATGAAATCTAATATATATATATATATATATATATATATAAACATGCATTGGAAAAAAAAGAAATTTTAGCAGTATAAACCACAATCACACTTTATATGGCCCTAAATGCTGTTTTATATGAGGTAGATATTTCCTTCAATTAAATTATTAAGTAAATTGTAAGAGCAAGAAAGAGTGAGTAACCAAAATGAAACAGGGTCTTACACAGATAGTCTGTTGCCCATATGAACTCTCAGCAATGGTGACATCGTGCACAAGTCTAAGCAAGCTAAAACCAAACAAAATGGTAGCATGGACATGGGGAAAGTGTAAGAAATCCCAAATCAACCTAGGAACATTTGCAAGTGATGGATGCTGGGAGGGTATTTTTGATGGGCACAGTGGATGGACCCACACAAGATAGTTAAGGGCACAAATCAGACTCCATAGGTCATACACACACACATACACACGCACACACACACACACACACACACACTCACATATGTTAAAATACGTTACATTGGGTGAGGCAATGGGGGAGGGGCAGTTTGGGGAGCAGATCTAAATAATACCTTTATACAATATTGTATTAAAATCATGAAATTTTCATTAAAATAACAAAAAATAGAAAAAATTGAGTGATTGATGAATTCAAGCAAAATGAGCATTTCTGATCATTGGGCTTGATATTTTTCTCACTCAACAAATTTTCTATTCACAAAATTGGATAAAACTCCCAAGACAAATCTAGCCATAAATTTTACTCACTGCCAATTAATTTGAAACATTCAACACTGTAAACACTATAGGCTTTGTGCAGTGTCTGACTCAAAACTAATGAAGTGCTAAATCTACACTGAATGCTGGTCTAACAAATGATCGTTTTAGTCAGCAGTTTAGCGGAATAAAGTATTTAAGTAAATAGTGTGTTCTCCAATAGTTTATAATTGTATATAAATTATTTACTGATAAAATTTAACAAAGGAATTTTGTTGTTTTTAAATAACTTTCTTATAAAATTAATTTATTTTTTTATACAAATGTATTCCCTGCCTGTAGGTACATGCACCATGTCATGGAGGGCTCACAGAAGTCGGAAGAGTGCTTTGGATCCCCAAGAACTGGGAGATTTTGGGCAGATATTTGACATCATGTTCAGGGTCTTCTGCTAGAGCAGGCAGTTCTCTTAACTGCTAAGCCATCTCTCCAGCCCCAGAAATAATACTTTTTATTTTCTAATGTAACCTACCAAATTATAAAGCAGGTATTACTTAGATGCCAAATTACACAAACTCAGATGTTGACATGAAAAATGGGGGTGGGGTACACTGTGATTCCATTAAGTCTTGGAAAAAAAAATAAGACATTTCTTGAAATAAATTTTGGATTAAACTAGTTCAGAAGTGATGATCAAATATATAAAAAGATAGAAACAGTAAGAAAAATAACTTCTGTACTACATGTGTGCATTCATTCGGTGTATATACAAATTTACACAACGCATAAATGTAACACATTCAATATTCATGAACTATTATAGGACAGTGTAATATCATCATTTTATGAATGCCAATGGCACACCTGTTCATTTTGAACAGGCTCTCATATAGGGTATCCTTTAAGCAGATGCTACACTCGGTCTGAGGTGAGTCACACTGAAAATATTTGTGACTTTAGGATAAATCCCAGAAATAAAATGGTTTAATAATTTATACTTTGCTATGATTTGGACAAATACAAACAATTCTTCACATACAGAAAGCAGTAATCAGGCAAAAAAGAGAAGATATTAAGGCTAAAATTCCATGATAGGAACACTGCATTTTATTCCTCAAATTCATAAACAAAGGATAGTGAATAATTTCTAAGACAAATGATAGTCTGTTTCATTTTATTGTAGGATTCAAAAAGTATAGCAGTCTTGTTTGAGCTTACTAGCTGAGGAAAAGGGGCTCTGCTGTGTGAGATGTTTGATCACATTCTAGTTTCTCAACACGGTTAAAGAATGAGAAGGTGAGCCGGGCTTGGTGGCGCACGCCTTTAATCCTAGCACTTGGGAGGCAGAGGCAGGCGGATCTTTGTGAGTTCAAGGCCAGCCTGGTCTACAGAGTGAGTTCCAGAACAGCTGGGACTACAGAGAGACCCTGTCTCGAAAAGACAAAAAAAAAAAAAAAAATGAGAAGGTGTGACAGAAACAATTCCTGTGAGTAAAGAATGAAGAGGTAATTTTACATTTTTCCATGTCAATTCCTATCTCTACCATAGGATGATAAAAGCAACAAAGTGGGGCTGGAAAGATGGCCTAGCGGTTAAGAGCGCCGACCGCTCTTACAGAAGACATGGGTTTGATCCCCAGCACCCACATGGAGGCCGAGAACCGTCTGAAACTCCAGTTCCAGGAGAACTCCAGTTCCAGGGGAATCCGACACCCTCTTCTGACCTCCGAGGCATTGCATGACACGGGTGCACAGACCTACATGCAAACAGTACACTCATACACATACAGAAATAAATAAAATTTAAAAAATAAGAAAAATAAAAAAATAAAAGCAACAAAGTAAGCAATATGCTCACAGCAGCTATCTGGATTCTATCAAATGCATTTAATAAAAGTCATCTTAAGTTTTCTATGTCTATTTACTGACAACTATTAGACAAAAAACATCATTTAATGAATTACAAATTATTTTAATCATTAAATATGTAAGAGCTAAAGCAATCATGAGACTAGATAAGGAAAAACATGTTTATGAAAGAAAGAATATACACGAATAAATATAGTATCTTTGTCTTACGTTTGAAAAGTTTTGAAATCATTAAGAACTAAACGTTTTAGAAAATGTAATTAATTCAACATTGATTCAGTATCTTTTTAGTACATGGGTAACAATCTTTTTTATTAATGAGTCCACTTTCTATATAAGGATAGTAAGGATATATACATGAAAATATTGTGCTATATTTAAAAAAAAACTGTAATGGAATTGAAAGGACAGTGATTTCAAATAGAAAAAGCCTATTTTACAGCCATTTTTTCTGAAAAACAAAGTACTTAGATATACAAAAGTAGATATGTGTGTCTGTCCATGTGCATATTTATCTTTATGAATCTGTATGGTTTGAGATAGCCATAAGTATGTAAAGCTTTGAATTCACTAACTTTTCACATACTATTCTAAGCACCAAAAAGACTTCTGAAGCAAAGAATATGTGTGAAAAAATATTACTAACAGCAAGAGATATGAACTATAGCCTTTCTGTTGAACATAGACACCAAATTCCATTTGGAAAGAGCATTCAATATTGCTGAATGTGTTCTTCTATCATTGAGTATCCTGATTACATTGTACTTTTAGATGTTAATAAATATCATGAAAACTGAACTTGGAAACTAGGGCTTACTTCGACAAATAAACTATAGACACAGAAATGTCACTGTCTAGAAAAATCCTGTATAGTTCTATTTTCAAAGAAAATAAAAATTTCTAAATGACTTATAAATAAGTCAAGTGAATAACCATGGATGCACGTATGTTCACATATGTAAATAATTCCCCAGGCATCAAAGCTATTTCATTGTCCCTCATAAAAAGCTAATTGGTGTTTTATGTACCAACATTCAATTGGAAAGCCCACGGATTCTGAGATAAAACAGAATAGAATGTTAGACACACAAGTAAGTGTTTTAAGAACATGAACATAAACTTCTGAGACTGTGTAACAAAATTATTTTCAACTACATTATGCTTAAAACAGGTTACTAGGCCATTATACATTGAATTGCATTTCAGGAAGGCAGACTATATTATTTGACAAAAGCAAATACCTAATAGAGGGTACACTGAAGTAATATGAGCTATCATTTATTTATTCAGATATATCAGTCATAGTGTTGAGAATAAAATTAGAAGAACAAAAGTTTTATGAAAATTTCAAAGCAAACAGATTGAACTGATGGTAGGGAAGAAAACTGAAGTAGACGTAAGACTGTAACCCAGCTGGCAACCTCCATGAAATGTTGTCAATTTAATAATGAGAAACGTTCACAAGATAAAATAAGTCAGGCTTCACAGAGTAAAACTATGCATTTTTACAGAGCATTTAATAATGTCTATGAAAATTGTGATGAACAATGGAATTAAAGTGTTTCGCTTTTGAGTATATGTTCTAAATCCATCCAATTTATTGTGAAAATTATTATTTAATTTTTCTTTCGATTTGAATATATTCCATTTTATATGCTGTGGTGGTTTGAATGAGAGTGTTCCCCATAGGCATTAAGTATTCAGACATTTAATCTCCAGTTGGTGGCACTGTTCTTGGAGGTCTTAGAAGGTGTGGCCTGCTGGATGAAGTACGTCATTGGGGCGGGCTTAGTGAGTTTAACAAGCCTTGTGGTCTCCAGTCTCTCTCTCTTTTGACTTCCTGTGCTCATTGCCAGATGTGAAACTTGGCTTGTTGCTCCAGCCCCTGCCAACATACCTCCCACCAAAATGGACTTTGATTTCCTGGAACCATCAATTGAAAGCTCAAATAAACTCTTTCTTTTATAAGTTCCCTTGGTCATGGTGGTTTATCACAGCAACAGAAAAATGACTAATACAGTACATTGTTACCAGAGAGTGGGCTTTTGGCTGTGAACAACCTGACCATGTGGATGTGTGGGGAAATGTGGAAGACTCTGAAACTTTGGGCTAGAAAAACTGTTGACTACTTTAAGCAGAGCTTAATGGGCCATTCTAGTAGAAGCCTGGAAGAAAGCATTGCTGCAAAAAATGTAGTTCCAGAGGAAAATAAAGACTTAGGCATCAAGTGGGATCTTTTATCAAAGAGTTTGGCTACAGTTTGCCCAAAGCCCAAATGCTTGCCTGATGCTAAGTTGAAAAGCAATGAACTAATGTCTTTGGCAGATGCTATTTCAAGACAGCCTAAGGTAGAAATGGTGGCATGGCTATTAATAGGGAATATTATACAGATCTACAGTGAAAAAGAGGAAATGAGGCAGAAAGAAATGCAGAATGTACAGTTTGGATCTGAAAAATGTACTAGGAAAAGTAAAGGTGGGGCCAAGGCATGTGAAGGAGAGGCTCCTTTTCATAAGGAGATTAACGTGATTAAGGAGAGGACTAGATATTTACAAGTAAGCAACAGAAATAGTACTTTCAGGACAAGACCACAACCAGCTAATCCTCCAACTTTTGAAAGGAAAATACTGAAAGGTTTTTCTGCTCCAACAAGTCCATGGCAAAGAAATGTGGTTGAAATAGGCCAGGGTCCATCCCAAACTTGCAGCCAAACTTTCATTCACATGGTGCTGGCTTTAGAGGCATGAAGTTTGTAAGAGTGAAGGGGTCTTCAGTTCTTCCTCCATGGTTTCAGAGAGTCTCCAAGGTTATGCAAAGTGCAGCAGGGGCACCCTTGAATAAAGAAGGCACTGATAGGCCATTGCATGAAGCTGTGAATGTGAAGCCTGGTTGGTAGTGGAGACCCCAAGAAGACATTCGATATGCCAGACCTGTGAGATATTTGACAAGGAGAGCTGCATACAGGGAATGGTACCAACCTAAGGAAGAGATCCATGTTGCACGCAATCCTGGAAGAGCTGAGCCATCTAAGCCCTATGGAAGTAAATTCCCAGAAGTCTCACATGGAGCTACTGGACTTGGTGTTTGCCCTGCTGGTTTTTGGTCTTGTTTTGGTCCAGTATTTCCTCACTATGCCTCTATTCCTCCCTTTTGGAATGGGAATGTGTATTCAGTTCCACTGTATGTTGGGAGTATGTAATTTGCCTTTTGATTTTACAGGTGCTTACAGTTAAGAGATTGGCCTGTGTCTCAGAAGACATTTTGGACTATAGACTTTTGAATAGAATTGAGACTGGTAAAGACTACAGGGACTTTTAAGGTTGGACTAAATGCATTTTGCATTTGATATGGTCAGGAGCCTATGGGGGCCAGGGAGTGGAATGTGGTGGTTTGAATGAGAGTGTCCCCCATAGGCTTTAAGTATTTAGACATTTTGTCTCCGGTTGGTCGCACCGTTCTTGGAGGTCTTAGAAGGTGTGGCCGTGCTGGAGGAAGTACGTCATTGGGGGTGGGCTCAGTGAGTTTAACGTGCCTGTGGTCTTCAGGCTCTCTCTTTTGACTTCCTGTCTCATTGCCAGATGTGAACCTTGGCTTGCTGCTCCAGCCCCTGCCACCATGCCTCCCACCACAATGGACTTTGATTCCCTGGAACTGTCAATCATAAGCTCAAATAAACTCTTCATTTTACAAGTTCTCTTGGTCATGGTGGCATATCACAGCAACAGAAAAGTGACTAATACATATGTGTACCAAAATTTTTACCCGTTCATTTATTGGTGGAAAACTAGGTCATTTTATTGATATTTTGTGTATTTCAGACATCATTTCTCAGTTCAGTTTAGACATAGTTCCTTTTCCCTTTCCCCATCCCACCCCAGATCATGCACTCTGCCATAACTCAGTTAAATTTAGACATATTCCCCTTTCCCTTCCCCACAACCCCACCCCAGATCGTGAACTCTGCTCTAACTGTTCTACATCTTTCTCTCAGTCTTTTTTTTTTAATGTTTAGGAATTCACATTTTCCTCCCATAAGTTTATATTACTGTAAAATATGAATACATACTTTTCACTCATATACAGCAATCACTGAGTCTGAAGGTAAGTGCTGGATTAATTCTAGAGCCCATCTTTAAATTATTTCTCTGTATCTAATCTTTTTTGGGTATTAACTTTTTGCTGTTTTTTTCAAGGCCTTCATATCATCATTATGTTATTCTTATGAGCTCTGTTGACTTATTTTTATGTTAGGTACTTAGTACTATAACCTTTACTCTTAGAATGGACTTCATTGTGGCCCATAGATTTTGATTAGTTTTTACTCAAAATTTTTTGGTCTTTTTTTGAGGCAGGGTCTCCCTATAGTCCCAGCTGTCCTGGAACTCACTCTGTAGACTAGGCTGGCCTTGAACTCACAAAGATCCACCTGCCTCTGCCTCCAAAGTGCTAGGAATAAAGGCGTGTGCCACCATGCCCAGCATTTTTATTCAATTTTATAATAAAAATTATCTTTCTTGACATCCTTGATCCAAATTTCATTAACTAGTATGTTGTTTAGTTTTCATTTGATTGTGCACATTTCCCCATTTCTACTGTTGTTGATGTCTACCTTAATTTCTTTGTAATCACAGAGAATATAGGATGGTATACTAATTTTTATGTGTTATTTGAGGTGTGCTGTGTATTCTAATATGTGGTTTTATTTTATAGAAAGTTGTATGGTGTGCTGAGAAGATTGTATATTCTTTGGTTTTATGTGAATATTACATAAATGTCTATTAGTTTCATTTGATTATAATTGCATTTGACTTTAGGGTTACTCTGTTCAATTTTCGTCAGTGTGGCCTGTGTGGTGGTTTGAATGAGACTGTCCTCCATAGGCTTTGAGTATTCAAACATTTTGTCCCCAGTTGGTGGCGTTGTTTGGAGAGATCTTAGAAGGTATGGCCATGCTGGAGGAAGTACGTCAATGAGTACAGGCTTAGTTTAACGAGCCTCTAGAGGCTCTATCCATTTCCCATCCTCAACAGAGGATGTGAATGTCAGCTTTCTGCTCCAGCCCCGGCCATGCCTCCCTGCCACACTGCACTCTAATTCCCTGGAATCGTCAATCAATCGTAAGATCAAATAATCTCTTCCTTTTATAAGGTCCCTTGGTCATGGTGGTTTTATCATAGCAACAGAAAAGTGACTAATACAGTCTGCCTATTGATGAAAGTGGTGGCAAATTGAAGCCATTCCCTGTAACTCTATTGGCATCGCTATGTTGTTTTATAACTAATACATTTTTTTTATTTTTAAATGAAGTTATGTGACCCTGTTTTTAGTTCATTTATGTTCAGTTTTGGTGGAATTTTGCTTTAATATTTTTGATATATCCTTCTCCCTCTATTCTGAATAGCTTTTAGTTTGAAGTCTGTTTGGTCAGACACTGGAAAAACTATACCTGCTTGTTTTTAATTTCCATTAGCTTGGAATGCATGGTATTAATTTTTTTTTCTTTTTTGCTTTTTTGAGACAGGAGATGCTGTATGCTGTTTCTTAATCCAATCCATTTGTTTTTCACTTGGGGGAAGTTGTCAGCATAGATATTGAGAGTTCAATGTTTATTAGTTCCTGTCATTCTGTTGTTGTGGTGTTGTTTTCTTTGGCCTATTTTGGTTAACTATTCTGGAATGATCTACTATTATGCCCTGTTGGATGTATTTACTTCTCTTCAGACTGAAATATTCCTTCCAGTATCCATGTGAGAATTGTCTAAGGGGGCCAAAATTATTTAAATCGTTTTTTATTTTTTATTTTTTTATATTTTTATGTGTATGAATGTACTGTTTGTGCACCCCTGCCATGCAATGCCCCGGAGGTCAAAAGAGGGTGTCGGATTCCCCTGGAACTGGAGTTCTCCTGGAATTGGAGTTACAGATGGGTTTCAGCCACCATGTAGGTGCTGGGAATCAAACCCAGGTCCTCTGCAAGAGCAGTCAGTGCTTTTAACCGCTAGGCCATCTCTCCAGCCTCTTAAATCATTTTTTAATAATGGAGAGTTGTTTTCTACTTTTATGACAAGTTTGAGTGAGCAAAATACTATATACATTGCAGTTTTAAAACTGGTTATCTACATAAAGAAAATCAAAAGGAGTTCTTATTAATTAATAATAGGTGTACATCCTTTGTAATGTGAAGCAGAAACTTTGAAACTACAAGAAGAAAAGAGGCTAGAAAGATGGAACTTTGATTAGGAGCTTCTACCATTCATCCATAGAAACTGGGATTGTTTTCCAGAACACACATTAGGAGGCTCACAACTCCCATTACTTCCTGTAATTCCATCTCCAGGATATCTAATACCTCTGGCTTCAAAGGGCATCTGTACTCACATACACATATCTACACACAGATACACATACACACTCATAATTAAAAATAATAAAACTATACCTTAAAAAAGAAACTATTATAAGAAAACAGGTTAAAAAAAAAACACTTCTCAAAAATTCAAAGCTTTTCTGAGAAGGAGCCACTATCTCAGGAATGAATAGCAGGATGAGAGGAAATGGATTGCATTAAATTAAAAGTGTTCTTCATAGCAAAAAAAAAATCACAGTGATGAAATAGTGTATAGATTGGAAGATGATCCTTGCAAACTATTCAACTTACAGGAGATTAATATCACAATACATGAAAAAAACTTTCATCCTCATTTTTATTTTTATCTTTTAGGAGTTCCCATTTCTCCATTTAATTTTATATTACTCTAAAATATGAATACATACCCTCCACCCATAGACCACAATTAAAAGTCTTAAAACAAGTGGTCAGTTAATACTAGAGCCTGTCAAGGGATTCACATTATATATAACAGCATAGTCGCCTTCAGATAAAAAGAAATATGACATTAACTTTGCTCAGCTTGCATTTCAACTAGGGGTTTGGTGCTAGTATCCACAAATAAGGAATACCATTCTCATTTGTTTTTCTGGGGCTGTGTTACTTCACTTAGCATAATGGCTTCTAGTTCCATCCATTTACCTGCAAAGTTGATGATGTTATCTTTCTTTACTACTGCATAGAATTCCATTGTGTAGATGTAGCACATTTTTTCTATCCACTCATTGAGGGACAGTTGGGTTGCTTCCAGCTCTTCACTATTTTGAAGAGCACTGCAATAAACCTAGATGTGCATGTATCTCTGTGATAGGATGAATCTTTTGGTTATATACCCAGCAGTGGTATGACTGGATCAGGTGATAGGCTCATTTTCAGTTTCTTAAGAGTTCTCCACACTGCTTTCCATAGGAGTTGCACGAGTTTGCCTACCCATCAGCAGTGGATGACAATTCCCCTTTCCCCACGACCTCCCCAGAATTTGGTATCCTATGTTTTCTGGATTATAGGTAGTCTTACCAGAGTAAGATGAAATCTTACGTTTGTTTTAATTTGCATTTCTTTAATTATTAGCGATGTTGAACACTTTTTAAGATGTTTCTCAGCCATCTTTACTTCTTCATTTGTGAAGTCTCTGCTCAGCTCTTTACTCCATCTTTTGAGTAGATTATTTGTCTTCTTCCTCCTTTGTTTTTTGAGTAGTTTATATACTATGGATGCTGATGCTCTATCAGATTTATCACTGGTAAAGGTTTCTTCCCACTCTGTGGGTTTTTTTCTTCACTTCTTTGATTGTTTCTTTTGCTGTACAGAGGTCCCATTTGTCAATGGTGAGTTGGTGTGTATATATATATATATATATATATTATATATATATATATATAATATGTAATATTATATATACATATATATAATATGTAATATTATATATACATATATATAATATGTAATATTATATATATATATATGTAATATTACACCATGTCCATTTATTGCTACGGATGTGTAGGCAGACACCTTGGGTTTAAAGGAACATTATTGAGTTGAGGAAATGAACTGAATCATGTCACTACTGAGCACATGGGTGAGATAGAAGAAGAGAAAAAATATACCTAAGTCACATATCCATGATCATACTTTTATGTGGAATTAAAGAATTCAAACTGTAAAGCAAAAGTTAATTGCTTATGAAAATTACAATAAAGTAGAAAAAGCATCAGGGAACACTTGAGAATGTAAATAAGAAGGTTTTCAGAAGGGACAAAATATAACCAAATTGATCTTGTAAGAGTAAGGACAGAACACTGGAAAAACACTCTGGAGGATGTAATTAATGCTTTGGCTTAATTCCTTGCTAAAAATCCACCTTGTTCTGTATGTGCCTGTTAGGCTCATGTATTTCAAGATTTGCTCTCTACCAGGTATAGCTATTTGGGGAGGGTGTAGATATCTGGAGAATATGAATAAGGTAACAGAAGGGGACTGCTGAGGGTGGACCATGGAACTGTCATTAGCTTCTGGTTGTGGCTCATTTGTTAAATTTCCTGATGTACCACAACATGAGGAGCCTTTGCTTTAAATTTCGGTCCCCATGGATTTGGCCATGTTCCCATACCTCCTTCACCAATGTGGACTATGATCTGGACCTAAAATAAATCCTTCCTTCATTAAGTAACTTCATCAAGTATGTTATCACAACAATGGGGTAAACAATACATACAAGCTAGTTACCAGGACGTTGGAGAGAGAATAATGAATGGATAGTCAGTGTTTAAGGTTACAAGCTTCAGTTTTAAGATGAAAAAATTTTGTGACATTAACAAAAACCAAAGTTGGTAATGGCCATATTTATGAAATTGATTGTGTTAATCACTGAACAGTGTATATGGAGAATGCATCATCACTTTGTATATACACCTTGGTCCATAAAACCTTAGATAATACATTATTTTAAAATGTATTTTTAATACTGAAACAGTCAAATACCCTAGTGGAGTATATATTTTTTTATTTGAGAGGAAACTCTAATTACATCTTATTTTTATAGCAGACATTAAAATTTCAGCAAGGCATACTCCACATCACTCACATAGAACTGTGTTCTCCAAAAGTCTCCCCTCCTTACACAGAAGTGATCTCTGGCTAGTTCTTTAGTAAATAACCATAATTTTATTAGGAAGGACAGTTCTTTTTTTTGTTTGTTTTGTTTTGTTTTTTGGTCTTTTCAAGACAAGGTCTCCCTGTCGCTTAGAAAGGACAATTCTAATTATTAACTTCTCAAAAATATTCCTAGTTCAAAGAACTTCTAATGATATGCATACCTGGTCTGATGCAGGTTTATTCTTAACATTTCCCAGATTGTTGTTGCTAAAATATTTTAGTACAAATTAGATTTGGGCCCTTTAAAAATCTTTATAGTAACACCGAAAAACAGAATTTAGGACATTCACTACTCTGTTATCATTAAAAACTAGTAGAAGTAGGCTTCTAACTTATAGAAGTAATTTTGATGTTTAAAATACTAAAGAGTGCATTTATTTCTTTTCCTCTACTCTAAACAGGAGAACACTAAATTATATGGTTATTTAAACTCATTTGTATTACATTTCTTGAACTCTTCTATTTGGAGTTCATACAAAATTTCATTTGATTTTTTTAAATAATCTGGTTTACGTTAATTAAACTTGGGTGTCTGGGGAAAAAGCAGTGCTAGAAAGTATAAGAAAAGGTGGTTAGAAAAACATAAATATCTTGCTTACAGGGATCCCTAGGGAGACTGAGCTGATTACATCTGGTCACATGTATTCTCCAGTTGACGGGCAATCAATTGTACTAGTTGTAATTAATACAAGTTCGGTGACTAAAATATTAAGGTCTATGAATTCAGTGGAAGAAAAAAATGGATTTTTAATCAAAAGAGGCATGCTCGTTTTTCTAAGAGAATTTTCTCAATATCCTAGTTCTCTTGTTATAAAATAACTGTTAATAAAACTATTGAGAAAGATTTTATTTCGTCCTTAGATTAATGATATAAATACCTTATATTCATTGAGAGGATTGAGTTTCATGATGTGCTTAACATGCTCTTACAGGTTTTCCAGTTGTCTTAGAAATATCTGACATGTGTTATACAAAGTGGCAAACATTAGTTTACCAGACCCTCTAGCTAGTTTGCTGTTGTAGAACTATGGATACACCTCTGATGAACTGATCATCTCTTTCTTTGCTCATCACCATCTTTATTGGTTTATTTAAATTTTGAGCAACATGTATTAAGAATACCTATTAATCTGCTTCATTGAGTCATTTTATTCTATGCATACAGCATTCGCTCATTGAAAAGAGCTTCCTTCTGTCCATCCTCAATTCCTGCCCAACTTCCAGCCCCTAGAAGCCACAATTCTATGCTCTGATCAATATTTACATTTATATCCCACAAGGAAGTGGGACTACATGGTGCTTGACTTTCTGCAGCTGTCTTTCTCCACTTAACATAATTATTTCAATTTCCATCCATTTCTGTTGCAAAAAAATGGAATTTCATTATTATGTGTAACACTCCACAGTGTATGTGAATAACATTTTATCCAGACATGTATTTATATGAATCAAGTGGATTCAACATCTGATAGTAGAGATAGTGGCATAGAATTAATGATTAAAAAATTATCTTTTGCTAATGTAATATAATTGGATTATAAACTCAGAGGGTGGGGCCCACATAAGAAAGTGCCTTACTTTGCATCAGACAGGAGATGCTTTGAAAGACATTGAAAATGATCTTGGGTGCATTGTTGGTATATAAAAAAACAAACAAACTTGTGTTGAATATTATGACAAGCTGCTTAGAAAACAGACTGCAATACTGGAGTTGGGAAGCATGCTCCACTGTCTCCAAACAAAGGCTAAGGACCATTTAGAAAAGAACTCTTGGATATCATCTAACATATATATATATATATATATATAATTATATATAGTAATAATATGTAGTTATATAATATAGTTAATATAATATATATATATATATATAATATATATATTTTAGTAGATATATGTTAGATATGATGTATATAGATTATTTAACCCCTTCTCTATAGACGGGTCGTACTGTTGTATCATGCATGCTGTAATTCATGAGGTGTTCTTACTCCTTGGACCAGGCTCACAGCTTTACAAGGCTGTAAGCCATGGAAGTGATCCCAGCCAGGAGACTTACAATTCCAGGCTGAGCTCTGGCAAGCTCGGGGGAGGGAACCACAAGAAGTCACCTGAAGACAAAGGAACTACTGTGCTCTGGCAAGGGAGTGGGGGCAGGAGGGTGTGAATGAGAGGAAGGGAAGGTGCAAGCCATCTTTGGCTCCTACTGGGGGCTAGCAGACTCCTGTTTGTGCAAACAGGTAAAGACTAAGAGGTGTGCGATGTTGCTCAATATCTTTGGAAGATGAAGCCAATCAGGGTCTGAAACTTTGCAGAGATAGGTGAGGCAGGAATATTGCAATATCCCAACCTCACGGAGCTACAGATAACTCACAGAGGCGACTTAAATGCTCATGGAGATATCAGATATCTCACAGAAACCCCTGGATAGAGTCTGCAGCTCCTTCCTTACCGCAAGCCAGAGAAAGTCTTATTCCATACACTTGGAACCATATTGGAATCTCAATACATGTAGAATTCTGACTGTGAGACAGCAATTGGTTGTGGGTGAGTCTCTTTGTATAAATTATGACCTGTTAGATTCCTGGAGTGTCTAACATTAAGTAGGAGAGTTAAAAAAATAAAATAAAGTAAGACTTATAGGCTTGGATGTGGATGGCTTTTTGGACCATTTCCCTAGCATGTGCAAGACCCTTTCTTCAGTCCAAACTATTGAAAAATAAAAATGAAGTTATCATATTCTCAGGAAAAGTAGATTTTCTTTTTTTTTTTGAGGAAAAATGAATTTAACTAGATTTAATTATGTTGATTTAAATAACCAGTATGTGTGAGTGTGTGGGTGTGTGTGTGTGGGTGTATGTGTGTGTGTGTGTTTGACAAGTGAAGAATAATCAACTTTAGGAGGAATAGGTGACCAGCTTTATGGAGAGGGGCAGTGAAAACAGTAGGGAAGAAGAAAAGAACAAAGTAGGCTTCTGATATATAAAAAACACCAAAAATAAAAAAAAGAAAAAGACTAAAAGGCCAGCGTGTTGGATTAATCCTTAGCACTTCAGGAGGCAGAGGCAGGTGGATCTTTGTAAGTTCAAGGCCACCTGGTCTTACAGAGGAGTTTTCCAGGCCATCTGGGGCTATCAGGGAGACCCTGTCTGTAAAAAGACAAAAAAAAAAAAAAAAAAAAAAAAAAAAAACCACAATGCAGATGGTTTATTTATATATTATCCAACAGTATATATTTTTTAGGATTAATCAAGATAGAGATTAACAATTCATGGTAAAATGGAGGTGAAATACCTAAGCTATCTACAAACAAGGCCAGGGGGTGACTGTAGCAAAGATGACTCAGTCTCTAGTTCATCCCATGGCTGGCCCTGTGTCTTTCCTTCTTCCACTTAAAGCTAGCCCACTGGTTATGCAATGCAGATGAAAGATGGAAATTCTTAAGCTTGCCTTATGGAACAGATGGCTCATTTTGTAAATGTTTCCTAGAGAAGGATTATAACATTGCTAACACCTCTGGCTATCTTGAATGACATTCCCAAAAGCATGATTCTCCTAATAGCATAACATCAAGTTATACACCTTTATCCCTTTGTGGATCATGATTGTAATACATGAATTGTCTTAGTTTTTCTTTCTTTGTTGCTGAGATAAACACTAAGAACAAAATAATTTAGGGTGATAAAGGGTGTATTTCATCTTACACTTCCAGGTGACAGTTCATTGAGAAAGGTAAGTTAGGGACTGAAGCAGAGACCATGCAGAAATGCTGCTTACTGATTTGTTTCTCCTGGCTTGCACAGATAATTTTCTCATACTGCCCTGGCACCATGCACTGTAGAATGGACCTCCCACATAAATTCTCAGTTAAAACATGCCACAGTAACATGCTTATAGGCCAATACTCTGAGTAAATTCCTCATTTGAGGTTCCTGTTTCCCAAGTGGCTGTAGTTTGTGTCAGGTGGACAAAACCTAATCAGCACAATTGAGTCCATATCAATTTGACAGACAAACACAACACTATAAATCATACCCTACTAGCTTCTTGTCCCTAAAATATAGGATTGGTATTACAATATAAAATAAGGCTTGTATTTCAACTTTTATAAACAACACTGTCTTTAAATTTTTCCACACTTCAAAAGCTCAGTGTCACTTTAAATGTCTAGTCTCTCAACTGTGGACCTCTGTCAAATAAAAAAAACGAATTACCTATTTCTTTTTTCAATAGGCATGAAGTAGGACATAGTTTTAATTATTTCATAGTAAATCCAAAATCCAACTATGTAAATAAAATCATGTGTTTTAATATCTGGCATTTGGGACTCATCATTCTGGGCAATAAAATGCTTCGGCCACTCCAGTTTTCCAACTCAGACTTCTTCAGCACCTGCAGATTGTTCTTTAGTCTCAGCCAGCTCTATTCCACATCTATCATTGTCTATCATTGTCGTCGTGGATGCCCAAGGTCCTTGGATCACCAGTGTCATTGAGTCTCCACTTTACTGGAAGCTGCACCTTCACCAAAGGTTTCTCCTGGACTCTCATGATGCCAAGCCTCAGCTCCACCATGACTCCTTCAGTCCTGAGGCATCACCACAAATGAGACTGTACCTTGGCTTCCTTCAAGGACTCTCTAACCTTGCCACATGGTACAAAATTTCAGCTCTTCTCTATGACCCCATTAAGCTGTCAAAAACTGTACATGACGGAAATGTTTTCACATTACCAAGTTCAAATACTACCTGATGATGTGTCCTTGACTCCCTTGGACCACAGTTTTGTTATACTGACTCTGATAAAATACTGGCCAGAAGATTTCATCTGAATGATTCTGGCCACATTAATCGCAGCTGATTTTTCAAACTCGTCTAACCAGCACTTATTATTACAATAAAGCAAAGGCTATGCTTCCATCAATGTATACTCCAAAAATATGAGAGAGCCAGTCCTGATAGAGTCTTTGTTTCTGTCCAAAATCCAGCCTTCTCTATTCCACATTTCTCCCAATCTTCTCATTTTCCAAGCTCCCATAACTCTCATAGTTGATTAAGATGGGAGTTCTTCATACCTAAAGTTCCAAGCTCTGAAGTAATCATCTTTAAAATGTTAACATGGTCAGGTCCATCACAGTAATACTCCAGGTTTCTTTCATCAGCAATTAATTTTCTAGTTTGCTTTCTGTTGCTGTGATAAACATCATGACCAAAATTGAGGAAGGTGTTTTGCTTACAGCTGGAGTTTCCCATCCAGGGAAAGCTATGGTGAGAACTCCAGCAGTATATTGGCTGCAGGAGCTGAAGTAGAGAGCATTAAGTAATAATACTTACTGGCTCATACCCTATGACTTGTTCAGTTAGCTTTCTTATACAGCTGAGGATCAACTGCTCATGGATGGCACCACCAACAGTTTCTGGGCTCCCCCACATCAATCAGCAAAGAAGAAAAGACCCCATAGAGTTTCCTACAGGCCAAATGGATGGAGAAAATTTCTAAATTGATATTCTTGCTTTCCAGATGAATTTAAATTTTGTTAAATTGACCAAAAAAAAAAAAAAAATAGCCAGTACATGGACTAAAGAAGTAGGTAAATGTGGTATACACGGAGATTTAGAAGGGGACAAAAGGGAGATCCAGCGTTAGAATTATGTGCTAGACAGACAATATAGATGAATACAAGATGACAAACATGGAAGACAAGTCAGCATGTCACAAGGATAAGATCTAGGCAAACTATGAAACAATCATACCCATTGATAGCAGACAGGCCCACTCTAAGAACAGATGTGATGGAAGATGAAAGGAAACTCCCACAGTGACAAAGATATGTGATAGGCACAAGCACAGTTCCATCAACCTGGTTACAAGGTAGAGCCCTCTGTTAGTGTTTTAGAATTTTCTCGAAAAAAAAGGGGTGGGGGTTGGAGAGATGGCCTAGCGGTTAAAAGCACTGACTGCTCTTGCAGAGGACCCGGGTTTGATCCCCAGCACCCACATGGCAGCTGAAAACCGTCAACTCCAGTACCCGGGGAATCCGACACCCTCTTCTGACCTCTGCGGCATTGCACGACACGGATGCACCAACCTACATGCAGATAGTACATGCGTACGCATACAAGAATAAATAAATTAAAAACAAAGAATTTTCTCCACACTTGCAGTAGATGCCAACACTGGACCTAGGAATGTCTCAGTTACTTGAATAGTGTGGCAGGAGCCTTTCTTTCATTTATCTACATTTAATTTCTCCAAGGTGCTAGATGGTTTCTTTTGAGAAGTGGCTACCTTAATTTTTTTTCTATTCTCAGTGTTAGTATTCTGATTTTACAAACCTTTTGAAATTTTAGAACCATTTTCTAGTCAATATTCCTTCAGATCAACAGACCTACCTTATAGCATAAGAGATTTTTACATCCACACTATATGGAGTCAACTAGCATAATGGTACTCAGGGACTCCCTATAGAACACTCAGCCAAGACTAGACCAATAGGCAAACTCAGGGTGTTACCAATGACAAGTCAGTGCCCTACCCTTACCCTTCCAGTTAATTCAGCTAAAGATGCTTTTGGTTTCAACTCCCAGCAAGTTTTGTCTCAAAAGAAAAATTTACTTACTTGGAAGTGAAGAGTGTTCAGAATTCTTCCAGAAAAATTGATATTACTGAATAGACTGGCACCCACCCCTCTTCAAAATTGTCCTTATCTTTGATATGGATCACCTCATCATTCAACTAAGTATTTAATAGAAGGCATGTTACCTACCTCTTCATAAAAATCGTCTATCCTGTATAATGATCAAATCATTTTCAACTAAGATTTGTTGTTTAGTGGTTATATTCTCAACTTTTCTTAAGGACAACAAGGCATCTTTGTGAAAGCTTCCCCCTAATCAATGATAATACTTATATATATCTATATCTATATCTATATATATAAAATCTAGCCCCCCTTACCTTGGAGATATAACATGGCTACATGTTACAGAAAATATTGTCAGAACATAAAAGTGGCAAAGACAAATAACAAACTTCTTATTTGACATTTTACTCATCAATTTGCCTAATACCAAAATGTTCTACATATTCCAAAACTATAAATTAAATCATGAAGCCAAATTCATGTTAAAAACCACTATGATCCTCAACCATTATATATTCAAATAAACTAATATGATGTCTCGTGGTCCAGGTTTTCCTCTACCCCATTTTATTTTACATCGCCCGCCACTAATTCTCATATTACCCCCCCCCCCTTCCCCAGAACATTAAAACAATACTTAATTTTTTATTTTCCGGTCCAATTATTCCTGTTTACTTGCAACCTAGTTCTCCAGGAAAACTCCTTCCTTAACTTATACTCATTTTTTCTAATCTTATTTTGGAATCGTTCTCTTATTGGTTCTGACAGAGGAATGCAACTTTTAAGTCTCCCTAATAATGAATCAAAAGTCTCCTCCTAATTTAAGCTGACCCCATAAATCTAACTACTCAGATCATTTTTATACTGTCTATTCCTTCACTTCTTCACTGGCTTTGTTCAAATTACTCCTCACGCCTCTTTTTGTTTCCTCCTGTTGTTTTCTTGTTTTGAATGTAAAGCTTTTATTCTAGGGTCAAGTTTATTAATTGCTCATTAATTGGCACTGAACACGAAAGAAAAGGTTTACTACAGCTTCCTTTCTCCTCTTTACCATCTTTGTCACTCTACTGTTGTACTCCTACCTTCGACCCATAGGTCTCTTACAGCCTTTCCTTCCTCAACGATTACTCTCATTTGTTCTCTTCTATTTTATCGTACAGTTTGATTTGTTACAAATACCACCCCCTCCATTCACTCCACAAAGCCCCCAATCCTTATCCTTTCCTTAATTTATACCCTAAAGTAGGTATAGTTGCGCCTTCTTACCCCCCCCCCCCATGTGAATTTGGCCTTAAATATGCTATCTTTCCCTCCTTTCTCCCCATCGATTGTATGTTACAATTTTCATTTTTTAATGGCTTGGTCGCCCTATTGTTGGGTGCCCTATACCCAACCATTTAATTATCAGGTGTGGTTTGTGAAAATGATATTTTCCGTGAGTGCCTTCTGCGGCTGGGGCTAAGCTATGTGCAATTGAATCTAAGTCTTCTCTTACAGGGTGGCCATGTTTTTTGGTAACTTGCATCTGTCTCACCTGTCCTTCCGCTCATGCTTCATTAAAGTTTGTGCCCTGAGCATTCCATAAATATATTTTATTTTAAAAATTATAACATGTTTACAGGAAATGTGCAACTTATTTTTTGTGTTCAAATTGTCTTTTTTTGTACCTTTTCTAATTATAAACATATTCTTTTTAATCATATCTACCACCTGATGTCAAAAGATTAATGCTTATCCCGATTTTGTTTAAACTAAACTTTACTAAATTTATGTGAAAAGAAAATCTGGAAATAGCAATGGGAATTTCAACTTTACATAAGCATTTTATACTGGGCATAGTCTTCATTTTCGTTCCTTCTTTGCCCCCCATCCTGCTTCCACCGTATACGTCAGGTAAGTTTCTTTCTGCTTATTGCGGGCCATGTGAAAACACCCTTTTGAACTTTTAATTTTTACGTCACTCAGGGCCATTATCCTGCACGTTGTTGCAGCTCTGTGATGTCTCTTCTCCCTAATATTGTCCAGGTCGCTTATTGACCAGGGAGGGTCTGTTTTGTTGATGGTCTGTTTTCCTATTTTGCGACTTGTCTTTTGTTGTTAGACATGGTAGTATAAAGACTTGGCAGGTGTGTAATAGGTAGTTACATGAGTGTACAAAGAACTTACAAAGGGGGGAGGTAGGGTGTCGTATGTTGGGGGCGGACGGCGAATAAAGGGATATTTAGGGGATAAGGAAGTACAAAGGGTAATGAACGGGGGCAAAAGTTATTGTATGGCGCATTAGGCTTGCTAGGCCGGACGGGGGTGGAGGTGGGAGCTTTTCTAACTAGTGGTTGCGGGGCGTGCGGGGGAGGCTACGGTGTGATCGGGAGAGGATTAGACTCAATCCAGTAGGCAGCAATAGTGACCAGTAAGGGAACGGTGGAGCCAAAATTAAAATCAAAAAGCTCCAGGACTACAGACCATTTGTAGGCTTGGAGTATGAGGGAAATGGTTTAAGGGGGGCGCCCATTGCATTTTTGGAGTTGTTCGTTGTCTAAGAGAGATGATCCTAGTAGACCCTTGATTAGATTTTAGTTATATATATATATCTATATATATATATGTATTTTTTTTTTTTTTTTTTTTTTTTTTTTTTTTTTTTTTTTTTTTCTTTCTTTCTCTCTCTGTCCTTCCCTTCCTTCTTCTTTCTTTTTTTTTTTTTTGTTTCTCCTTTTCTTCTATTTTCTCTCCTTTCTTGTTTTCCATAAATTTTGACCCGCAGTGTTTCTCCCCCCCTACAGGGACCCGTGCTTGAAGGTTCCCTCACCTTGACACACCACCCCCTCAACCCCCCAACCCTATACCATCGCATTCCTGACCCCTATTCACCCCTCCACCATCCTTGGCGGTCCCCTTTAACCCCTGGTCACCCATATTGACGCCGTCACCCACCCCGAAAAAGCTATTCTCCTTCTTCTGTGTCCTCCGTCCTTTGATCTTCCGCACTGGCTCTCATCATGGCCAACCAACTTTTTTTTCCCCCTTCCCCGTGTAGTACAATTTCATATATTTCACGCAGTCCTACACTATCGAATAACAGACGGTTTAGTCTCCCCCCACCGTAGCTGCTCCATTGCTCCTCTACCACAATGCTTGTCGAACCCTATCTTGTTTTTGCCTTTATTGTTCCCTCTACTTCCTGTCTCTTTTGGCTATTGTTGAAGGTGTTGCCCCCCCGACGGAGTTCATTTGTCCCCCTCCCCTTTCCCACCCCCACTTTTATGTTCATTGTCCTGAAGTTGCCTACACCATTTTTTTGATTGTCCGTTATTTCTTTGTCTTAACTGTACCTTTGACTGTGCTGGGTTCTGTAACTTTTTTCCGTGCGCCCATGCCTCACGTGCCACCACTTCCTTAGCTTACGCCTCTATTATTTATGTGTGCGTGTTTTTTCTCTTCCAAGGGTCAGTTGAGGATTTTCGGTCCTTAATATTGTTGATCATCTCAGCTGTGCGGGGTTTTAGTCTCCTGGCTCTCCTTTTGGGCTGTGTATAACCATCTCATTGTTCCATACCTATTGAGGGATGCTTATGGTTAGTCTTGCTAGACCAGATTCGTATTTTTCTACGCCCTGCAGCAGCTCTTTCCTCTTTGTTATGGCTGCGATTATGGCGATTAGTTCCCATTAGTGGATCTCACCGCACCTCCCTGCCAGAAAGATTTGGTTATCTCATCATTGCTCCATATGAATTTCTTATGAGCATTGCTCTCCCACCTCATTGCTCATTATTCCTTGTAGATCTTTTAGTTTGACCTCTTGAGGGATTCCCAGAACTCAAGTTCTTCTCCCAACGGTTACCCTGTTACCCTTAGTCCCTCCGCCAGATTGGTTCTTCCCCTCGTGGTTATTAATATGGTAATTTAAGGGATCCCAGCTAACAAGGCTATTACGGGTACACCACAATGCCGCGACTGACAGGATCACCTCTGTACGTCTTAAAATTGATCTTCAGTGAATAATCATCTTTACCAATCGGTTTGGGTGTGGTCACACATTCGTCATATTGCGTCGTTTCCTTCTCTACTCTTTTGTCTATTTTTTATCACTTTCCTTACTGCTGCGTAAAATATTGTCTATGCATGCACCCATTACCTTCACCTTACTACCAAAATAATCCCCCACACTTCCTTTTTCTTCGCTTAAAAATAGGCATTTTCTTGTTTGTTCATTGATACTTTTCTGCCTACCATTTCATGATTAACAGTGCACATCAGGCTATGTGTTGGACCAGAAGGAAGAACCGGGGCACTCTTGATTTTCCTTATGGAGCCAGGAGTTTGCACGTGTGCGTGCGGAGCACTGACATGGTGCTAACGCTCTTAAATATGGATCCTCTGTTTAATTGCGCATTTCGTATCTGGCCTCTAATTACTAAGCATCCTTCGAGGCCTCCTATCTTCCTATACACGTCTACTTGAGCCTACAACATTGTTTCTCTAATACTTTATATATACTTTTTTCTATATATTATTTCTATATATTAATTTCTTATGTTTGTTTTTTTCTTTTTTTTGTGATGTAACCCATTACCTTTTGTTAAGGACAAGCCCACAGAATACACTTCACTCCGGTAGTCATTGATAATGTAACTACCTTCCTAAGACCCTAAAAAACTATTTTATAACCGACCACTTACCCTTACAAAAATTAATGCACTTAATGATTCTGGCTTTGGGCCTTTCTCGAAATCACCTTTCTTTCTACTGTTACCGAGCAGTACAATTTCCTCTTCCGCTTCAACAAATGTGACGTTAGTTTAATTTTTTTCCCCTCTCCTTTTTCTCTTTTCCCTTTCCCCCNCAAAATTGCACAGTCCTAAGCCCAGCATGGTGGCGCACGCCTTTAATCCCAGCACTTGGGAGGCAGAAGCAGGTGGATCTCTGTGAGTTCAAAGCCAGTCTGGTCTACAGAGTAAACTGCAGGCCAGCTGGGATTAAAGGGAGACCCTGTCTCAAAAATACCAAAAAAAAAAAAAAATTGCACAGTCCTTTGAGCTTACCACCTATCTCCCATGGCTGTATATATAACATCTTTGCATAAACTAACAACCTCTAGAAAATAATTTTTACTAGAAGCTAAGTTTTGCCTGTCTTGTCCTTCAAGGCAAAAATGGTACCATTTTCCTCTAAAAAGGCTCTGCCACCCTCAGAAAAGAGGTATGTGACCATACACATGCAGCACCTTGTATTGACTTACATAAGCACAAGTATGTCTATCCAAAACTCTATACTGAACTTTTTAGTTCAGTGCTTGAACAATACAGAGATAAAGATAACTAATACATACATCACCCAGCTTAAGGCAAGTGCCCAGACTATGGATGACATCCTCTGCCAAATCTGAATGGTCAGAGTCCCACACCAGCCCAATCGTGATAATCTGTGGTGCATTCATCAACACACGGCGGATCCGGATCCTCTCTCCACAGTTGCTCTGAAATATATATATATATATATATATAAAATGCTAGTTACCTTGGAGATATAACATGGCTACATGTTACAGAAAATATTGTCAGAACATAAAAGTGGCAAAGACAAATAACAAACTTCTTATTTGACATTTTACTCATCAATTTGCCTAATACCAAAATGTTCTACATATTCCAAAACTATAAATTAAATCATGAAGCCAAATTCATGTTAAAAACTATTGCATCCTCAACATTATATAAAATAACTAATATATGTCTGTGGTCCAGGTTAATTTACAGGCTAATTTCATAAAGAACATTAAAAATATTAAAGGTAATTATTCTGTTTACTGAATAGTTCCAGGAAAAAAAATCATTCAATATTAGGAATCGCTTCTCTAGGGTTTGACAGAGTGAATGCAATTTAAGTTTAAAATGAAAGTTCTCCTAAAATTGACTAAATCAACTACTCAGATCACATAAGCTACATTTCACTTGGCTTCCAAACTACCGCTGTGTTCTTGAATGTAAAGCTTTCTTCTAGGTCCAGTCATTAATTGCTCCTAATGGATGACAGAAAGAAAGGTTTACTTACAGCTTCCTTTCTCCTTCAGTATATTACTACTGCCCAGAGTCTCTCCAGTTTCCAAAGATTATTCCATTTATACTGCAGTGATTTGTTCAAAATAAATCATTCATAAAAGCCACTTTATTCCTTTTTCATTTAATAAAGTAGGAATTTGGCCAATGAAGGCAAAATCATTTTTCCCGATTTCTTAAATTCAAATGCTGTGCTCTGTGGGTGCCTCTACCACAAAACAGTTGTTTTAAAATGAAATTTTCCTTGATGTGGTGCTAAGCTAAGGAATCAAGTCTTCTTACAGGGTTGCCATGGTAACTTGCATGCATCACCTGTCTTGCTCATGCTTAAATTTTGTTCCCTGATACCTTCCATAAATATATTTATTTAAAAAAAATACAGGAAATGTGCAACATTTTGGTCAAATTGTTGTACCTCTAATTATAAATAATTTTAACATATTAACTGAGTTAAAAGATTAAGCATGAAACTAAAAATTTACTAAATTTATGTGAAAAGAAAATCTGGAAATAGCAATGGGAATTTCAACTTTACATAAGCATTTTATACTGGGCATAGTCTTCATTTCAGTTCCTCTGTTGCCCCCAAATGCCTCCACCTTAAAGTCAGGATAAGCTGTGAGGGCATGTGAACCACCTGCACTAAAGTCAATCAGGGCAATCATGCACTTGTTGCAGCTCTTGCTGCTTTCTCACTAATATGTCCAGGTTAGCTTATTGAACAGGGAGGGTCTGTGATGGATTCTGCTTTCCATTTGTCTACTTGTCTTTGTTGAATCATTAGAATAATACTGTCCTGTTGAATTATTACTATTATTTACAAAGAAAAATCTTGGGATTTATGTGCTATGTTGTTGCTTAATGTCAAAGTGGAAATGTGAAATTAAGACAAGTTAATTAACTTGTGCATAAAGCGTTATTTTCATTATTCTANAAAAAGCCCAGGAAACCCGACCCAGGTAGGAAATAAAGGTCAAAATGATGTGAGAGGCACATTGAAGAGCTTGGTTATTCTGTTATCTGTGGCAGGCCGAAAGAGGTTTCTAAACAGTACAAAGATAGAAACAGATCTCATCTCTAGCAATTCAACCCTGTGGCTATGCTGGTGGTCAATACTGAGGAAATGCATTAGGTGGCTTTTCCCTCATGTTGATGATTCCTGGGATGAAAAAGAAGTGTCAAAACTGATCTCAAGATGAACAGTGATGCTGTGACACAAAAGAGGAAACAGAGGGAAGAGAATTCTTTTAGCTTTGTGTTTGTCTGGGACCCACATGGGGGTGTCTCAGTGAACTTGTCTGAGAGGCCGAAAGGAACCGAGGGGCTGGGCAGACAGGAGCTAAATGGCATCAGCATGCTGCAATGATAGACTCTAGGCAGATGCTGAGACTGACTGTGGACTTGAATGTGACAAGAGAAAGGACCCCAGGTAAGACTCATACAATCCACCCAGGTAAGCAGTAGAGAAACAGGACCAGGAAGATGGAATTGGGAAAAGCTGTCAAAGGCAGAGGAAGTCTCAAAGGCTGAGAACGAGCCCCAGGCCACAAATAGGACTTCCATATTAGATAAGTCAGGGTTCCTGAGCTGCTGTGAAGCACTAGCCCCTCACTCAAGCAAATCTAGCAAATGGCTTTACTGCCTGCTCAGCAAAGGCCTCACGCACTCAATTGCCCATCCATCATGGAGGTCTGAGCTGGCAGGAGCTCTTGCTCCCCTCCTCTCCTCCTTGATACATATGCTTGACCACTGAAGGGCCACTACAGGACGGGTGGACAGAGCCACTCATGAAGGCCGAGCCTCAAGGCTCCTCAGCTGGGCTCGACCCTTTATCACCTGTTGTTCATTTGTTTTCATCAGAGGCCCAGAAAGGAGGAGGAGAAGGTCAGGCTAGGCCGCTATCTGCCCAGCAGTTAGAGGCTGAGCTAAATCAGAAAAGATGTACATTCACATGGAAAGTGCTGGGTTGAACAGCTGACCCAAAGCTGCTTTATTCTTAGGTCATCTCTAGGGGTGGTGGGGGGGGCAGTCTCTGGGGTTTGGACAATGGAGACTTTGGTTAGCAAGCCTTCAGCATTTGTGATCACCCTTTATAACTTAGCTGAATTAAACAAAAAGACACAAACAAGGACTTCCCATGTCCTGAGCCTGGTATCATAGCAGACACTCCACATGTCCCCTTGTTTTGTGTCCAAAGTGACCCTGTGCAATAGATGTTGGTATAAACCATATCCACTTTACACACAAGGGAATGAGTAAGTATAGACATTACATTGAGACAGGCAAGAACAGGGATAACTTAACAACCAAGAGTCTTACTTGGCTTACGCTTGTACACAGCCCTTTCCTGCTATGCATTTAGCAACCTGGGACCCCACTTGCAACAAGCCACATGCATACCCTTGTCCAAACAAAGCCACTTCAACCTACAGTACCCTGGCAACCTCTAGTAATTACCTTTTATGGCCAAACACATCCTGAAACATATCTTGAAACTGGGATAGTGGGCCAGTTCAGCCTAGACTGGTTTGGGGTGCATGCGCAGTAAGGCAAATTATGTCCTCTGAGTAAACTTTTAGAGAAAAGCCCAAAGAATCCACTTAGGTAGTCAGAAATTAATATTCCTAAGAAAAACATTATAAAAGAATACAATACAAAAATTAAATGCAATATGGCTTGGGCCTTTCTTGAAATCATATTTCTAGTTAATGAGAGAAATTTTATGTTAAAAATGTGAGAGTTAAACAAAACAATAGGACTTTAATATTATAAGTGTCTCAGTGGGATTAAGGAAACATGTATGTCTATCATTCACCAATTGCACATGTTGGGACCTGGAAAGAAGGCTCAGTGATTGAGAGCAAATGCTGTACTTTCAAAAGACTGTTGTTTGATTACCTTCTCTCACATGGCACCATAATTAAACCTGTAAACTAAGTTCTAGAGGCTCTCACAGATTCTTCTGACCTGTTGCACAGAGAGACAGAAAGACAGACAGACACACACACATAAATAAATAAAAATAAATAAAATAAATCTTAATAACAACAAAAATTCAAAATATGCATTCTAATATCAATTTTTGCACCACGTTGTGATAGTTTTGGTCACAAGTAATTTCTGCCCTGCCTTGTTTTTCTCAGAAAGTTTCATATTTTTCTAGCATGCAAAATTCCTACAGCAGTCATTGCAGTGTTCTGTGTATCCTCCCTTATTCAGGGAAAACTATTTGGCCTTATTTTTCGGGAATTTGGTGGTTGATGGACTGTGTTTTCCACTGTCACCTAGAACATCTTTTGTCAAAGGGACCTATTTATCTCCAAATTATATTCTTACCCAACAAACAGACAGGATCCAACAATTCAGTAATTTTGAGGCCAGATGCCTTTGTTCATTTTCTGACAATTCAGTAGACCATCTTAGCTCCAAACAGCGACTTGTGTGGTTTGCTGAGGGGACAAGTGAAAGTCAACTGTATCTGATTTTCCCCAGTCCTCTCCCCTTCCTCCACTGTGCACCTTTCTGGAGAGTTTCTCAATAGGCAATGCTTTATTTTAGAATGGGAATTTTATAAATTGGTATTTCTATAAAGTAGCAAATTTATATATTTATGAAAATGTAAAGAAGCAGCTGGATGTGGCTGTCAATATCTTTATTCCCAGGAGGTATGAGGTAGCCTGGTCTCCATAGACCAGCAAGAGCTACAGTGAGACCCTGTCTCAAAAACAACAAAAATTAAAAAAAAAAAAATCAATCAACTCCTATCCTAACTCTTGTCTGACATAGGTGACATCAGAAAATAATCAGCTCTAACATTCTTTCACTTCAGTAGCTCTGATACCCAGGATCCTATCACCACATACCTCATCATTAAGAGTGTAAAAATGATGTTCCTCCAGACTCCTTTCATCTGTTTGGCCATTTGATCCTCAATCAGCTGTAGCTTTTGAATCTTCTTAGTTATTATTTTGAACATCAGTTTTCTGAGAAAAATAAAAATTCTCTAGTCTTTTGGCCATTAACATTAGTGAACATGTGGCAGAATACCTATTGAATAAGGTAAAACACAATATGAAAAGGGAGGAAAGGGGTATTATAAATGAATATACAATTTAAAGTGTCATCTAAATTTCTATTAAATTCTATAATTTCAGTGAGTCACTGAGTCACTGAGTGCTAATTTATTTTTTATTCCAGTTAGCTTTAGTTTTAAGCCCCCATCACTTAAAGTCCTTAAGATAAAATGCATTTGATAAATTGAAAATTTTTACTTCAAATCCCCAGTGTTCAATGCTTAATAAGCCCTATTCCAGTAGTTGACAAAACATTTCTGTTACTAGGTGGGATTTGTTTCTACTGCTTATTTTTTTTTTACAATTAGTTATGCTCATTACTATTATTTTCCATTCCTTTAGAAATAATTTCCAAACATTTACTTTCCAAATCCAGCATATTTATTCCCCATACAAAATTTAACAATTAGCAAACCAATTTATAACATTAAACAAACAGTTTCTGAGCTGTCAACTTATTACTTGGATTTAAACATGGTTTCTTGTTCTGTGCTGAATGATAACCCAGACAAGAAGGATACAATAATAAACTATGGAGATTTTAAAGAATATGCTCAATATATATGAAACAATGTTGTGACAGCCAGGTTTTTAGTTTGTTTATTTTTTTGTTTTCTAAGTTGTTTTGCATTGAATTGATGTAAACATTATTTAGCATTTATTTTATTTTATTTATTTCTTTTTTTTATTTATTTCTCTATGTGTATTAATGTATTGCCTGCATGCAAGTTTGTGCACCTGTGTCATGCAATGCCGCGGAGGTCAGAAGAGGGTGTCGGATTCCCCTGGAACTGGAGTTCTCCTGGAACTGAAGGAACTGGAGTTTCAGACGGTTCTCGGCCGCCATGCGGGTGCTGGGGATTGAACCGGGGTCCTCTGTAAGAGCAGTCGGTGCTCTTAACCGCTAGGCCATCTCTCCAGCCCCTATTTTAGACAGGGACTCCCTGTAGCTCCACCTGGCTTGGAAGTCACTGCCTCTGCCTCCCCAGTGCTAGGATTAAAGGCGTGTGCCATCATTCCCTGCTAACATTTATTTTGCATAAACCCTCTTTTCCACCTGAAATGAAGATGAATTCCTTAGAAAAAATTGTCTTTGGATCCATATAATTCCAGACATACAATTAACTTCCTCATTCAGACAAGACAAACAATTCTACATGTATATTACATTGTTTCTCATTCACAGATAGTCACTCTTGGTATGGCCAGGAAGTGAAACTTTTCCTTATCTTTCTGGTAGTGGGATTCAAGTGAATTTCTAAAACCCTAACATAGCAATTGTTCTGTATCATCCAAGCAGTGATCAAAGACAGCTATCATATGTTAAGACAATCATGGGCCAAAATCAAAGATTAGATAGGTAGACAGATACCAAAACTCCATCAACTCACAAACATTAAAATATCTAGAAAAAAAAATCAATAGAATCTTCAGAGGAACCCTGTTGAGACAGTCAGCTGGCATTCCCAGTAGAGAATACTAGGTACAGTAGGATATCCTCTTTCAAGGGTTCCAAGTAAAAGAATAAATGGAAGACCACAGAAATGGCATCATTGGGGATGGAGAAATGGCTAGGCAATTAGCAGCACTGGATGCTGTTGCAGAGGACTCAGGCTTGGTTCTCAGCACAGGCATGGTGGCTAAAAATATTTCTGTAACATTAGTTCTCAGATATTTATGTCCTCTTCTGACCTCCAGGAGCATTGCATGATATGGATACATTTATATACATGCAGGCAATACACACATACACATACAGTTAAAAGGAATGATAATATTTTTCATTTTTTATTGAAGATTTGTGTATTTCATACAACATTTCTTAATCAAATTTAGACCTAATTCCTCTCTCTTGCCCTAATCCCCATCAGAGTTCATGAATTCTTCCCTACATGTCTTTCTTTTTTTATCACATTTTTCCCATTTAATATTATATTACTGTAAAGTATGCATACATACCCTCCTCCCATATACCACAATTACAAAGTCTGAAAATAAGTGGTAGGTTAATTATAGACCCCATTAAAGTATTCACTTTATAATGGTACATTTGCTTTCAAGTAAAAGAAAAAAAATTACAATATATATTATACATATATATATATAATATATATATATATATATCAAACTGAGCAATGTGTGCATATATATATATGCACACATTGTTCAGTTTGCCTTACTACTAGGTATTTGGTGCTAGCATCCACAGATGAAGGATACCATTTGTCCATTGATTTTCTGGGACTGTGTTACTTACCTCACTTAGCCTAATGTCTTCTAGTTCCATCCATTTACCAGCAAATTTCATGATGTCATCTTTCTTTACTGCTGCATAGAACTCCATTTTGTAGATGCACCACATTTTCTCTATCCACTCATTGGTTGAGGGGCATTTGGGTTGGTTCCAGGCCTTTGCTATTGTGAAGACAACTGCAATAAACATAGATGTGCATGTTCCTCTTTCCCCACATCCTCTCCAGTATTTCATGTTTTTCGTTTGGTGATCTTAGCCAGACTTTTCAGAGTGAGATGATATCATAAAGTGGTTTTACTTTTTATTTCTTTAATTATTAATGATGTTGAACACTGAGCGGACTTTGGGGGTCTTAACCAGTCCCAGGCCCGTGGGATGGGCTGGATTGAGGAGGGTCAGGTGCGTCCACCCGCCCCTTCCCAAGCCTCCATGTCCCTGGAGACAATCAGACACAGCAGGGAGCCAAGTCAAGCAAGGGATCATTTATTGTGGGCAACACAGCAGGTATAAAGACAAAAACCACAAAGGGGGTTTCCATGGTGCCTAACAGGCAGCCAATCATCTCAAAGGGCCCAGGCAGCATGCAGGCTGTATGTAATGATTACTCCATAGAACTTAATGGGAAACAGGCACTGATCGTGAGCTGTCCACGAGTAGGGAAGTACCTCTGAGCCTATCAGAACTCCCCTCTTTCTTCCTCCCCTCTTCAGTTCTGGTCTTAGCAACAGTTGTGGTTACAGTGGTTTACATAACTCTTATGCTGAAGTTATTAGGTAGGTGGGGGCAGTCAGTGAGACTCAAGCCAGGCTTAGAGATTTCCAACAGGCCACACTTTTGGAGAGCCTGTAAGGCCCAACAACTCCCCCTTTTTGTCTTGTATTGGGGGGGGGTCAGCATGGCCCTTGTCTTAGGTTGTCTGAGCTTACCTCTACTAGGCTTACCCGTCATTGGGAGTTAAAGGTAGCTTGTTGTCTAACCCCTGTCTTAGGTTGCCTAGGGGTAATCAGATCTTACCAGTCATTGAGTGCCATGTGTCTTCTCCCTTCCTCCTCTTCACCACACTGTCCCCTGTCTTAGGTTGGCCTCTTTTTGAGGACCCTTACCCATCATCGGGGCAAAACAGTGGGCAGGGGGTTTTATCGAGGGCCATATCTGGCTCTCAGTGTCATAAGTTGGATTTCCTGGGCCTTGTTTTGTATCAGCCGAGTCAACCCGTTAAAAAGGCAGGGTCCCATGGTGGAAGCAAGTAATGCTATTATAAGTGGGCCAGCTAGGGCCTATAAAAGAGTGGTGAACCAAGGCGACCAGTCAAACCATTGGCTGAACCAGCCCTGGTCATAATTTAGTTGCCTATTTTCTATTCCCTTTCGAATCTCATCCAGATTTTTTGTAATGATCCCTGAGTGGTTTCATAAAAGCAGCATTCCTCCCCCAATGCTCTGCAAATTCCCCCTTGTTCAAGGGTTAGGAAATCCAGTCCCCTCTGATTTTCGAGAACTACTAGGGAGTCTAGTGATTTTTTGAAATATCCGAGAGTGGTTTCCACTCTAACAAGGTTGATATCAATCTGCATCCTGAGTTCTTGATAGTTAGTATTTACTGGGGCCAGAGAGGCCCCTCCCAAACCAGTTCCTGCTGCCCCGAGCCCCAGAAGGGAAGTGACCGCCAGCGCAGTAATGAGTTCCCTCTTTTCCCTGTGGTTACCCTGCCTGGCAGCCATTTCTTCAGTAGAATGGTATAATACATGGGGCATCACTGCCACCATAGCACAGGTATCGTTGCCCTGTTTAAGAACTGCAGTTGCTATGCAGGGCGTGAGACTTGAGTGTTGACATAGCCAATATATTCCCTGTTCTGAGTGTATTATCCATTCATCATCATCAGTACTGCTAGTAATATTCTGACACCCCTTCCATGGAGAGACTTCTATGGCAGATGTTATACAAGTGAAATTTGTTCCCCGGAGGGGTAAGGTCAGCCCTGTTCCTTTAATATTTTGTTTTGTATTAGACCATTGGCGTCCCCATCTACATTCTGAGGATGTGTCTTTCCTCATAAAATTTCCAATAATATACCTTGTGGTTTCATAGTATGGTGGCTCGGGACTAAGGCACAGCCAGCATGACTCTGTTAACTCGGGCTTGGTCTCATTCAGGGCTTCATAAGCTATCTCTACTGCTGCTTCCCAGGGGCTAGTTTTGCTGCTAGGTTTACCCTTGTTGTGTCCTTTTCCTTTTCCTTTACACTTACATTCTCTCTTGGTGGTGTGAGGTTGGAGAGTGCTATTTACTGTTGGTGTTGGGCTTGTTATAGTTTTTGTTTTGTTGGGGGTTGGGTTTGGGGCATCTGGCCCCACCTGAATCTCACTAACAATGGGATTTATTTATCTCCTGACGGAGAACATTACCCCATTATCATAGCCATCTTGGTCTAGTCTAAGGCCCCATATCATTCCAACTTCCCAGCTCTCTTCCTTTTTTCCCTCGTCAGTGAATGTCACCTGAATGGGACTACATTGTAAGTTTTCACAATCCTTTTCCCTTATTTTTATCACCTTAATAGGACCTCTATGTTGGATCCAATATCTGGATCCGGTGGTCTCACACCCCCAAGACTTACAATAAAAATCCCCTGGCCCAACACAGTCAGATATCTTTTGTGCAGTCCATCTACTCCCAGGACACACATATATGGGGTAATCCCGAACTGTTTCTCAATGTCCCTTGTATAGGCAGTGGAAAACTTGCCAGTAGTCACTGCCCTAGTTTCCTTGGGCCAGGTCGCAAAGGTCAAAGTAAAGTGGTGGCCACCACGTTGATGGCGTTGTGTCCTTCGTGGTGGAATTGAGGACTCGTCCTGTTGCAGGGTCACCTATTATCCATGTCACTATTTGTGGTTGGTGGGCATTAGGGTTCTGTGCCTCCATCACTGTTGTTGCCATCCATGTGGCCATTAGCAGTCTCAGGAACCATGCCATCTGTGAATAAGGAAAGACATACTGAAGGGTTTGTAGCCCTTGGATTTAATTATGTTATTGCTTCCTTTTCCTAGGAGGTTGGTAGGAACTTTAAGTTCCTTGCCGGGTATCCAGATTGGTGTTTCTTTCCCAATAGGGTATACAAATCCAAACCCTCTCCCCATCATAATTAGTGGGTCTGGGCCTTTCCATTGTTGTGTTAAAGGGTTTTTCCATTTAACCTTTACTTGGGGGTTAAGGCTTACGTGTCCCCAATGTTTCTGGAACCTAGATTCCATCATGTCCTTGGAAAAATTTAAAATATTTATGGCAAACTGGGCTTGTGCCAACTGCAGGTGGGGGCTTACTCCACGTTTTTGTTTTTGTAATTGTTCCTTGAGACACTGATGGTTTCTTTCTACAATGGCTTGCCCTTGAGGGTTATAAGGAATTCTGGTAGTGTGTTTAATCCCCCATCTTCCAGAAAATTTGCAAGTGTCTTAGAGGTAAAGCAAGGGCCATTGCCTGTTTTAATCTGACTGGGTAGTCCTAACGTTGTGAAACATTGGAGGAAATGAGACTGGGCATGTTTGGCTCTTTCTCCAGTGTGGGCTGTGGTCCAGTAGGCTCTAGAATGGGTGTCAATGGACACAAAAACATATTTAAGCTTGCCAAAAGCAGCAAAATGAGTGACATTGGTTTGCCAGAGAGCATTAGGTCCTAAGCCTCAAGGATTAACTCTTTGGGGCTGAAGTGGGGTTACCTTAAGGAAGGGCTGGCAAGATTTACACGTTTGAACAATTTTTTTCAATTCTTTTATAGGCACTTGAGGGAACTTTTGGTGTAGACCTCTCCAATTTACATGGGTTAGCTCATGAAAGTTTGCAGCTTCCTGAGCTGTTAGAATGTTAGGCTCCAAAACCAGCTGATCTGCCAGGGTGTTGCCCATAGATAAGAAACCAGGAAGGCCCAAGTGTCCCTTAAGGTGTTGAATGTATATTGGGGCATTCCTTCCTTCTAAAAGGGCCTTAAGCTCTACCATAAGAGGGGAGATTGGGATACTGTCAAGCCTAATGTGGGCCTGTGGTAAATGGGGTAGAAGGTTGGCAACATATAAACTGTCAGTGAAGAGGTTGCAGGACTCCCGAATGTCCTGCGGTGCCATTATGACTGCTAATAATTCCTTATATTGGGTGGATCCTTGGCTGGATCCTTGGCTTGGCTGGAATCTTTGACTGGTTGGGTTGGAACTGTTCTCTCTAAAGGCCACATAGGCTGAGCCGGCTTTCCCTCCATCAGTGAAAATGCATAGTGCATGTGGTATAGGTTCTTTTATAAACAGAGAGGGCATTATAAGCTCCACGGGGAATTTTTGCAGGAAGGCTGCCCACCTAGAAGGTCCAAAATGACAATCCAATTTTCCCATGAAGACTTCTAAGGAAATAGCCAGGCATGAATTGTTGCGAGCCAGCCATTCAACATCTGTCAGTCTGTATGGGAGGATGATGTCATGAAGGTCTATTCCGTAGTGTCTCTGTTCCTGAGTTCTTCCCCTTATAATAGCATCCACCAGCTGGTCTGTTTGGGAATACACTCAAGGTGTACCAGCCATGGATGTATGTATCCATTCCAAAGGGGCCCCCTCCTGGGTGATGACTGCTGTGGCCAAGCTCTGTCTTATAAGGACCCAAAGGGACAGAGGGCATTCCACAGAATACCTTCTCAGAGAACAGCGATGTAAAGCATTTTGAAAGATCTCGAGAATTTTTTGGTATTCTGGGGTGAGGGATATTTCCTCCTGAGGACTCTTGTCTCTTAATAGGGTAAATAAAGGCATTAAGGTTTCTGTGGGGATGGCTACCCAGGGTTGGAGCCAATTGATTTCACCAAGTAAGCTTTGGAGTTGTGTTAGGGTAAGCTGGTTAGGTATTTTTATCTTAGGTTTTATGGGACTAACTTGAGAGAGAGAGAGATGGGTACCTAGCACCTTGAAGGGAAAAACTCATTGGATTTTCTCAGGCACCACCATGAACCCTCCCTTAATTAATGTATGTGCTATTGTAGCCAGAAATCCTGGCAACTTATGAGGGTCCTGGTGGCCAATGATCAGATCTTCCATGTAGAGGTACACTAAGGAGTCCCCTTGCGACAGCAAGGGGGCCAGAAGGATGGTAAGATATTGCTGACAAAATGCTGGGCCATTGGCCATTCCCTGTGGCAGCACCACCCATTCAAATCGGTGGTCTGGCTGGAAGTAGTTGAGAGACGGCACCGAGAAAACGAATTTAGTGCAATCCTCAGGGTGCAGGGGAATGGGGGAAAAAAAGGCAAACTTTAAGACCAATTACAGCTATAGAGAAATCCATAGGGATCGCAGAGATCCAGGGCATGCCTCCCAAAGGGGTCCCAACCAATTCCATTCTATCATTTACCTTCCTCAAGTCTTGGAGCATGTGCCATGCTCCTGAAGCCTTGCGAATGACAAAGACAGGTGTATTCCAGGGACTCATAATAGGGCAGATGTGCCCCAGTTTTAATTGCTCATCCGTTAACTGGTGTAGGGCCTCAAGTTTTTGTTGTGTTAGTGACCACTGCTCCACCCAGACGGGTTTTCCCAGTTTCCATAGTATGGGAAGAACCCGGGGAACAGCGGCCCCTACGATTGGGGGTAAATTTTTACTTGTCCTTGATTCTGAGAGTGGTCATGAGGGGGGTCGATTAAGGGATCTTCAAAGAAAAGTTTATGATCACTGGTTAACACTGCGTTCATTTGTCCCAACAAATCCTGACCTAATAGATTAGCTGTGAGGCCTTGGGCTACCAATGGCCTAATTTTTCCCTGGTCCCTGTCTGGGCCCATCCATTTCATGAGGGTAGAGGTTTCCTCAGTGCGGGAGTTTCCCCCCACCCACTGGACCAGTGGGGCCAGAAACCAAGGGCCAGGTCACTGGGACTTCCTCCTTTCTCAGGATGGTCCTATCAGCCCCTGTGTCGATGAGGCATTGAAACTTAATGCCTCCGATGACTATAGACATTTGGGGGTGTAACTCCTCATAGAGTGGTACCATCCAGTGAGCTCTTATTGGGGCTCTCATTCCCCTTGGGGGACCATGACCTCCTTTTGATGATGGGGCTGGAGGCTGCCCCCGGCCTAGTTTAAAGGCCTGCCCTCAATGTCGAATTTTGACCTACAGTCCTTTTTCCAGTGTAACCCTTTTTGACACCTGGGGCATGGGGTGCGAGGCGGGGGCCAGTCCTTTGCCTCCTTCTTGCTCTCCCCAGGGGTTCTAGAGGGACAATCATGCTTAAATTGCCTCGGCTGCCCGCAGCTGAAGCAAAGCTGGCTTCGCTCCTGAGCCCCGCCCACCTTGGTCGCTCCTAGAGCTTCTTCCGTAAGTGCAGCAGTGAGAACTGAAGTTTGAGCCTGAATAGCCTGTTTGGGGGCCTGTGCTTTATGACTTTGGGTTCCTATGACCCCTGAGCTCATAGATCTGGCCTTTAATCTTACACAGGCTAGACGGTGGTCACCATTCATCCCCTCCCAGACTGTTATTCTAATAAACTGGTCTAGGAGGTCCCCCCCCCGGGGGGGGGGGCTTGCGCTCCATGCTTTTTTCAACTCTATTGATAAACACAGGAAGGGTCTCATGCGCCTTTTGTCTCATGCCTGCCATAAGGCTCTCTAATGGCCCAGTGTTAAGCTTGTTCCATGCATCCAGGTCGCACTATTGGACCTGGTCCATGTAGGGGGCCGGTAATGCTGCCTGCTGGGTCCCCATGGTAAACCCATCCCCTGTGCCAGCCAGCATCCTAAAGGTGATAGGGATGGTGGGGTTTGTCTGAGCATTTGCCTCTCCCCGCAGATGGCATTCCTCTCGGAACAAAGCTGACCATTTGATGAATAATGGGCTAGGGAACACTGCCATTGACAGATCTACCCAGTCTTTGGTAACACACAGGTGGTACACAATGTCTTGGAGCAGCGTCAATGCCCGGGTTGAATTGGGGCCATCTTCGGCCACCACTTTTTTAAGTTCCCTAAGCTCTTTAGCCTCCCAGGGATACCAATCTAGGGGTTGGTTCCCCCCGGGTGTGAGGTTCACCAGGAAGGCACAGAATGGAGGCTCACTAGGTTGGGGTGGGGGCCCCTGTACTCGGCATTATGCAAGGCACCTCGGCTCAGAGTTCCACCCTAAGGGCTGTATAGGGTCCATTGGGGCTTAGTCCCTTGGCCTGCTTGTGAGGGGGCGGTCTCTTTGACCCAAATTCCCTGAAGCCTTTCTTTTTTCAATGAATTTTTCCCATTCCTTTTCTCCCTCTGCTTCAGAGTCTGAGCCCCCCATCCCTCGCAGGAGGGGGGGATGGAAAGAAGCTTGCAAAGCTGTAATGGTAGGGCAGAAGCCTAAGGGGGGATCAATTCCAAAATGCCGCTCTCTCTCTCTCTTGCCAGTTTCTCCACTCTAGCCCAAGTGTGCCAGGAGAAGAGGTTGGCTCCGATAATCCAGGGAGCCAGGGAAATGATCATCTCCCAAGTATTAAGGGCATTGGTTTCAGTTAGTTCAAGCCCACGAGACTGCAGCATAAGGCTCAAAGCCTTCAGGGCTGGCTTTTTCTTTTTTTTTAAATATTTTATTTATTTTCGTATGTGTATGAATGTACAGACTGCATGTAGGTTTGTGCACCTGTGTAGTGCAATGCTGCGGAGGTCAGAAGAGGGTGTTGGATTCCCCTGGAATTGGAGTTAATTGGAGTTAAAGACGGTTTTCAGCTGCCATATGGGTGCTGGGGATCGAACCTGGGCTGGCTTTTTCTTAGCTAAAGTTGTGTTACCCATCTCAGGGTCTCACCTATCCCAGATGTCCGATTGCCTAGATCAGCATGAGGGTCCTCCTTTGAGCCCCACATTGGGTGCGAAGGTGCGGGGACTTCAGGGGTCTTAACCAGTCCCCGCACCGAGGACCGGCTGGATTGAGGAGGGTCAGGTGCATCTGCCCTATCGTTCCCCAGCCTCCATGTCCCCGAAAACTATCAATGCAGCAGGGAGCCAAGTCAAGCAAGGTCTCGTTTATTGTGGGCAACACACCTGTTATAAAGGCAAAAACCACAAAGGGGGTTTCCATGGTGCCTAACGGGCAGCCAATCATCTCAAAGGGCCCAGGCAGCATGCAGGCTGTATGTAATGATTACTCCATAGAACTTAATGGGAAACAGGCACTGATCGCGAGCTGTCCATGAGTAGGGAAGCACCTCTGAGCCTATCAGAACTCCCCTTTTTCTTCCTCCCCTCTTCAGTTCCTGGTCATAGTGACCATTGTGGTTACAGTGGTTTACATAACTCTTATGCTGAAGTCATTCGGTAGGCGGGGGACAGTCAGCAAGACCCGAGCCAGGCTTAGAGATTTCCAACAGGCCATGCTTTTGGAGAGCCTGTAAGGCCCAAGAGAACACTTTTTAAGATGTTTCTCAGCCATCTTTATTTCCTCACTTGTGAAGTCTTTGTTCAGCTCTTTACTTGATCTCTTGAGTGGGTCATTTGTTTTCTTATGTCTTTGTTTTTTGAGAAGATTATAAATTCTGGATGTTAATGCTCTGTCACATGTATCACTGATCAAGGTTTCCTCCCACTCTATGGGTTTTCTCTTCACGTGGTTGTGTACTTCGCTGTACAGAAGCTTTTGAGTTTAATGAGATCGCACTTGTCAAATGTTGACCTTATTTCCTGCAAAGCTGCTATTTGATTGAGAAAGTCTTTTCCTATGCCTATGTCTTGTAGATTGCTACCAAATATTTCTTTCCTCACCTTCAGAGTTTCGGGTTTCACACTGAGGTCTTTGATCCATTTGGAGTTGGTTTTTGTACAGGGTGAGAGTTAGAGGTTTAATTTTATTCTGTTACAAATAGTGGTCTGGTTTTACCAGTACCATTTGCTGAAGATGTTGTCTTGCATTCTTTGAGTCTTTTGAGCCCCTTGGTCAAATATAAGGTGGCTGAAATTGTATATGTTCAAGTTTAGATCTTCAGGGCTGGAGGGATGGCCTAGCGGTTAAGAGCGCCGACCGCTCTTGCAGAGGACCCGGGTTCGATCCCCAGCACCCACATGGCGGCCGAGAGCCGTCTGAAGCTCCAATTCCAGGAGAACTCCAGTTCCAGGGGAGTCCGACGCCCTCTTCTGACCTCCGCGGCATTGCACGTCATGGGTGCACAGACTTGCATGCAAACAATACATTCATACACATACGGAAAATAAATTAAAAAATAAAAAAAAAATAGATCTTCAATTTCCTTGCATGGGTCTATGGGTCTGTTTTTTTGCCAGTACCAGACTGTTTTTATGACTATAACCCTGCTATAATGTTTGAAGTCTATTAGAGTTATCCCTCCTGTATTGCACTTTTCACTCAGGGTCACTTTGGCTATTCAGGGTCTTTTCTTTTTCCATATGAATTTAAGGACTTTTTTTTTTCCCAAGTCTATGATGAAACTCTTGGAAATTTTAATTGGGATTGCATTGAATCTGTATGTTAATTTATGTAGAATGGACATTTTTAATATGCTAATTTTTCCAATCCATGAGCATGGGAGGTCTTTCTGTCTTCTGATTTTCTTCATCTCCTTCTTTCAGGGTTTAAATTTTTTTTGTTGAGATCTTGTGTCTTTGGTTAAGTTTGTTTCCAGATATTTATTGTTTTTTGTGGGCTTATCCTGAGTGGGAAAAGTCTTCTTGTATCCTTCTCCAGTTGCTTTGTGTTGGTGTAAAGAAGGCTAGTGATTTTTCTAGGATAATTTGGTATCTGACTACTTTACTGAAAGTCTTAATCATTCTAGGAGTTTTCTGGTGAGGTTTTAACATTCTTAGGGTAACATCATATCATTGCAAAGGGACATAGTTTGACTTCCTCTTTTCATATAGACTCTTTAATTTCCTTCTGACCTTATCTGCCCTACAACTTTCAATCACATTACGTAAGGAGAGTGCGAATAGGGGACCAGCTTTGCTGTGTTCCTGCCTTAAAGGGAAATGCTTCTCTCTTCTTTTTTTTAATTTATTTATTTCTGTATGTGTATGAATGTACTTTCTGCATGCAAGTCTGTGCACCTGTGGTTGCAATGCTGTGGAAGTCAGAAAGAGGGTCTCAGATTCCCTGGAACTGGAGTTCTCCTGGAATTGGAGTTTCAGATGGTTCTCAGCTGCCATGTGGGTGCTGGGATCGAACCCCAGTCCTCTTGTAAGAGCAGTCGGCACTCTTAACCGCTAGGCCATCTCTCCAGCCCTAAAGGGAATGCTTCTAACTTTTATCCACTTAGGATGATGTTGGCTGTGGGTTTGTTGTATATGGCTTTGATTATATTGAGGAATGTTCCCTCCAGTCCAATTCCTTCTAGGACCTTAAGCATGAAGGGATGCTGAATTTTGTTGAAATGTTTTTCTGCTTCAATTGAAATGATCTTGTGTTTATTGTCTTTCAATCCATTTATGTGTTTTATGCTATTTATTGATTTTCAGATGTTGAATTATCACTGCATCACTGGTATGAATCTAACTTGGTCATGATGAATGATCTTTTTGATGTGGGTTTGTATGGGTTTTGCAAGTATTTTTATGAGAATTTTGCATCATGTACATAATGCTTTTCTTTTTGGTTTGATCTTTCCTGTTTTGTTATAGAGTTATGTGGCTTTGTAAAGGATTTGGAGAATTTCCCTCTGTTTGTCTCCTTCTAAACAGTCTTGGTAATAATGGTTGAAGTTCCTCTTTAAAATGTATTATAGAATTCTGCTGTGAAAACCATCTGGGCCTGGCTGCTTTTGTTGGGAGTTTACTATTACATTTTCAATTTCATCACATATTATGAGTCTGTTTAAGCTGTCAAACTGTCTTGGTTAAGCTTTGGTGAATTACCAGGATTTCAAATATTCATCTATTTCTTTTAGGTTTTCACATTTTGTAGAATATAGGCTTTTGAAGTATTCTCATATGATTTTCTCTGTCATGATGTTTCCCCTTTCGTCACAAATACTACTGATTTGGAGTTGCTCTTTCTTTCTTTTGGTTAACTGGGCTATCTTTCTTTGGGTTAACTGCTCTAGCTATCCTTTTATCCTTTCCAAGAAACAGCTTTTGGATTCATTAATTCTTTATATGTTTTCTTTGTTTCTGTTTCATTGATTTCTGCTCTGCTATTTGTGATTTCTTCCTGTCTGTTGGGTTTAGAGTTCAATTGTTGTCTCTCAAGTGTTTTTAGCTGCAGTGCCAGTTCGCTTATCTGTCCTCTTTCTGCTTTTTAATGTAAGCATGAAGCATGGAGGGCTATAAACTTCTCTCTCAAGTACTGGTTTTAAAGTATCCCATAGTTTTTGCTTCTTGTATTTCTTTTATTTACTTATTCCTAAATTTTTTTTTCTTTCTTTATTCTTTTTTTCATTTTTATTTCTTTAATGTTTGTCTTATCTTTTTGATTCTCTTCATTTTGTTTTTCTGTTGTTCATATTGAGGCTTTATTGCACTGTGGTATGACAGAATGCATTGAATTATTTCAATTCTTCTGTATTTGTAGCTGTTTTTTCTGTGTCCCAGTATGTGGTTGATTTTGGAGAATGTTCCCATGCGGTACTGAGTAGAAGTATATACTCTGGTGTTTGGTGGAATATTTGGTAGATATTTGTGTGGTCCATTTGGTTTATTGTATTGCTCAGTTCCATGTCTCTGTTTATTTTTGTCTATGACCTATCTAATGGGTTCAGTGGGGTATCGAAATCCCCCACTATTTTGTGCTGTGATCAATCTGTGCCTTGAGGTCCTGTGAATTGTGTTTATAAAGTTCAGTTGTACTAGAGATATAGATATATATAATGATATATATATATATATATATATCTTCATGGTTAATTATTTCTCTTGATAAGGATATACTGGCTCTCTCGATCTGTCTCTTTGGCCTGCTTAGTACGTATGTACTTTTTTCCCGCATAAATTTATTTTTTATTTTTTAACAAATCTAGACCTGTGTCCCCCCATTATCCCACCCAACCAGAGCTGATGCATTCTGCCAAACATGTTTTTCATCTCTTTCTCAGTCTTTCTCAATATTCTCCATGAGGAAAATAACTGTTTTGAGCAGTTCACTGTTTCAGGCAGTTCTTCGATGTAGTCCTTTTCTGTTGTTGTTTTGTTGTTGTTCCAATATGCACTCCCAATACTTTGCAAAAAGTTCAGGGCCATCAAAAGAATACTAACAACTAGGTAATTGGCACTACATCCACAAATAGGGAAATCATTTCTCGTTTGTTTTTCTGGGACTGTGTTACTTTCACTCAGCATGATGTCCTCTAGCTTCAGCCATTTTCCTGCAAAGCTCATGATGTCGTCTTTCTTTACTGCTGCATAGAACTCATTGTGTAGATGTACCAATATCTCTATCCACTCATCAGTTGAGGGGCATTTGGGTTGTTTAGCATCCTTGCTATTGGGAAGAGAGCTGAATAAAACTGGCCATACATGTATCTCTGCTATGGGGTGAGTCTTGAGGGTACTTGCAGGAGTGGTATGGCTGGGTCGGGTGGCAAAGCTCCTTCCAAGTCTTCCCAAGGGTTCTCCCACACTGCTTTCATAGTGGCTGTACGGTTTCATTCCCACAGCAGTGGATGAGTGTTTCCCTCTTGCCCACAACCTCTCCAGCCTTGTATCATTTGTTTTCTTTGATCCTAGCCAGCCTTATTGGAATAAGTGATATCTTAAAGTGGTTTTATTTGAATTTCTTAATGATTAGTGATGTTGAACACTTCTTAAGTGTTTCTCAGCCATCTCTAATTCCTCACTTGTGAAGTCTCTGCTCAGTTCTTTGCTCCATCTGTTTGAGTGGGTTATTTGTTTTCTTTCTTCTTTGTTTTTTGAGTAGTTTATATATTCTGGAAATCAATTGCTTTGTCAGATGTATCTGCAGTGAAGGTTTCCTCCACTCTGTGGGATTCTTTCACTTCCTTGATTGTTTTTTTTTTTAATTTTTTTATTAATTTTATTATTTCTGTTGTGTATGAATTGCACTGTCCGCAGCAAGTGTCTGCACCCGTGTTGCAACGCCGTGGAGGTCAGAAGAGGGTCTCGGATTCCCCTGGAACTGGAGTTGTGATTGTTTCTTTTGATGTACAGAAGTCTTTTGAGTTTAATGAGGTCCATTTGTCAATTGCTCGACCTTAATTCTTGAGCAGCTGCTGTCTATATTTAGGAAGTCTTTTCCTACGCCTATGACTTGTAGTCTGCTGCCAACTTTTTCTTCTATCACCTTCAGAGTTTGGGGTTTCACGTTGAGGTCTTTGATCCATCTAGACTTGACTTTAGTACAGGGCAAGAGGTAGGGGTTTAATTTCATTCTTCTACAAGTGGTGATCCAGTTTTGCCAGCACCACTTGCTGAAAGATGCTGCTTTTCTCCATTGTGACTTCTTGCCCCCTTGTTCAAATATAAGATGGTGAAAATTGGTATGTGCTCAGATTTGGTCTTTGGTTTTGTTCCATTGGTCAAGAGGTCTGTTTTGTGCCAGTACCAGACTGTTTTTATGACTATAACCCTGTAGTAGTATAGTTTGAAGTTTGGTGTAGAGATCCCCCTGTGTAGTTCTTTTCCTCAGGGTTGTTTGGCTATTCAGGGTCATTTGTTTTTTTTTCCAAATGAATTTAAGTACTTTTGTTTCCAAGCTTGTGAAGGAAGAAACTTTGGGATTTTGTATTTCTGAAGGGTTGGTTTTCCCGGACATGTATTCTTCAACTTGTTTATGTAATGGGAGGTTTTTCTCTCTACTTCAATATAATTGACATTTTTTTGGGTAGTAACCTGGGTTGGCATCTATTGTCCTTTAACTGGGAATGCTTTGCTCCACTTCTTCTTGCTTTCATAGTTTGCATTGAGAAAGTCAGTTGTAATTCTGAGAGGTTTCCCCTATAGGTCACTGTTTTTCTCTTGTGGCTTAAAGATTTTTGTCTTTGTTTTTGGGTGTCTAGCATTTTAAATTTGATGTGGCATGGAGGATTTCTTTCTGATATTGTCTGTTTGGAGTTCTATGTCTTCTTGTATTTGTATTGTGTTGTCTTGTTTAGTTTGGGGAAGTTTTCATCTATATATCTGTTGAAGATCTGATCAATACCATTCTCTTGGGATTCTTCTCCTTCCTCTACTTTATTTGATTGTGGAGGTTCGATCTTTCATAGTGTCCCACAGTTCCTGGTTCTCCATTTTGTGTATTTTTAAATTTTTCCTAATCTTCCTTGGAGGTTTTTTGTTGTTCTGTGTTATCTCCAGGTCTGATATTCTTCATTCTGTTCCTCCATTCTGCTTTCTGAGGCTTTTTTCCACTCCTTTCCTCTTGATTGATGAGTGTTTGATTTTCCTTTTTCATTTCTCTTCTGATTTCTTTATAATTCTACTTCTTTTTGGAGCTTCTCAAATCTCTTCCTGTAGCTCTTTGCTTCGTCGTTGGTTTCCTTATCTTTTTCAGCATGATCTTTCAGTGTTCCGTTCCTTCTGTAGTTTGTCATTCTCTCTCTTGGCCCTTTTGAGTTCTTCATTCTCTGTTTTATTCATGATTCTCTTTATATCTCTTATAGTCTTGTAATATGTTCCCAATTTTGTTTCCGATATCTGGTCCTGGGCCATCCCCAGGGGATTCCACTGTAGGAAACTTCCATAGGGTTGGTAGAGCTTGTGCGGCGATTATCCTGCCCCTTTCCTGTGTTGTCTCTTCTTCTTGTGTTCCTGGCAGTGAGCTTCTACTTGCCTGTATTCCAGTATGCGGTCTAAATGCCTCTTCACTGTGTTGAAGGCTTGCTTTGCTTCAGATGCCTTCATAATCTCAGTTCGTGGGGGGGGGGACGGGACAACTGGACTGTGGGCGGCTCTTTAGCCCGGGATCAGGCACCTGGGCTTGCCTGAGCTGGTTGGGAGATGTCCAGTATCTATTTACTTTGTTTTTTTTTTTTTTTTTAATTAATTTTTTTATTTCTGTATGTGTATGAAATGTAATGTACGTCTGCATGCCAGTCGTGCACCCGTGTCGTGAAACGCCGCGGAGTTAGAAAGTGGTCTCGGATTCCCCCGGAACTGGAGTTCCCTGGAATGTGAGCGCTTCAGACCGGTCTTCAGCCGCCAGGGGGTGGGCGGGGATCGAAAACCCCGGGTCGCGCTCTGCAAGACGAGCGTCGGCGCTCTTACCGCTAAGCCATCTCACGCCCCAGGGGATGTCCAGGTACTATACTTTTAAAGATGACTAAAATGTAGTACCTCTTTTCATCTAAATTGGTTCACTTTCTGATGTTACATGCAAATCACATCACAATGCCATGCAATTTGAATTACTATTGCAGTAATTTAATATGAATTAAATTTGAAGTAGTAAAGAAGTATGTAAATATGAAAAGAGTGTCTCTTTTTAATTTTGGATTTATTTAGTACTCACTCAGGCAGCTGTATGACATTTGGTGAAGAAGAAAGTTCTGAAGTCAAATATGATGCTGACTATAGTTAATAACAATGAATTTAAAGTTGTACAAATTTCCAGACAGTAGATTATAAGTGAGCTATATATTACATAAATAAACATCAAAAAAGGATATGTGCATATAACTTATTCCAAAACTGTACTGAAATCATACTTACATATTTGGATAAAAAATATCATTTTCACTCTCTATAAAATATAGATGTTTAAATGTTGTCTATTCACAAATATCAGAGAGGGGGCTGGAGAGATGGACTCCTAACGGTTAGAGCACCGACTTGTCTACAAAGGACCCGGGTTCGATCCCCAGCACCCACATGGCAGCTGAAACCGTGAACTCCAATCCAGGAGAACCTCCATCCAGGGGAATCCGACACCCTCTTCTGACCTCCGCGGTACTGCACGACACGGTGTGACACAAACTTTACATGCAGACAGTCATTCATACACATAACAGAAATAAATAAAAATAATAATAAAAAAAAAATTAAAAAAAAAAACAAAAAAAAAACAAAAACAATCAGAGGACTTTACATGTCATTATATGTGGCCAGGCTTCTGATGGGAAATAACTATAAATATAGTCCAATATATCACCAAGAACTTACTTAAAATATTGAGATTTTTGTAACTTTGTTTCTCCAGAAACTGCACAGTTCTCAAGCATGGTTTTTGAGGATGACAATGTTGTGTCAAAGGATTAGGTATGACTGGTTCATGTCTAGTTTTTGAAGATGTTCATTCACAGCTTTTCACATGCTAACATTTCCAGTATATTTAGAAATGTAGCATATTATTTTAATTTGAGATACTTTATCATATTTTATTTCTTGAGACAAAATTTCATTGTGTCAGAGGATTCCCAATAGGATCCAAATATTTGGACATTTTGTCTCCAGTTGGTGGTGCTGTTTCTGGAGGGTGATGGAACTTTTAGGAACTCAGCGTGACCTAAGTGGTATAAAATTTTTGATTCTGAGGAGGGAAATAAAGATTTAAAAAACTTTAAAATTCCTGCAAATCAAACTCAGTAAGGATGTAAATTATTTGTTCTAGTTGGGTGGTTGAGCTTAATCATTTTGAATATGAAGAAGAGATTCCGGAATTTATAAAACAGAAGTTATTTCTATCTATATTGCTTGTAGCTGATCCCGTTCTAAAGTTTGTTTTAGTTTGGTCCACATTAAAAGAGAAGACAGTTAAATGGTGTGATGTCTTCAGGTGTAGCTTATCCCAGAGTAGATAATGAAGTCAGAAGAGTGTGGGCTTAAGAGGTTCAAGTAGCAAATCTCAGTACTGTCTAGATACTCCTGACTGAGTTCCCTCAACTCTGGAAATCTACAGGAAGTGGACCTTTTCCTCTGTGTAAATCCTGATGATCCACGATGCAAAGTTGACCTTTATTTTCTCTCAGTTGTAATTATGCTGAAATATTCTCTTTGCAGATTTTTGCCTGTTAGACTACCTGACTTTGTAAAATAGGTGTAAAGCGGCATGTTTACATCTTTTGATTTTGTGATGAAACATTAAAACGTTTGAGAGTTAAAAAAAAAAAAAAAAAAAGGGGCCTGCAGCTTTCCTGGAAGTAGCATGTCACTGGGGTGGGCTTTGAGAGTTCTCAAGTCTTGCTAGATTTGCAGTCACTTTCTCTGATTCCTATGCCTGCTTGAACATGTGATCCCTAGACTTTCAGCTCTTGCCAAATAGGCCTCCATGCCTTCCCCACCATTATGGACTCTATGGAAAGGTCACATAAACTTGTCTTTGTATGTTACCTTGGTCATGATGTTTTATCACAGAAACAGAAAAGTAACTAATACAATGGCTTGAGCCAGATTTGACTTCACAGTTCCCGTACCCCTTTCCTGGGAATGGCAGGAGTTCAAGTGGATGGCCCCTGTGTCTTTTAAAGGACTAGGTTTAGTGTCAGAGTTGCTTCACTTCAGTGGTTGAGATGGCTCATCTGTTAAGGAAACACTGATCTTGTAGAGGACCTTTTTCAGTCCCCAGCACTGACATAGTAGTTCACAACCACCTGTAATTCTAATTCCTAGGTATACAGGAAGCAGATGCTTATCAGATTCCAAGTTAATCAGATTTATTTAAATTCCCTTTTTATGGAATTAAACATCTTCAGTGAGTTATAGTAAATGTCTTATAAGAAATTTACCATGGAATCTCAAACTATTAATTTTTGTAACTAGACGTTTGTCTGAGTCAAAATGCTCAACTGCAGATGTATCTTTATTTCGTTTAGTTTCCTTGTTTCATTTTTTTCTTTATTTTTTGAGACAGGGTCTCATTTTGTGGTCCAACATTATCTTAAACTCATAATCTCCCTGCATGCTAGGATATGAAGAGTGTACTGCCACTCCTGCATATCTGAAATATTTCAATTTAATAAACTATTTTGAATTCCAAACAAAAAATGTCTTGGGTTCTCTGAACAGATGTGGTTTTGCTGCTCCATATATTTTTATTTTGCTATGCTATGCAAAGAATTTTATCAAAAAGGAAATTGAGTAAATATTATGTGTAAACAAACTCAAGAAAATAATCATCAGGGAAAGGGACACTATCTTTAGCACAAAAACCTGGAAAACTCTTTTTGCTTTAATATTTAAAGCATACATTTCTTCTGTGTATATTCTCAGCTCATGAAAAATGGGACCCAGCCTAGAGCACTGTGTGACATGAAGTTAAGGGGATAAGAAAGCTGTCTGTGAAACAACCAAATTACCTGGAAGCAGCGAGGAGCATACAGAGAGATTGCAGTGAGAAACTACACATTCCAGTCAACTAAGCATGAAGGTTGGGGAAAGGGACATCACTGGGTACACAATGTCATCTCTCCTGTAGTTTCATAAGGCCTAGGCAAGAAGGAACTCCTCAGGTTTGTACAGAATTGCAGCGATGATGGAGCCTATAGCAAATATCACTCTTGTGTTAAAATGTTTGTTTACCATTTTAAAATGCAATTATATATATACATATATATAATCATTATTATATATGTATACATATTATATGATACTTGTCACAGCATGTGTAAGATGATATGTAAGACAATCAAATACATATGGATAATATATAAACTATGGGTAATATTTACATATCTGTATGTGTGTATAAAAACAGGTGACATAGATATTTTACTTTAAAAAGGAAAGAAATGATAACTCACGTGGGCAGGGCAGTAGGATTGAAAGGTTATCCCTGGACAAACTGTCAGCCCATGAAAGAAAAGAGCCAGAAGTGACCAGAGTCCAAGACGACAGCTCCAGAGAAAGTAGACTGTTTTGCTTCTCATCCACCTGTGCCCTTTGTCTAAGCCTAGGGAAAAATCTGCGGAAGAGGGGGCGAGGTAGAATGTAAGGGCTGTGATTGGGGTGAACGGTGAACCTACAGCAATATAGCCTGGACACTCATTTGATCAACTTGATTGAACACACAAACCCCCCCTCCCCCGCTGGAGGTAGGACCAAGGGGCTGTGTGGGTTTGGGCACAACTGCTTGCAAATTGGTTTTACATGAAGGATGCTTGTACTCATAAATTATCACCTATTGCTAAAAAATGGAAAAGAAAACTGAGAGAAAGGTGCAGAATGCATGATCTGGGATGAGGTGGGGTGGGATGGGGTGGGGTGGGATGGGGGGAAGGGAAGGGGAAATATGCCTGAACTGAATTGGAAAATGATGTATGAAATACACTAAGCATCAAAAAAATAATAATAATAAAGTTAAAAAAATAAATAAAATAAAATAAAAAGGAAAGAAATGGCCTGGAAGTATGGCTTAGAATGTAAAAGCACTCGTCAAACAGTCTATATTCAATCTCAGGATCTCATATAAAGGTGGAAGTAAAGAATCAAGTCCACAAAGCTCTCCCTGTATACATTGTGCACAATCACTGACAATAATTTTACAAAAGGAAAACATTTATTGTAAAGAAAAATTAGAGTGTGATGAATTAGAATTATTTGAAATTTTAAAAGGAAAGAAAAGAAAGTCTTCTTTTAATTTGCAAAGAAGTATGCAAATAATGTTTTCACAGAGAGGGAAAAGGGGAGAGATGGTAGGGAGAAGAAGAAAGACAGGGGGGAGAGGGAGGGAGAGGAAGCTAACATGAACTTTGAGAATTTTTGTTAAATTTTGAATCCTATTCATTATAAAATCAATATATTACATTATTTTTTCCCATTTCTCATTTTTTCTTCAAGGATAATCTTATTAAAAAATACAGTGAGAACAACATAGAGGTAAAGTTGTTCTTGGGATACTGAACAAAATGTGGTAGTTGTATAACATTTACTAGATAATGTGCTTTAGCTCTTTATTGATGCTTCATATATTGTTATACATGTATATTATTTTAATATAATAATTTTATTGGTGTTTTGTGTTTTTCAGACATCATTCTTCAGTTCAATTTAGACAAATTCCCCTTTCCCTTCTTCACACACCACCCCAGTTCTTGTATTCAGCCAAATATGCCCTGCAACTTTCTCTCAGTCTTTTCAATGTTTTTGTCTGCAAATGTTTATTGTTCTGGGCAGAATTTAACATTATCAGTCCATTCTTTGATCCAGTCCTTATGTTGTTGTGGTTACTTCCCAATTGTATTGCGTGAAAGTATGCCTATATACATATCATATTTGTACCAGAATTATGTCCTCCAGGAATAAACTGTATGTTAATGCTGATATATGTTTAGGAGTTCACTTTTTTCCTTTTAATTTAATATTACTCTAAAATAAGAATATATACCTTTGCCCATATACATTAATTACCATGTCTGAAAGTAGGGCTGATTAAGAGATTCATATTATAACATCAAAGTTGCTTTCAGATAGAAAGAAATATAACAATAACATTGCTCAGCTTGTCTTTGATTTGGGGGATTTGGTGTTAGCATCCACAAATGAATGACACCATTCCCCATTTGTTTTTTGGGAACTGTGTTACTTCACGTAGCATAATGGCTTCGAGGTTCATCCATTTACCTTCAAAGTTCATGATGTCATCTTTCTTTACCACTGCATAAAACTCCATGGTGTAGATGTACTACTTTTTCGTTATCCACTCCTCTGTTGAGGGGCATTTGGGTTGGTTCCCCCTTTTTGCTATTGTGAAGAGCACTGCAATAAACTTAGATGTGCATGTATCTTTGTGGTAGGATGAGTCTTGTAGGTATAAACCCAGGAGTGGTATGGCTGGGTCAGGTGGTATGCTCATTTTCATTCTTTTAAGGAATCTCTGCACTGCTTTCCACATTTGCTGTAAGAATTTACATTCCAATGGAAGCTGGAGAGATGGCCTAGGGGTTAAGAGCACCAACTGCTCTTGCAGAGGACCTGGTTTCGATCCCCAGAACCCACATGGTGGCTGAGAACCAACTTAACTCCAGTTCCAGGGGAATTCAACATCCTCTTCTGATCTCTGTGGCATTGCATGACATGGGTGCACCAACCTACATGCAGACAGAACATTCATACAAAATAAATAAAATTTTAAAAAAGAGTTTATATTCCCACCAGCAGTGGATGAGTGAGTATTCTCCTTTCTCCACAACCTCTCCAGCATTTGGTGTCTTTGGGTTTTTTTGTTTCTTTGTTTGTTTGGTTGGTTTTTTTGGTGTTTTTGAGAGAGGGTCTGACTGTAACCCCAGCTGGCCTAGAACTTGTTCTGTAGACCAGCCTGGCTTTGAACTCACAGTGATCTTCCTTCCTCTGCCTCCAGAGTGCTAGGATTAGGACAATGTGCCACCATGCCCCACTATTGTTTTCTTGATCTTAGCCAGTCTTATAGGAGTGAGAGTGGTTTTAATTTTCATTTCCTTTTTTATTAGCAATGTTGAACACTTTTTGAGGTGTTTCTCAGCCATCTTTACTTCCTCACTGGTGAAGTCTCTGTTCAGCTCTTTACTCCATCTTTTGAGTGAGGCATTTGCTTTCTTCATTGTTTTTTGAGTAGTCTATATATTCTGGATGTTAATGCTCTGTCAGATGTATCACTGGTGAGGATTTCCTCCCACTCTGTGGATTTTCTCTTCACTTCCCTGATTATTTCTTTTGCTGTACAGAAGATTTTGAGTTTGATGAGTTTCCACTTGTCAGCTGTTGACCTTATTTCCTGCACAGCTGCTGTTTGATTTAGAAAGTCTTTTCCTACTCCTATGTCTTGTAGATTGCTACCAACTTTTTCTTTTATCACATTCAGAGTTTTGGGCTTCACATTGAGGCTTTGATCCATTTGGAGTTGATTTTTGTATGGGGAAAGAGGTACTGTTTTAATTTTGTTCTTCTACATATGGTGATCTGGTTTTGCCAGCAGCATTTTCTGAAGATCCTATCTTTTCTCCAATGAGTTTTCTTTGCCCCTTTAAGGAATATGAGGTGGCTGAAATTGTATGAGCTCAAGTTTGAATTTTCAATTTTGTTCCATTGGTCAACAGGGCTGTTTTTATGCCAGTACCAGGATGTATTTATGACTATAGCCCTGCAGTATAGCTTGAATTCTGGTAAGGTGATCCCCCCTCTCTGTATTGTATTTTTCATTCAGGGTTGTTTTAGCCATTTGGGGTCTATTGTCTTTCCATATGAATTTAAGTATTATTTTCCAAGTCTGTGAAGAAACTCTTGGATATTTTAATTGGGATCGCATTTAATCTGTATAATAATATTTGTAGAATGGACATTTTTACTATATTAATTTTTCTAATCCATGAGCATAGGTTTTTCCATCTTTTGATGTCAACTTCAACCTCCTTCTCCAGTGGTTTAAAATTTTTGTTGTAGAGATTTTTGGTGTCATTGGTTAGGTATATTCCCAGGTATTTTTTGATGCCATTGTGAGTGGGATGGCTTCCTTATATTCCTTCTCCCATTCCTTGTTTTTGGTGTAAAGAAAGGCTACTGATTTTTCGAGGATAATTTTGTATCCTGCCACTTTACTGAAACAATTGGTTCTAGGGAGTTTTCTTCTGGAGATTTTAGCATCCCTCAGGTAAACTATCATATCATCTGCAAACAGGGATAGTTTGACTTCTTCTTTTCCAATTATTACTCCTTTAATTTCCCTTTCTTGCCTTATTGCCTTAGCAAACATTTCAAACCCTATATTGAAGAGGAGTGACAATATGGGGCAGCCTTGCCCTTGCTGGGTTCCAGGGAATTATTCTAATTTTTCTCCTTGTAGGATGATGTTGGCTGTGGGTTTGTTGTCTATTGCTTTGATTATATTTAAGAATGTTCCCTTCAGTCCAATTCACTGTATAAACATGAAGGGATGCTCAATCTTGTCTAAGGCTTTTTCTGCATCAATTGAGATGATTGTATTATTTTTGTCTTTCAATCCATTTACGTGTTTTATGATATTTATTGATTTGCATATATTGAACCATCCCTGCATCTCTGGTATGAATCCAACTTGAGCATGATGGATGATCTTTTTGATGTGGGTCTGTATGTGATTTGCAAGTATTTTGTTGAGTATTTCTGGATCTGTGTTCATTAATGAGATGGGTCTATAGTTTTCTTTCTTGGTTGTATCTTTGACTGCTTCTGCTATTAGAGTGATGTTGGCTTCATACAAAGAGTTTGGGAGATTTCCCTATGTCTGTATCCTTCTGAGAACTAATGTTTGCAAGACCATTTTCAATGTTTTATAGAATTCTGCTGTGAAACCTTCTGGGCCTGGGCTTTTCCTAGTTGGGAGTTTTTTGTTTTGTTTTGTTTTGTTTTATGTCTTCAATTTTCTTGATTATTATGGGTCTATTTAAACTGTCAACCTCCTCTTGGTTAAGTATTGTTGGTTCCCAGGATTTCAGATATTCATCCATTTCTCAGGATTTCAAACTTAGTAGAGTAGAGATTTTTGACTTATTCTCATATGATCATATGATTCTTTGTCTCTTGTGAAGTTTCCCTTTTCATCATGATTAGTATTAATTTAAGTTGCTCATTCTTTCTTTTTGTTTACTGGGCTAGAGTTCAGTCTATTTTGTCTATCTTTTCAAATAACCAGAATTTGGATTCATTGGTTTCCTTGTATTGTTCTCTTTGTTTCTATTTCATTGATTTGGGCTCTGATTTTTGTTATTTCTTCCATTTCTGTTGGGTACACGTTCCATTTGTTGTTGTCTCTCAAGTGTTTTTATCTGTAGTGTTAGATCATGTATTTATTCCCTTTCTGGTTTTCTTTTTCTTTTTTTTTAATGTGGGCACTTAGACCTATAAATTTCCCTCTTTGGACTGCTTTAAAAGTATCAAACTGGTTCTGTTCTGTTTTATTGTCTTTTTATGTAGTTTCATGAATACATTTATTTCATTCTTTATTTCTTCCCTGACCCATTCATCATTCAGGATTGTGCTGTTTAGTCTCCATGTGTTCGTGTAGCTAGCTAGTCAGGATTATTCTGTTGTTAATATTGAGCTTTACTGCACTGTGGTCTGATAGAATGCATGAAATTATTTCAATACTTTTATAATTGTTGAAGTTTCTTTTGTATTACAGTGTGTGGTTGATTTCGGGGAATGTTCCATGGGGTGCTGAGTAGAAACTATATTCTCTGGTGCTTGAATGGAATATTTGGTAGATGTCCGTGGGTTCCATTTGTCATATTGTATTGTTCAATTCCAATGTCTCTGTTTATTTTTGGTCCAGTTGCTCTATCCAAGGGGCTCAATGTGGTATTGAGATCTCCCACTATTAGTGTGTTGGGATTAATCCATGTCTTGAGGATCTGCAGAATTGTGTTTATATAGTTCAGTGTACCTGAGATTGGTACATAAACATACAGGATTGTAAAGTCTTCCTGGTTAATTGTTCCTTTGATAAGGATGTAGTGGCCCTCTTTGTCAGTTCTGATTGACTATACTTTGAGGTCTGTTTTTTCTGATGTTAGAATGGCAGCTCCTGCTTGCTCTTTGGAACCATTTGCTTGAAATATTTTTTTTTCCATCCTTTCACTTTGATTTCGTATCTACCTTTGAGGTTGAGATGGGTTTCTGGTAGGCAGCATATAGATGCACTCTGTTTCATAATCCATTCTCCCAGTCTATGTCTTTTGATTGAAGAGTTTAGACTATTAATATTTAAGGTCATTATTGAGAGATGTGTGTTGCTTCTTTCTAACTTATTCTTGGTCTAGGTTTGTATTTACACTGTTATACTTTTATTAGTTTCTTTCTTTAGTTGGTTGGTGATAGTTGATTCTTTCCTCTATTCTTTGAATTACTTCCACTATTTTCTGAAGTGTTGGTTTTTTTTGACATGCATTCTTTCATCTTGTTCATGTCATGAAATAATTTTCCTTCTACTTTAACTATAATTGATATTTTTCTGGGTATATTAGTGTGGGATGGCATCTCAAGTAGTTTTGCACTGGACATGCTTTGGTCTATGTTCTCCTTGCTTTCATAGTTTGCACCGAGAAGTCAACTATAATTCTGATGGGTTTCTCTTTGTGTGAAATTTATTGTTATTCTCTTTTGGCTTTCAGTATTTTGTGTGTGTTTTCAGGATCTAGTGTTTAAACTATGATATGGCATGTGGAGTTTCTTTTCTGGTCTTGTCTTTTTGGGGTTCTATGTGCTTCTTATATTTGTGTAGCTTTGTCTTTTTTCAGTTTGGGAAAATTTTATTCTATTATCCTGATGAAGATCTGATTAATATCATTGTCTTGTGATTCTTCTCCTTCCTCTATCCCTATGATGCAGAGACTTGGTCTTTTCATAGTTACCCACATTTCCTGGTTATTCCACTTTTTAAAAAAATTCTTAGTCTTCACTTGAGCATTTTAGATGCTATGTGTTATCCTTCAGGTCTGATATTCTATTTTCTGCTTCATCGATTCGGCTTCTGAGTCTTTCTCCCTTCCTTTCCTATTCATTGGATAAATGTTCCATTTCCTTTTTCATTTCTTCCTGTGATTTCTTTAGTATTTCCGTTTCCTTTCAGAGCTTGTCATTCTCTATTTGTATCTCCTTGCTTCACTGGTCTCTTTCTTTTTTCATTTCAGCCTGGGATCTTTTCAGTGCTTCCACTTCCTTCCAGGGTTTGTCCCTCTCTTCCTCTATTTCTTTTCAGAGTTTGTGTTTCTCTTCCTCTAGTTCTTTTCAGAGTTTGTGTTTTTGTTCCTCTCCCCTTAGTTTCTCCCCTTAGTTCTCTGATTTGTTCTTTATAATATTTGATTTCTTTTTTTTTTTTATTTATTTTTGGTATGTGTATCAATGTACTGTCTGCATGCAGGTTTGTGCACCCGTGTCATGCAATGCCGCAGAGGTCAGAAGAGGGTCTCAGATTCCCCTGGAACTGGAGCTCTCCTGGAATTGGAGTTTCAGACGGTTCTCGGCCGCCATGTGGGTGCTGGGGATCGAACCCGGGTCCTCTGTAAGAGCGGTCGGTGCTCTTAACCGCTAGGCCATCTCTCCAGCCCTATAATACAACATTTTTAATGAAAAAGTAATGCCTTCCTTCCATCCATCCTACATTAGCCAGAGGAATCTATTTTGATTTTTACAGCTTCTCAGATTTTTATCAATTATTTCACACACTGACATTGTTATTT